>JAQFVV010006199.1:16037428-16637428 GCA_028023455.1 Epiperipatus broadwayi
TTGTGTACTTCGTTTATCAGTTAGTTACGTATTGCTAGAGATGCTATGAGTTGAAGTGTAATCAGTTTAAGAGTAAGCTCTTCTTCAAAACTTTTTAGATAATTAAGACATACCTAAAGCATTGATAAAAATGGAAATTCTTGAAATAATTAGAAAGTGAATTTTCCCATAATACACTGCAAGTGGAAAAAAAAACAGCCATATGTTACTGAAAATTAATAATAATCATGCTCTCGATATTTGTTTTTTTTTTAAAAAAAAGATATTGTTTAAATTTCTCTATTGATGTCTGAAAAGTTTAGTAATGAAATAGTTTATTCTTCATTCGCTCTCAGTCACAGGTAATTTTTGTTTTTGTGTGTATGTATATATTTTGATTATAATGTGTGTATATAAATATTTTCCAATTACATGTATTTGTTCGGAATTGATGTTTGAGCTTTGTATTAATTGTATTAGACAGTTATGAATTTGCACTTCTAAAATTAATGTAAGATTTAAGTAAACAGTTAAAAATTCATTTTTTGCCTCTTTGTTAGAGAAATTAAAAACATTTTATTATTTATTTCTGAAACTCAATTTAGATACAGATCATAAACTTTAATATATAATATCATGCATAATTCACTCTGGGTCTACTATAAAGTCATTTCTGTATGCCATGGACATCAGGTGGTAGATCATCAAACAATATTGTGTTTATTTGTATAGTTAGGAACATGAGAGTATATATCCATCCAGTAGTAATTTATAATGTTTAAATAAATGACTTCAGAACTCTTAAGATTTTAGATCAATCTGACACTTGGTCCTTACTGATGAATATAAATAGCTTGAAACTATTCTAGGAATTTGATTATTCTAGGAATTTAACTGTCACTACCATCTAATGCCTATTAATTTTTTGTGGATCTAGTATTAAATAGTATAGAGTATTCAGACTATCCTTGTAGATGTTAAATGTGGGATTTTATTTTGGTTTTTACAGCAGCACTAATTTCTCAAACTATTAAATAATTTATTTAATATAAGTTATTTAAAAATATTTCTTAATGTGAAATTATTACATTCCCATTTTGTATAATTTCATGTAATTCAAAAAATACTACATTATTATTATTACAAAATTTTTCCAGGCAGTCAATATGTTAAACTCAAAAAATATTTGAGCTGCCTGTAGTTATTTTAATCTGATTATATTAAAATTATAATTATGGTTTGTGAAATTTTTTATATAGAGTTTAATCTTATATAAAGAACTCATGAATAAGCTCTTAATAAGCTTTGCAGAATATTTCTACCCCAGACTGGTTTCTGTTACCGGCTTCCTCAGTGAGGTGCTAAGAGATTCGAGCATTGGATTAAAAATACCAGGACAAACCCAGCACTTTATCTAATGGATACCTATTAAGTAGAAAATCTGAAATTTTCAGACATCTACATGTCTTCCAATCCGGTCTGGGGTTAGGGATATTCTGCAAAGCTTGTTAAGAGCTTATTTGCGAGCTCTTTAAATAACATTTGTAATACAAGCTTGTTTAAATTAAATCATGTGACATCTGACATGATTTCTTTGTAATATAGAGTTTAAGAAAATGTATCTTTTTGAATGTAATTAACTAACATTTGCAAATAATATTAGACTCTTGCTGAATTTAAAAGTGGTTGCAATAGTTATTAACAAATCTTAAACGAAATTGTGGAAAGGACCGATGGATATTAGTTCCATTCTGTACTCAAGTGTAGCATATGAAAACGTATCAGAAATAATAATAATTTATGCAGTAGTTGTGTTTATTAATTTTAAGATAAGCATTATATATTTAACTTGCTTTAAATATTCTGGATGTGCAATCAGTATAAGGCAAACATAACTGTGGAATCTGCATCTGTAGGTGTCTCCCCATTGGTGGGTAATAAAGCTTCCATCATTTTGCAATCATTTTTTTTATAGTCTGCATAATAAATTTATGTGGTTTAGGATTTATTTATAAAATATTATTCATTTAATGGAACTTTTTAAAAAAATAATATATTTAGTTATTTTTGTAATTTTTTGCAAAAATATTCATAAATAGACTTTTTATATGTTATACTGATTAATGTTAACTCCTTTTGAGATAATTAAATGTTACTAAATTGAAGTTTAAAATTTACAATTATTTTTTTAATATAATTTGAGTCCTGTTTGTGATGGGAAAAATTAGTTTGTAACATATTTAATATTGAAAACATTTTTAGAAATAAAATATTTTGAAAGCAATGAAATTATCTATAGAAATAAAAAACAAGTTTTTAAAAATATAATTATATAAAATATATATATACTTCATAGTACTTAAGTTTATATTTAAAAAAAACAACTTAATATACTTATAAAAATAAAATGTACTTATGTATAAAGATTATTTCTTATAAAAATACAATTTGTATATTTTAAATTAAAACTAAATATATATATATTTTTTTAAAAAAGAAACTTTTATTCACATAAATTTTCTAAATAATAAAAAATACATGTTCTTCAGTTTTTATAGTATTTTTGATGTTTGGCATATTTAATAATATTTTTAGACTGTTTCTGAATATGAACACCATCAAGAATACCATAAAATAGAAAAAAAAATAATTTTTTTTTTTACACTTTTTAGTGTATTTCAATATATATATATATTTTTAAATTCTATTTTTTTAATTTTTTTTAAAAAAATTAAAAAAGATATGCTAATAAATTTAAGGATATTTTTTAATGCCAAAATAATTTTTTAAATGTATATTTAGTAAACAAATTTAAATTCTTTTGTTCACTAGAGTAAAAAAAAAAAAAACCCCATAATTTATAAATCTAAGAGGATTTCTTTTTAGTTCTAGTAATCATATTTTTAAAGATACTTTTTGCTTTTTGTTGCTGCAAATTGATCAGTGATAGTTGGCCATTTTCTAATTTATATCACATTTAATGATACTATAATGATTGTGAAAAAATTATGAAATCTCAACATTTTAGAATTCTACAAGTAATGGAAGATATATATATATTTGCAAAGTATTATTTGTATTTGTGTAAATGGAGAACACCATAACAAAGTTGGTTTTGTAAATGAACAATGTTGCAGTTAACTTTTTTTTTTGAGATTTATTCTTAGTTTATTATTTTGTTTAAGAAACTTTAACTTTGCTATATAGAATGATTTTTTTTTCTTTAACTTATTTACTAGTAATAAAAAGTACCAAATTTCAAATAAAATAAATTTAAATTTTTTGCTGTTTTTTTTTTTTTTTTTTTTTGGGGGGGAGGGGTAAAATTATTTGTAAACTTTAATAAAAAATGTATATGTTATATGGGAATGCATATATATGCAAAATTTTAAATAGATTGAAATTTGAGATAAAGCATATAAAAAAACCTTGAAATATTAATAAAAAATTCTTGTTTTTTTTTACTGACAAAAAATTCCTGCTAAAGTGCACACCCACTGTCTGTACTTTAGAGATTTTTTGTTTTCTAAATCTGACTTATTTTGGCATTATATGGATTAAAGCTAAAAAGTAAATTGTTTTTCCTTCAATATTCTTTTTTTACTTTCATTTTTAAATATTTCTTTTTTATTTTTATAAATTTGTGATGTAATATATAGCTTTTTAAAAGTATATTTTATTTTTACAAGTATAGTATACTATTGTAAATTTATATGTTTGGAAATATGAAATATTTTATATCAATAATATTATTGTTTTTTTTTAAAAATTTCTAAAAATGTTATTTATCTGTAGTTAACTACAAATAAATTCCAGAGTATATAATATAATTTTTGTATTTTTTCATCCATTTACAATTTTTTTTATTCTTTTAATATTTTGTCTGGCTTGCAATTTTTTTTTTTTTCAATTTGGTCCATGAATTTAAACTGTTACTCATTTGTCAATCATTATTGATTGAATTTAGGGTTGGCTGTGACCTGTTTGTGATGTGGAAAAAATTTCAAAATTTATGCAGTCCAGATCTACATCTTAGATCATTATTTGTAAGTGAATATTGAATTTAAAATTCCAAGATAGCACAACTTAGTGAAGTTGGCTTTACAAACAGAAGTATTTTTTCTTATTCTAATATAAATGGTACTACTATTAATTTGATATTTAATTGTTAAGTATGATTAAGTTTACCACTCTTAAAAGGTCCAGAGTTTAAAGATAAGAATAAATTTAATTTATTCAAGGATTATCAATACATTGAACATATATATATATATATTCCATTTTAAAAAGCTATTATGAAACTTATCATCTTATATTTTTTTTAGATAACTGATACTTATAGTAAAATAAATACTATATATAAATAGTAGTGAAACTGATGGTTGTGTTATAGAGTTATTTTTTTTGACTAGTCTGGTTTACTTTTGAAGTTAGGGTAATTTTAATTATTAATTATTGACTAGCTTAGCTTTAGGCTGTTATTGTTTAAAATAAATACTATGTATTCTTATTTAAAGTGGGAATAATTTTTGTGCCTTTCTCCTATGGTTGTTTTACACCCCCCCGAAACATTAGCTTTTTTACAAATCAATAAGGTTTGGTTTATATAAAAATAAGCTCTAAGCATAAATGTTATACTTATTAATCTAATAGCGCATGTGTCAAGATTAATTTCCTTTCAGAAGATTACAAATATAGCAAGTATAAAAAAAATTTTTTTTTTCATATTCTGTCTTTATAATTAGAATTTAGAATTTGTAAATTAAATTAGCTAATTTAAAAATAAGTTTTTACAAATAAGTTTTAGTAAAATTAAATGCAGTAATAATTAAAAGATATGTATTGCCTACTGATGAAGTGAATAATTATTTTTATTTAAACTAATTCACATCACTTAAAGCAAATTGAATAGACAGAATAAATGGAAGAATAATTATATCTTTGACCAATTTATATGACTTAAAGGAAATAGAGTAAACAAAATAGATGGATATAATTGCATTTCATAGATATACAATTATACAACTAAACTTACATATAAGGAATCTGTACAATGATTTACTGCAATGATTATCATTAATTTGTATCCACTTCTTTGATAAACAAGTAATTATTCATTATAGTAAGCTTTAAAAAATTCCACTTTTTTTTTAATGTTCATCCTATTTCTTTAAATGATGCTGATTTGTTAATACTGCTGATGTCAAGAAAGCAATGTTATCATCATAAAATAAAATGATGACATTTATGACAAAAGAGATTGGGTTTTATAATTTAAAATAAACTTTGTTTGATTATATATAGTATTAATACATTAAAATATGATTTATAATACAATTTAAAACAATCTAATTTTAAAAAGTACAGCTTTTATTTGATGCATAATTAAAGATAACTTTAATCATATATATATTAAAAATAAGTTGAAAATATAATTCATTTAACTAATTTTTATTCATTATTATTGTAATAAAATTTGTAGCAAATATACTAACATACCCAAAGCAAACAAGATTTTTCTCACAAATGTAAACAATCTCCTCACAAAAAATACAAATTTTATTCAGCTCAATTATCATCATATTCAGTAATAATAGTGAATCAAAAATAAATAGTAAATTATGTACTTCAACTAAAATACAATTTAGGTACATTTTTATTTAACCCCTTAACAGGTTGACATTTTTTTTTATTGTTAGCCTTAGTGGCAGTTTTTGTCAATATTCAATTTTGTTTTAGTATAAAATCTTTATTCTACACGAAAACTCAATTAGGTTTGATTTCTAAAAACTTAACTTTTCAAATAAAAAACATTCTAAAAAATCATAGTTGAACTTTGCAAATATTGAAAAAATGAGTACATAATGAGATCAAAGAGCATTTTCATTATTTATTGGGGGTTTGTAAACATTGACAAAATTTTGCTTTAAAATATTAAAATTGCTTTATATTTTTTATAATATATCAAAAGATCCCAATACAGTGTTAGTAATGTCAGGTAATGATGTTACTTTATCAATGTCACACAAATAATCAGAAATATTTAACAAACTACACAAAATTCATATTTTTTGTTATTCCAATGATTTTTTCAAAGTATCCTATTTTGAGCTTTATTGGATTGCCTGGAAAATAGTGATCTCTTCAGATTTTTTTTAAATTAATGAATCAGTATTCACTAGCTTGCAGTTTTAACATTTAAAAAATAATTTACAGAAATATTACTTCAGAAGGCATAAAAGAGCAATGTAACAACTGAAACACAGGCTTATTATATACCTGTGTCTATATATGTAATATAGGGTATATGAGCACAGATTTTCAAAGAGCAATATAAAGTGGCAGAATTACCATGCCATTTCTGAAGTAAACAGCCACATTAGTGGTCATACCTCATATAGAATGAATTAATATTTTTGTAATAATAAAAATTATTTTTTCCTCCAAAATAAAAATGTGGATCATTGTAAGTATAAATAATACTGGTGAAATAAAAAAAAAAAAGTTGTATTCACTGTGTAATTAAAATTAAACTTATTTATAATCAAATGATTTATTGCTTGGGAGTTTCATAAGAAGTTCAAGCACCAGATATTATCACTCACAGCAATAAAAATATAATAAAATAATTTTAAAAATGTATATATTAACTAAACTATGATTTAGTATCTACCTAATTTTTGTTTACTGTAAATCTTTTCAATAATAGAATCACTAATTTATCAAAATTATTTTTTTCATAATCATATATATAAATGAGATATTTATTTATATAGCATGATGTATATAAATTGTAATAAACTAAAGAACAGCATTTCAAGCTAATGTACATGCGCTTTTTTATGAATGTTAATAATAAATGAATACTTTCCAACACAAGATAAAA
The DNA here is from genome assembly GCA_028023455.1 of Epiperipatus broadwayi. Taxonomy (NCBI): domain Eukaryota; kingdom Metazoa; phylum Onychophora; class Udeonychophora; order Euonychophora; family Peripatidae; genus Epiperipatus; species Epiperipatus broadwayi. The sequence continues at coordinate 16,044,294 of JAQFVV010006199.1, forward strand.
TCTTTGTGAAAGAATAGAATGAATCCACCTATATTAAGCATTTGGGTTGAAATAATAGGTGGATTTATTCTATTTTTTTGAAAAAACTTTATCTTGTGTTGGAAATGAAAGTATTCATTTATTATTAACATTCATAAAAGAAAAGCACATGTGCATTAGCTTGAAATGCTAATCTTTCGTTTATTATAATCATATATAGTATTGGCAAAAAATATTTAGTCACTTGATTAAAACTACAGTTATCAACTATATGGTATATTTATTAATTTAATTTTTAGATTGCAATTTTATAAAAAATAAATAAATGGAATTAAATGTGTCTGCTGTATAAAATGTAACAGTCTAACAAAAAAAAAATTCCAAATTTTGCTCATTAGAAAATTGCAAAAAAAAAAGAAAAAGATTAATAACATAAAATAAATTAGAAAATGTACATTATGATATTTTAAATTTATTTGCTTTATAAATGCTTTATTTTATTGTAATAAATTATTATTCAACAAGATATCAACTTTGATTGGCCTGATTCAAAATGCTGTCTAGAAAACATTTAAAATCATTATTAAAAATATCACACACCTTCAATTTCCAGATTATATTACATTTAAGATCATATTAATGTTGTTTATTTATTTATTAATAATATATTTAATCAAGTTTTTATTACTGTTTTTTTCATTTTAAGTTGTTTTTTTTTATCAGATATTTAATATTTTATTACATATTTTGAATCTGTGGCAATGAATTAAATTTTTGGACGTAGGAAACTATTATAACTGCTTAGTTTTATATAATGTTCTTGATTAAAGAGAGGGTTGGAAGTCTCATTGTTTTTATTGCCTACGATAAAGCTGTATTTAAAATAAATATGTCCTTACATTTTTTAAAGAAGTCTTTAAGCTATATTATACCATATTTAGGTATTATCTTTTCATCTATTGATTATATTGTATACCAGGGGTCCTCAACCCTATGCCCATAGGTACCATGGCGCCCGCAGATCATTTTACGTTGTCCGCCGCTATCCGAACACAATAAAAAATTATTTTTCTGATATAAATAAGTTTAATTTTTAAAATTTCTTATAAATTATTGTATTTATATTGCAATCAAATTGTAGGGCATACTATACCTTTACAGCGTAAAAATATAAACGTTAATTATATGTTAAAATTTTATTTTTGAAATAAATATTTTTTTGTACATTATGTGTATTATTATCAATATCCAATTATAAATTTATATTGAAGAAATAAATGGTGCTCGCCACCTGGTTGGAAAAATAAATGGTGCCCGCCACCTGGGCGGTATTATAGAATGTGCTCTTAGGTGCAAAAAGATTGGGGACCCCTGTTGTATACTGTAATCTATACTGAATTTTGCCAGTCTTTTTATAATAATTTTATATAAGATATACCTGCATCATTTCTAATTTTTATTAGAGTATTACTATGATATTCAAGATTTTGATATATACAGATTCAATAATCAGCAACTCTAAAAAACATATTATGTAAAGTAAAAAAAATTAAAAAAATTCAAAGAGTTATAAATTTCACATATAATATATTTGCCTGTATATACATTGGAAGCCTTTTTTTGTATACTTTATACATTTTTTTTGTACTCAGTTTTTTCACCATTTTTGTTGCAATTTTACCAAAAGCATTGCATTTCTTAATTTAAAATAGCCCAAAATGTAAAGTTAATGGGGTAATGATTTTGCCAAGCCTAAAAAAGTAATGATAAAGTGAAACAATTGTATTAGCTGTAAAATGAAAAAACGATATGTGCTGCATTTGGCCAGATATTCGATAAGAATAGATCAATTCATATAATAATAAAAATGGAAAAAAAAATCTATATAAAAAGAGCAATTGTTGAATTTAAAAAAAGATAACTTTAAATATATGTTGGAAGCCTATATGGAGATGAAATTATGACTGACTTTAAAAACTTTTTAAAGATTGATGGAGAAATCAAAATAAATTATTTAGGCAGGATAAAAATTCAGCAAAAATGAATTTATTCATAAAAAAAGTTCTAACAGTCATGAAATTATGAGTTCTTATTGAATCAATGACAGAATGGATAGAAAAAGTTCAACTAGTGGTGTGAAACATTATATGAATTTAATAAAGCATTGCAAATTGCATAGGATATAAAGAGTAAAATTTATGAATTGTGATATTTAGATAGAGTGAAGCATTAAAACCACATCTATGATCATCAAACTATTACAATATCTGCAAGAAACGTTTTGATGAAATTTAAAAAGATCAAATACAACTTTCTATATAATGATTTTTAAAATATATATTGGCACTGGATAAAGAAAAAAACTTCAATTTCATTTACTTTAGATATTTTAGGTTCTTCAGGTAATTCAGTTAATATTTTAAGAAAAGTCAAAATGTATTATCTCTTCTAAATATCATTAAAAATGAATAGCCTAACACTACACTAAAAGGCTTACATCATTCATCTCATATTATCTTATCATTTATGAATTGTACATATTTGCATTTTTATCATCATCAATTTTCATCACAAGTTGTAAGTGCATTATTTTTTAATGAAGAGCAATTGAGTGAGCTTATTCTTATAGATTTCAAGATTTTAGTACAGTACTCAAATCTTTTTAAATTTATTATTATGATTATCTTTTCTATACCTGCATTACTCTATTCTAATTTTTTATAAATTATTACTGTTATCTTATAATGTATATAATTTTGTAACTAAATTGTTTCGTAGATATGTATATATTGTAACCATATGGGTTTCATTGCTTACAACAACATAGTAGTGTGTGTGCTCAAATATATATATATACATAAAGTTGAAAGGAAAAGTTGAAATATACACAGACAAAAATCTTGTTGATGTTTTCTACATTTCCCTGGAATAATCACAGTAAAGGGTTAAGCAATTTTGAATTCAAAATAAAATTTTGTTATAAATAAACAGTTAAAAAGGTCTAATTAATATTTTATACAATTCTGATTGTGAAACTAAAGCAAGCATATTTGTAGGGTAAATAGATCTCTATGATAATTGTAAAAATTTCTATTATCTATTTTTGAAATCTTTTAATAGATGCTTATATACAGTTCACTGTCTAGTTAGAAATCTTTTTTTTTTAAATTAAAGCTTGTATAACATTTTTGGTAAAATTTCTATGTAGAAATCTTTGTAGATCATACTTTTATGAAATTCAAGGTTGCTTTTAAAAGGGTTAAGGTAGATTAAAAGAATTGATAAAGATAGGAAAAACATTTTTGAGTTAATGAATTTTTCCACCCTGCTCTATCTATAAAAAAGGTAGCTAGAAAGGTGAGATAGTAGTTGGTTCTCAGAAGAGAGTTGGTTAGTTGGTTTCCAGAGTTATACAAATAACTATCATGAATAGATGTGGGTGAAGGCAAGACAAGATCCAGTAGCAGTCTATTAGTTCACTATGCTGGAGTTTAGATACATCTAGAAGGAAGACCCAACTTCTGTGTGTTCTCTAAAGCCAATATAGCATTAGATAGCTGGCCTGAAGTCTATGTAGAGCTATTAAATGTCAACAGTTACCTGGACTATACCTGTCCTAATGATGACACCTAGAGAGCAGTTAACCTGCTGAAGAATTGGTATATATATGCTTCTGTGTCTATATGCAAAGAACCACAGATAAATGTACCACATCATATGTATATAAAGTGCAGTTGGTGAGTTGTTTCAATTAAAATATTTTAAAAGTGATAGATATATAGAGAACAATATTATTTTAAATTGTTTATTGAGAAAGAAAAAAGACATTTAAAATCTATATTTTAAATTGAAAGATATTTTAATTGATTAAGAGTAACCTGTTGAAAAAGAAACTTTAATTATTAAAGAGAATAGATAAAATTTATATATTTTCAATGTGAATTAACTGTGAAAGGTATTACATTTTAATAATTGACAATGATATTTTAAATAATTTCTTTAATGAAAATGACATTTAAAATCTATATATTTTAAAAGAAAACAAAAATTTTTACTTGAGTGAAGTGATCAATTCATGGACAATTTACTTGAACAGGAAAAGAAAAAAAAAATTTTAGATTAGAAAAAAGAAATATATCTTCTGGAAGATTTAGCTTTTATCTACAGGCAAGGAACAGGCAAGGAATTGATATTATTTCTTTGAAAAAAAAAGAGTATATTATTATGAGAGAATTTGATATTTTTATATACACATGTAAATGTGAATTTTATGTATATTCAACATGCAATGAATTATGAAAAATGTTAATAATTTTATTATTCTGATGAATTCAAATAGGTTAATAAATTATTACACTGTTCATATGTGTGCATTTTAGTAAACCTAGTATAAGGTATTTGTATCATTAAAATATAACTTAAAATTTTAATCATTTATTTTATTTGTATATAATGATTCAAATATGTTAATAAATTATTGTACTGCACATCTGTGTGATGATATATATATATGTTTAAGTAAATCTAGTAGGAGATATTTCTGTCATTAAAAAGTAATAACTTAAAATTTTTATTAAATGTCAATTCAAATATATTCATTTTATACTATTCCATGCATCTGTGCACTGATATATATATATGTTGTATGTAAACCCATTATGAGGTGTTGGTATCATTAAATATGATTATTTAAATTTTTTTATTATTATTTTATGATAATTAAAATATGTTCAGAAATTAATAAGTCACATGTCTGTGTGCTGACTGTGTTTTAAGTAAACCTATTGAAATATACATGTAAACCACAATGTAATAACTTGAATTTTGTAAATTAATCAAAATCAGAAGCATTATATGTGTACAGCCATATTCTAGAGACCTTAATGTGCTTTTTTTATTGTTGTTAATAAACTTGTATTTCATTAGTAAAATTATTCCACTGAACTTAATTCTAAATATTTTTAGGATATTAGGTGGTGCATCATCTCTTGGTCATATAAGCGGTTACAGAGCTTATGTTCTCTGAGATAGATTCATGCATAGTTCTCTGATATATAAAAAGGGGTGTATATTAATGTATGGGCATCCAGTTGATGTTGATCATCATCCCTGGATTGACACAAAGAGAATATTATTTAAAGTCCATGCATTACATTTTATTTTAGTTTAGTCTATTAGAATTTAAGTTTATAGTTGAACCAGTATACTAATGCTACTAAGTGGCCAGAGCATTGATGGTGATCAGCATTATTGTTTTTGTGATTATATATTCTGATGAATTAGCACTCAAGTTTGTGCATCCAGGTTAATGTTTAAATAATTTCCCCAAGTTGGCAAAGGCTAAATAGTTGGTCTAGTCTACAGTAGACCCATTTCAAATCCGGACACAAGATTGACTGTTGATTTATTTTATTGCTGATCATTTGTAATGATGGATGATTATTATTTATTTATAATGCTGGTGAATATAGCTAATTATACTTAAGATAGTTAGCTGCTAGTTTTGCTGATCTTAAGAGTGATCTCTCAAGCTCATTATTTTATATTTTATATTAAATTTTAAAATTTATATGTTGACTTGGGTTTGATGATTTGCCATCATCCTAGATCAGCCTCTAAATTCCTCATCTTATTTTACAACATTTTGTACCAAGTTTATTACTATCTATATATTTTGGAATCTTCAGAATCTTTTATTATCTTGCTTTTGGTTGTTTTATTTATTTATTTTCTTAATATCTTATTATTGCAATGTGTTGGTTATTACCATGGCAGGGAGGTGAACTCAAATGCTAAAGGTTTTATCTTGATGCTCATATGAACAAAGTAAAACAAAAAAATCTCAATTTCATCAATTGAATGGAAATGTGTTTTAGCTGCTATTTGATCGATCAAATATTTCATGATCTCTCATACAACTAAGCATAATTCTCATTAATGTTTTATTACTAATGTTTATATTAGGCAATAATTTTAAATAATGAATGCAACATTTGATAAAGTCAAATCCATCACAATTCAAACTTTCTGAGAGGAAACAATCATAAATTTCTATATATTAGTGTTAGAACTTTTATAATGAGCAGAATGATATATTCTTGAGAGTTTTTAATAATGATTCTTAAAAAAAAACTGCTCAAATAACAAAGTAGTATAGTATAAATAAAAAAAAAAAAATAAAACATGAATAAGTCATTGCATTAAAAAAATAATTTATTTTTTCACTCCATCTACTTTATCCACATTACTTTCTAACTATTGTCTTCCTATTAAATTTGCACTTAAATAATCTATGGACATCTTTTCTTCTTTTGTACTATACAAGCTAATAAATCTTGAGATTCACAAAATCATAAAATTTATGTAAGCTAACTTGTTTATGTAATTATATTGGTCTGATACTATACCCAAAACTCAACATTTTTCTGATTTCACATAAATGCAGTTTTATGCTTTTTGGCAATATCAGATACACTAAAATAAAACATCATATGACTTTAATAATTTTTATTATTCATTTATTAGACTAGAGATTACCCGATAATGAATAATATCTCTGTAGTGTAATTTTCATTACACTACTCTCACGCAAGGTGGTGTAAATAAAAATTACACTACAGAAATATTATTCATTATTGGATAATCTCTAGCTAATGAGTGACTAATAAAAATTATTAATATACTTTCAATAAATGATTTGTATTAAAGTTGTGAGGATTGTATATTTGACACATCAATTAAATTGTAATATATTGCTATTTATATATATTCTAGACAATGATAAAGAAATGTGTGAGTTTGTGGTCTGGGCCAATTGATGAATGCTGGTTCAGCATGTTGCATTTGATCATATGTTTATGATTACATCCCTCTACAAGGTGTTAAAATGGATACCTTTTGTGAGAGTGGTGTAAATGAAAATTATACTACAGAAATATTATTCATTATCATAGGACTTTCTTTGCTTTTATTTAACATCAACGTGAAGAACAGTAATCAACTTTTTTCTTCAAATGTTCAGATCAGATTCTTATTCTTAGCTTTCTTGGTGAGAGCATTAGATAACATAGATTCTTAAAAGTTCAATTTGTATTAAATATTTTTGTTGAATGGATGTTTTAAAATTATTTATTTAACTTTTTTTAAAAAACAAAACCACCTGCATCTGAAAAATTTGTTTTTACCTAAATTATAATTGTTTATTTTTTTAGGGTGGGAGATAATGAGATCTAAAAAATGTAAATGCTATTAATTTCTAGAAAATATTTGTGTTACGATTAGTGATAATAGTGGAAACAGATTGCATGTAAAGGATTTGTTTTTGTTTTTAAAAAGACATTCTTTGATGGTGATTTTGATTTAACAAACATTAATATTAGAATCTATAGATATGAATTGATATTTTATAACCATGTATTTGTGTTTAGACATACTATCCTATTTAAAATGAAATATCGGTGGAATAGAATTTTGAAAATGTGCTTGTGCATTATCAATCTCTATCTGCTTATTTTTTTAAGATTAATTTAAGTTTAATAATGTATTGTATTTGTACCAGAGTCCATTTATAAATGTATTCACATCCACATACTTCTTACACTATGTAGCTAACAAAACATCAAGAGTTTAAATTTTTAATTTATAATAAAATTAATTTACTTAAATGAACCTTAGATCACAAATAAAGGAAATGTTTTAAATGTCACGAAGACTGTTAAAGGAAGTTGAAAAATAATTAAAATTAAATTATAATACAAAAAATATTGAACTTATTTTATAAAGGAAATATCTTAGCTAAAACTAAATTAAAGTTTTTATCATTGACGGGAGGGGAGAAGGAATCCTATTTAGATCTCAATTGAAAATATTTTAAATACAAGATCCTAGTTGTAGTATCAAGAAATAAAAACATGATCATTATCAGAAATTTGTCATTGCCTTCAACTAACTTTTAACCAGAATTGTGTTGTTGTATCATTTAATTAGTTCACTCTGATTTAATAAAACATAAATATTTGAGCTTGGGAAATTATTCACGCGAAATGTCATTAATTTATCGAAAAATAAACCAGCAACCAGCGTATGGAATATGTCAATAATACTACATAAATATTCTCATTTTGATTTCTATATTATACATGTTCACGTAAATATATATTGTACATCTTTAAATAATATTAACAAAAGATAGATTTAGAATTTAGATAATGTAATTTGAACTGTCTATAAGTTCGTTTATTAATCTGTGTTTGTTTATAGAAATACAAATGTAAAATTATGCAAATATTAAAAAAATAATTTAATGTATAAAATTATTAATTGCAAAATAAGAATAAAATTCATTACATCATTTAACTCTAGAAAAAGGGAAAAGTGAAAAATAACTGAAGATGAATTTGGTTATGATTATACAAACCCGTTTGTGAAATACTAATACAATGTTATTTATCTCATGTTGGTCATTTAATTTGACATATGAGTTTTTCCCACTGCTCACTTTAATTAAAGTGAACACAGCGGTATAATTGATAATGTGTGTAAATATAGTACTTATATGTTTTAAAAGCAAAAATACATAAATATTATGAGGATTTTTTATTTTTTTATTAGCGAATATTTGCAGATATGTTGGAATTGAAATGAGTGATGTATTGATACCCCCCCCCCCAAACAACAACTTGAAAACGATTGTCAACAAATATATTTATATAGTTAAGATAAAGATAAAACATGGGCCCAGTGCACCAATAAGAATAAGCTTACGGTTATCAGTAGTTAAATTGGCATTATATTACAATTTTAACATCTGTTTTTCTTTTTACAGGGTATATGGAACTTTCATTTCATAAAACTAGATTTACCTGGAATCTATCTGATTTCTAGCTAATAATAATTAGATATATACTTTGTTAACCATTTCTGGATGATGAACTTGGTCATCTGAAAAATTCTATTTGTGACATTAAAAAAATATATATTCACCCAGTTGATTATTCAAATATGCAGACAACTCCATCTGATGATCCTTCTATTTCTTTATAAGTTGTGTGTTACCCAAATAATTTAGTGCAGTGGTAGAATGGTAGACATGAGAGCTAAAGGCTATTGAAATGCAGATTTAACATCAAGTAAATAATTCTTGTGATTAAGCATTTGATAATTATTTACTAATATGTATAGTATTTAGAATTTGTTCATCTTATTATCCTTTGTAATATATAGGGTAAAATAATTTTCATGCAGAGAAAAGTTTTAATATTTTTGTATAATCTAAGCAGATTTTTAAGCAAATAACTTTATTTGGAATATATTTTTCAATTTTCTTAAATATTTCTTTTTTTTTGAGTTTTTCTGTTTGTTTTTATTCTAAAAAAAACTAATTATTATGCAAGAATATTACCTATCAAAGTGGATTGTTCCCTGGTAAGCAACCCTCATAAGTAATACACTCATATCTCCTTAATATTAGATAGGAATAACAAAATTTATTTAAAAAGCAATCTTAATTTTCACATTATTTATTTATGTTTATATTTATGTTAACTTTTGTGCTGATGATAGGCTAAAATAATCAGTGAGAGGATTCTAAGACAAAGCCATGACAATGATAGGTGGTAGGATTAGCCATTTCCTTACCACACTTTATTCCAGTATCTTAAAATTCAAAGCTATATCATAATCTTATTGAACTGCACACATCATTGATATTTATATATGTCTTAGATTTACATAATTCAAAACTTTTGTGTAATCAATGAATTGTTAACTGTTTAGTCTAGTTTGGCCATTGAATTTAAAGTTTATTGATTTCTGCTTTATTACAACCACAAGTATATTCACTGATACATGTTAAATATTAATTTTATTTATATATATACAGATATGAGTGTCTTCTTAAGGTACTTTAATATATAGATTTAATATAATTTTCTACATCTAGGGAGATAATTATAAGTTTATTAATTGTGTTGTTATTGTATGGCAATGCATAAAAAGATTGTAATTAAGTAAGGAATTTGGCAAAGGTTGAGTGTAATGTAAAAAGGTAGAGAAATCTATAATTATATTAATTAAGGAAGGAAACTAATCCCTGAAATAAGTGAAAAGTTATCTCAAAAAGAAAATTAAGCAAGAGTAATTAAAATTAGATTAAGGTAAATTAAGCTCTCTAATCAGTGAGTATTTATAAAAGCCATTTTTATTTGTTCTTTTTAAAATAGCAAATAATTCAATTAGACATAGACGTTAAAGCTAGCTTATGTCTAGGTGAATGAGCAAGATAAGAAAGAGGACAAGGGGATTAGAAACTGTAGCAGATTCCCTAGACTGATCTGCAGACTTAGGAGTAAATAAGTAGGTTATGTCAACCTTTTTTATTTCATTTAAATTTTTAAAGCCCATATTACAGATAATGATTCTAATAGTATACAAGTTATAATTGCATACTGTAATCTATTGCCTTAATTAATCAATAATCTTTTTGTGCACTCAATCTTATTCCTTCTGTAAAAAATATTAGAGCTCAAATTGTTTAGACTATTACTTTAATTAAATACAGATTTACCAAATTAACAGAGATTGGATTTTTTACCAGGTTCCAATACAGTAAAATAAAGTTTAATTGCAGATAATGACAGAAATTCAAAAATTCCAAAAATGAATTCAGTGATTAGAATAGGATTAGATTAAGAAGTAAATGCTTGAGCAAACAATCATTATCAAGTTCAATGTAAATAATCCAGTCAGCCACTGATTTGCAAAGCATTTGTGGAAAAAATTATATTAATAAATAAGATTGTTGATGACAAATGCAAAAATGCAACCTTATTATGCATTACCAAGGTGAAGATCAATAAACTTTGCAATCCAAAGAACCCAGAGGAACTTATATATGAGAGTAAGTTAGACAAATATTTTAGCTTAACTCTATTGGATCACATCACAATATTGCATTCCAGATATTGATAGCAAGACAGGGTTGAAAAAGCAACAGATCATAATCTATAACAGATTGCTAGCACTTTGCAAATTATTGACTAAGTCATATCCAAGTGATGATATTTCAGTATAGCTATTACTAGAACAACTCTTATAGAGAGTGGCAAAAAATAAACTTCAACAACAATTTCTAGCATTAAAAGATTTTTTTTATATAGAGGCAGCAAGAAGATGGTTGTCTATGAAATTATAATGCAACCACTGATTTTCAATATTTCAAAGAAAAATAAATTTTGTAAGTGACTGAAAAATTCTCAAATTACTCAAAGAAAGTAAACAAAACTATTAATAGAAATAATGTATTTAAATATTATCATTATGATAAAATGGGTCATTTTGTAAATACATGCAGATAGAAAATAAAATTTGCCAAGCCTGGCAAAGAAAGAGTATCTAGAGAAAGTTTACTAAAGAAAAAAAAGGAGTGAAGCCAAAATGGCAGTCAACATTATGAAGAGGGATAAGTCCAAATAAAGGTTTTATTTACATACTTGTGATTGAAAGATAAAACAACAAAAAAAATCAAAACTATAACAATGTCATGAAGAAGAATTAGGCAAACCAATATTAGTATTTCTATATAAAATGAAAATTTCAGCCAAATTGATAACAGATTGTGGAGTTTCAAAGATCTAGAGTCAAATCATAGCCAAGAATAGGATAAACTCACTTTTATGCAACCTGTATCTCAGAAAAGATGTAAATAAAAATATTAGAAGTTATAAAAATTCTGGCAAGCCAAATAAAAGAAGAGCTGAGACACAATTATATATTCTGAAGAATCATATTAACCCTATATCAGGTAATGTAGCTCTTTAACAGATAATCAAACCAAATAAACTGACTGTAATTTAGAAAACTTCTCTATGATTTGAGATCAAAAAAGTAATAATTGCGGGGAATAACAAAAAATTGTTATCTTGATTTCTACTGAAAGTTCAGAGTTGGCAACTCCAGTTGTGATAATTACCAAATTAATTAAATGTATATATACATCATGTTTTAACATTTGGAAAAGAATATTCAGTGTTAAATTCTTTAAAACTTGCTGAGCATGTTTTTGACCACTAAGGCCAGAATTATTGCACTTATAATCTGCAGATTGTGTTACAATATTTAAACAAGATGGGCCTTATGTAAATGAATAATTTAAATATTCTACTTTTTGGACAATGGAATGCTTCTTTTTTTTGTTGATAATGTGGGGGTTATTAGAAATGAACCATATCGCCTTTATTTTGTGGTTTCTATCATCTCATTCACAACATACAATGTTTATCTTTATTGGATAAAAAATATGTTTGTATTCCTGCTCATACTTGAGAAAAATTGACTTACGCTCATAGCACATTTGTATAGTTGATTATGTTGTGCATCTCTAATGGCGATGTTTGCACGAAACTCCACCATAATATACAGCACTATAAGAAGAATTGCTACATCCAATTTTTTATACTATTTGGGTGGGGGATTGATCCAGGGGCAGCCTATTCTTGTTATAGTTTAGCAGCCTCTGGATCAAACCTCCTAAATAGTATACAAAATTGACTGCAATAATTCTTATAGTACCATATATTATGGGGAGTCTTGTGCAAACATCACCATCAGAGTTGCATAACATAAATACCTATATAAACATGCTATGGATAAATCTGAGCATAAGTCAATTTTTTTTATCATAAACAGATATATGGTCACATTTTTGAACCAGTAAAGATAAACATCGCATGTTGTGAATATAACAACAGAAAATGCAAGATAGAAGTGTGGTTCATCTCTAATAACCCCCATGCTATCAACAAAAAAGAAAAGTGTTCCATTGATCAAAAAGTGGGATATTTAAACTTAATTTACATAAGGCCCACCTTATTTAAACCTTGCAATGCATCCCTGAAGATTATATGTAATATGATTCTGGTCCTAATGATCAAAAGCATGCTCAACAAGTTTTAAAGAATTTAGTATTGATTTTTTTTTCTTTTTCAAACGTTAAAACATGATATATATATACATTATTATTAGCAGAAGAAAAGAAAAAAAACTTTTTGAATTACAGTAAAAATTAATTAAATGTTTCAGATCTGTGGGGGAATGTTGAATGATGGTAAATAAAAATTTTGAGAAAAGATTTTTGACCAGTCCCAAATATTAGGGAAGTACTAGCATAGTTCCAAAATTGTTAAATTAGATCTAAGATCAATGTTCAAGAAATAACAATGATTGACAAAGCAATTAAAACACTCATTTAACAATTCGTGAGGGCCTCAAGTACAGTAAGTTGTTTTTTGGGATTGTAATGCTCCATATATTTTACAGAATCTCAGAGAAATAAATTCAATTTCCTGTTTTGATGACAAACTGTTTATAATTAATTTGAAAGATAAATTAGACCAATAGTTAATAATTGTCTACAGTAAAGTAGATGGTTTTGATATCAAAAAATATATCTAGTAGATCTATAAAATTAATTTTCTAGAATATATTATTAATAAGGAGGAAATAACATCACCAAAAACACTAGATCAATGAAAGAAGCCATAACCCAAATATTGGGATTAAAAGTGGATTGTATAGAGGTCAGAGAGAAGTGTTTTCATTGCACCAAGGCTTTGCTTACATTCTAATTATTAGTGCAGGATTTAGTATTAACTATCAGATTATTGATGGTTAGAGACCAATAATATATGCCTTTTGAGCTTCATCTGAAGTTAAAAGGAATTGTATTCAGCTTGATAAGAAAGTTTTGGTAATAGTTTTCAGGATGGAAAAATGCTTCCAATACTTATATGGAAAAGTGTTTAAATTAATCATGAACAATAAATTTCTCTTGGATATTTTGAAAAAAAAAAAAAAAACTTTTACTAGATCATATAAATCATGATTTATGCATAATCATGCATGAATAATAATTAATATACAGAAAAGTGAAACAACCCATGCTGATACTTTCATCCTGGTTACTATAAAAACATCACATAATCACCTTTTCTTTATGCTTTTTACAACTGTTTATCCTGGTTTACTGACAACTACCTTGAGGTTCAGAGCACTAAGTTGTAAAGTGACTGCTAAATAGATAAAATTACAAAAGGATTATAATCAATAAATTTAATAAGATCTGATTGGTTGAATAAATATTCTAAATTAGTGTCACAAGCATTTTGGAATGGATAAGAGCAGCAAAGGGCATACTCTAATTCCATCAAATGAAGAATGAAAATCCTGGAGGTGATCATGTGTCGTATCTATATGTAGTAGGCAGAATTTAATACATATCTGAATAGTCATATAAAGAAGTGTGAAGTAAAGTTTGGCAAAGGGGTATAAGTAGATTATGTGATATCATTCAAAAGTTTATCTTGTCATTGCTAGTATATTCTAAGAGGATAGATTACTGGCTAGGTTAAAAACATTTTGACACTATAAGGGGGTTTCATGAATTTTTCTGTTATCAGAAATAATGGGAATTATCTTCAGAAAAAAATGAAAAATATTGATAGAAATAAGGATATCACATTTTAATAATGCCCTATTACCAGTAGTCTAATGAACTTAACCAAAAAGGTTGTCTAACAGCTGAATGTGGTAATAAGCATAGCCAATCCAATCACTATACATGAAACATTTATTCAGTAGTGTTTCTTCAATATACTTACATTTATGATATCTATTGGTAAAACAGATGCATTCTTTTAAGAAAAATAATATTGATGAGAAAAGTGAATGGGGGGAAATTTGTACAAACTTATAGCTAATTGCTGTATAAAACATCTGTCAACAGTTCTAAATGATACATTATTGGTTGTATTGTCTTATACTTAAAATATATGATTGTAATTAAAAGAGGGAAAATATGGCTGCATATATATGCAGAATAAAAATGTTTTTGATTGGTTATTCATATTTAACTTTTTTATCTGAAACTCATTTCCCATCACTTATGGCCCTATTAGTAGCTTAAATTCATTGCCATTAGCTTTATATATATTATTGTATTGTAGCTATGATTATTGTTCCTCTATTGTTATAGATCTTAAAATCTCAAAATAAAAAATTTTAATCCTTGATAGTCAAATGAGTAAAGCCAAAAATAGGGATATAATATTGATCTTGAACAAGTTTCCAGGAATGTTATTAGCTTGATAGATGTATGACATTCCTAGAATTCATTTCTGATCAGTAATTATATATATTTTTGGCCCTACCTATGTATTCTTAATGACAAATGTTTCTAAAAATATATTAGATTATAGTAAGGGTAAAAAGATAGGAATAAAATTATTCAAAGCAAATAAATGGGTAAAGAAAGCGATCCCAACGAATATAAATAACTTGTCTCATGAGTGATAATATTTGATGTCACGTATGTTTAAAGATTATTTACATTTTTATTTTTTTTAAAAAAAAGTTTAATTATTAAATTAACATTTTCATTTTATAGTTTAGAATAAAGTAAATATTTTTTTTAACTACATTTCGTAAATGGCTGTCGTAATATAATCGATTAGCTCATTAGTCTATTGCTAATCTCTGGGTTATCATCCTTTTGAAAATGAATTATCCGTGTATTGAATATCATTATGGAAGTAGGGAATATTTTGAAAGAAATATTCTTTTGCTCTGAAACTTTGAATCATTTTTCTGACTATAATTGATTTCTATTTTTCCATTAGTTGTTTCGAAATCATTTTTGATCTTGACTGAAACTAATCTTTTTTATTTCTCTCCTTTAATTGTTGTTGCTAAGGAAATGACTTTATGCTGAACTAAAATTTAATCCCAGCTAAATAAAAATTATTATTTAATGATGTTTTATCCTGTGGCTTAAAAATTGGAGGCTGAACTTTAATATTTTTTTCTGATTGCTTATTTGAAAGTAAACATGCGTATTTGATTTTACGGAAAACTAAACAAATATTATGAAGTTAAAAAGTTATTGATAGGATCAGTAAATTGATGATTGAGATTATGAAGAGGGCGGGGAAGAAATAAAACAGTTCCTGTTTGTTATCTTTGTAAACGTAATAATTACTGCAAAAATGAATTGTTCTTTTTTTATTATTATTATATCCGATTGCATAATAATATTTTTTTTCTGCATACATTCCAATTCTCTTGCTACAGGAATAAAAAAAATAATAATTCAAACTTTAACGTGTTATATACTTCATGCTAAAATAGTGTAAATTTTTTTCATAAATCATAATGCATTATTTATTTATTTTCCTCTTTAAAGATTGTTGCAAATTTTTTGTAAGTAAAATTCTATTTTAAAAATATTTATTCAGACTAATGAAACTATATTATCTATTTTTTAAAAATTGTATTTATAAATAATTTATTATGCATATTAATGGAATAATTTATGTTACTGATTTTTTTTTTCTAAATTTATTTCTTTTGGTTGAGGATTGGAATTGTAACGCGTCACTTATCCTTTTTAAGTGGTAATAATCTATTAATAAGTAATCATATGGCTAGCTGTTTGAAATATTATGTGACAGTTTAAAGCGCCTCCTTTATAATTGTGCACTATAGCTGAATTGAGTTGTTGTTTTTTTCTTTCTAAGAGTGAATCTGCGATACTTTAACACTTGAGTCTACCATTCCACCATCACCTAAAACAGATAGAACAACAAATCTATTCTCTGACATTGATAGATTTAATTAGTAATTGTATTTTTTAATTCTGACTTTGAAATAGTCATTTGTTTTATATTATCTTATTTATAAACTCAAGCTTTTATTTGTTAGTGTGGTATTGAAAGAAATAAGATTTTCAACTGAAGAAAAAAAAGTGTTTAGTCAATTGAGTGAAACTTATGTTCAGTCTATCACTTGTTTGCTCCAATGGCATCAACGCGCGGATTATTTTTATATATATAAATAATCAAATAATTTATTGCTCTAGGAATTCATAAGAAGTTTGAGCATTAAAAGTTATCTAATATAGAGATTATTAGATCTGGCAGACAGGCAGTTATTTGGGAGGCTGATGTTGATCTACCCATTGTTTTTATGTTTATGTCAAATCTGTGATTTGTAAAATGAATCTGTAAATTACTATGCTCTCTTCAAAATTACTGTACTTTAAATTTTTTATATTGAATTAAGAAAAAAAAAAAAAACTCCTTATATTATTTGCTTCATATGATTTGAGGAAAGAAAATGTTTTTAGTACTAGTAAAAAAATAGGCATTTAAAAGAAAAATGATTGTCAAAGAAAAAGAAAAAAAAGCCTAACTCATCACTGATATCATTGAGAAAGTGAAGAGTCTGAAATGGAATTGGTTCAGAAATATTTATGAAAGAGCTGATATAATGTAAATCTACTATTATTAAGCACTAAAAATCTAATTGTGCAAAAGGAAATTAACTTACAATCATGCACTGTTTGGTAACTATTATAAATCTCCGCACACTTACCCATCAATAAAAATTTTAAAAGCTTAAGTGAATCACAAGTTTAGAGCATATTTGCGTATACACAAATCCTTACTAGCTGTGCTTATATCAAGGCTTAAATCTGTTTTATGCCTGATGCTATAATTGACAATTAAATTATATAAATTTAGTTAACCTCTCACAGCAGAAAGACAGTCTTATTTTTAATCACCTGTGATTAGATATATTAATTATGAATAAATGTAACTCTATAATTAAGTGCTGAAAATCTGTAAATGTGCAGAAGGAAATTAACCTTTGATCATGTGCAGTTTGGTAACTATTATAAATCTTCATGCATTTACCCATTAGTAAGAGTTTTAAAAGCTTAAATGAATATTCATATATATGATAAATGGATACTTGAAGTTCTAAGCTGGATTTTGAAAGATTTAAAGAGATCGATGAAGTGACAACTTTTTAAGTATGGGATAAGAAAGATTGCTTAAGTAATATTTAGAAAAGGAGCTTTGGATAGGTAGTACTGGAATAAATTTGAAAAGGCTTTCATTCTGCAGTGAATGAAAAAGTTTGAATATGATTAACATTCATTTTTAAAATGATGAAATATATGTGGCCAAGTGTATATAATAAGCAAAGGTACTTAAATATATTGAGACTTGTATCTAATGAGCTTCTATGGCTTTTTATTGTAATCCACATCAGGTTTGATTAAATGGAACATGATATTATATATTTTTCTGGTTGTTTTTGCATTTCAATTTATCAAATGAGTTATTTTGAGTTGAGCTGGTATTCAAGCTTTTTATCCAAATCCAAAGAGAGTTAGATAATAGAATTTCTATTACTGTTTTGATAAGCCTGTTCTGGGCAATACTAAGAGTAACAATAGTAAGTCATATTTAAATTACAACTTTTTAGAATAAAATCTTGCACTTAAAGATTTTTTATTTGAATTAGTAAGTATATAATTTAAATTTATAAGACTTTTTTTAAAAAAAAAAAAATATTTATAATAATTGTGGGGAAAATGCTGCTACTTTTTTTTTTCTTAAATACACATCATACATATATGTTGTACCAACTAAAATTTGATGTAATTTCAGTATTTAAGATAAGATCATACATAATTTTTTATTTTATTTTTTCAATAGTTTTAATAAGTAATGCATTAATCTTTAAGTATTGAAATGGTTGCTGTGATGATGAAATGTTAAAGCAAGGAAGATGTTATTATTGCTACATAAATTAACAGATCAATTCTATTCATTTAAGATACACATGTAAATAATAAAATTCATAATCTTAATAAAATTATTATTGCTTCTTTATTCCATTTATTTTCATTTACTACATTCATAAGTAGTTAATTGTAAACATTACAAACAAATATTTAAAGTTCTAAATAGGTATGTTGTTGTGTTTATGTTATATGTGTAATATTCGAATTGAAACAGGCAAAACTCTTTATATGTATTGCAACTCAGTGCAAGCCAGAGTAATCAATGGATGAAGAAGGATTGTGCCTAAAATCCCCATCTAGTGCCTACTCATCCAATATCCCCAGACTAGTTTCTGGCTTGTGGCCTTCATCAGTGAGGAGCCATGGATCTGAGAGCACTGCATCTAGATCTTAGGATCTAATGCAACCCTCCAGCAGCCACCTTTTATCTTTATTTAACTACAAAACTATCAGTCTTAAATTGAAAACACTATAATATCTTCAATCCCATCTCATTAGCTTATATAGTCAAATAGGTCTGTAACTCAGTTCAGTATTTATACATTTTGGTGACTTTGGTTCTTCAATAACCATAGCTATCACTATCCTATTAGGCAGGATTGGTTTTAAGCCAATAAACATCACATGATTTACCATTTCTTATGCTTACTTGTAACTGTTATTAAAATAGGCAAAACTCTCTATTCACATTGCCAATCAGTTTTGTAGTTAAGTAGAGATAAAAGATGGCTGCTGGAGAGTTGCATTAGATCCTAAGATCTAGTTTCAGGGCTCTCAGATCCATGGCTCTTCACTGATGAAGGACACAAGCCAGAAACTAGTATGGGTATATTGGATGAGTAGGTACTAGATGAGGATTTTATGCACAAGCCTTCTGGCATCCATTGATTACTCTGGCTTGCACTGAGTGGCAATACATATAGATAGTTTTGCCTGTTTTAATAACAGTTATAAGCAAGCATAAGAAATGGTGATCATGTAATATTTGAATTGGAATAATATATATAAAATATATATTTCCAATACAATGTTATAAAAATGTTGAAACTGTGTTGGTTTGTATTGGTTAAAAGAGTATCATTTCTGTTTTTAAAATGTAAATTTTTTTAATACGTAATCATTATGGAATACTAATAATAATAATAATAATAATAATATTATTATTATTATTATTATTTATTATTATTATTATTGTTGTTGTTGTTGTAAAAGAAATTTTAGTTTTAGAATACAGGATGAATGAGCATAACCTTGGATTTGATAATGAATATGACATCAATTGTGCAAGGTTTTCTAACATCTTGACCTTAATTGAAGCAAATCCAAATTCTTTTATATATTTTATTTTTATTGTATGAATATTTTCTTGATAATTACAAACTAATGGAGTAGAAAGAATTGTATTTGTTCAGGAGACTGGGCTGGTGTCCTAAATACTTGTTAAAAGAAGGATAAAAGAAATTTGTAGCATTCAAATTCATCTTAATATTTTTCTGCTGAAGGAGGATTGACACATATAAACAAAATGTTTTAATTATGAAACACCAAAATTGATAATATACTGCTGTATGTGAGAATCATTTCTACCTTTGGACATCATTTTATAATGCTGATGGAGTATTTTAATATTAGATTAAAACCAATTTATTTTTATATTGCATAAATCATAAACGGAGACCAGCATCTCTTATTTATAATGCTATCACAATACTAAACATTTGTTAAATAGAGAATAAAAGATTTTAATACTTTGAAAGTATTGAAATTTAACAAATATACTTTATTTTTGGATAACTATTATAATATATTTCACTTCCTTTGGATTATGTATCATCACTAAATTGTTTAAAGCTCACAGAATAGACATTTTGTATAGAAGGATAGTGTTCAGGTCATATATTAATGTGTTTTATTTATATATTTATTTGTATTATATATATGTTATTAATATTATTGATTACAATATTATAAGTTAGCGGATTGTTTGTTATATATGTGAAATAGAAGAAAGTTAAGTTTAGTTTAAATTTAAAATTTATATCGTGAATTTTAATGGTTAAAATTCTAATTTGAAATATATGTTTATTTATTGTATTATTTTAATATACATTTTGTGAATATTGAAGATTTGGAATGATTGTATTGCAATAGTCATTTATTGATCTTATATTTTGAAAATAAAGTGAGCGAATAAACTGACTTATTATTGTAATTTATCTTAATAAATTATATTGGGAATAGCATATAATTATTATAGCTTTCTTATATTTTAAATTGTATTTGTGTGCAGCAATATTTTTGTCTTACATAAATTTTAAATATATAATAAACATTAAGATAGAAAAATTTTTGTGATATAAATACCTATTTTTATAAATAATTAATTTAGATGAAGGATATATTCATGATATTTAATTAAAGTGTATGTCACAAACATTTATTATTTATTTATCATTTTTTATATTTATTATTAATAAATATTAATTCAATTAAACAAATAAATTTGCTTCAGTCATCATTTCAGTTACTAATGCAAACCTATTAGCTAATAAAATTTTAATACATAGTGGTTATGTCTTGATTTACATTTTATATTTTATAATAAATAATCATAAAGTAGTTCCAGAATTACATGATTGGATTGATGTGTATATATTATTATTATGTATTATATTCTTTTTATAAATTCAATATATTATTATTATTATTATTTGAGTTAGGTATACATTTTATATGATAATAGATTAATTAATTTATTATAACTAGATGTTTAGCAAATAATTAGAAATTACCATAGTTACTTTAATAGTTATATATAAGTTATTTTGGATAAAAACCCATATTCAACCTAGTTTCATAGTTTACAAAGTGTAAGTACTTTAATTATTTAAAGTAAACAAAAATGATTATTATTGGATGTTATTGTATTATTTTAATTGAATATATGTTACAATAATTTATTATTCAGTTAGAAAGATGATAATTTTATGATATAAAATTGATAATTGTATGTATTGGAATTGATATTTTAGTCATATTAATTCAAACGTGTTAGTTTGTTTAAATTTGAAGCTTATCGATGTAGTTTACATTTAATGAGATATTAAGCTTTTAATATTCATATCTATTTAAAATAGAGTACTTACAATTCTAGGCATATATGATAATTATAATTTATAGTTTAATGTTTAAGTTTTATTGATTTGAAGGATAACTTATTGTAATTTTCTAATTGCATTTGTAGGAATATTAAATAAGAATCTTTCATTTATTTTATGTTGTCAACAATTTGAGTATCATAATTTGTAGGGTTATTTGAAGTATTGGTTTTCATTTTATATCATTATAAGTCAACATAGGATATATTATTAGATAAATCAATCTTGTACATTTTGTTTTTGTTATAGTTTTAGCATTACAAACATTTTATCACATTATAACTTGGTGCTTCAATTTGTGGGGCAATCTGAAGTATTGGCTTTTCACATTTTTAGTTTACTACAATTTGGCAATCAATGTTCAGGCTAAGTTTATTCCATTACATTACAATTTGGCTTCTAAATCTGTGGGTATTTAAAGGGAAAATTTTATATGTTTTATTAATTATAAATTAATGTGCATAAATTTGTAGGTTAACAAATCCTCTTATCATCATTCTCATTTGTATTACTATTTTGTTGACACTGTAAATTTATAAGGTACTGAGAAAGAATTATATGTATTGTGACACTTATGGGCAAATGTACATAAGTTTATAGGTCATTACAAAGCTTTTATCATCAACGTCTTATGTATTTTTGTGTCATTACAATTTAGCATCTCTAATTGAGAGCTTGAATGTGGGTTAGTTGGCAAATCTTGCACACATTATCATCATTACCATTTTATTTCATTACAATTGGTGTTGCAATTTGTAGTCACTATTAAACTAGGACCATTTCCTTATTGATAATTTTTATTCCATGCAATATATACAACTGAATCCTGCATGTTTTGACACAGTGATAGAATGACAGATTTTGGAGCTCAAGATTTATGGATTATCACTTCTAGCTCTTAAACTTCTTATGAACTCCTGAGCCATAATCCATTTGATTATTATTAATATTTACAATGAATACTTTTTAATAATACAAGAAATACTTGTTTAAAATAGTTATATTTTATAAAAGTATATATTAAAAAAAAAAAAGCAACAGAAATTGAATTTTAATTTAATGTAACTAAATTTATTGGACCAATTCTAACTCCTTGACCCTTGTACTTTGCTAATATTTGGCCATTCCTTGAATTCATTTTTAAAATATTAAATATTATTCTTAATATTATAATCAAAATCATTTTTAATCATAAGGTTGTTCTTTTTATTTATTTTACAGATTAAAATATTTTTACTTTAGTATTACAAAAGTAGACAAATTTATTTTCTCAATGATAATAAATTAATTGTTTTGAATAATTTTTTAAAATAATTTTTAACATTTTATTATTAAAAACTTAAATTATTTTCATAAAAAATTTATAAAAAAAGATTGTTTAGCTTATGGCATGAATTTTACACAAAACGTTTTTATGCTATTAGTCAAATTGTGTATCAAGTAGAAAAGGTACCACATTAAAGAAAGTTATCTCATGCTTACGACATAACATAAGCAGTAAAAAGCAATTGTATTATTTTTAACAATTTGCATTTTAATAAAAAAAAACGACAACTCAGTTTGGCCATTTGACTGGGATAGTTCACATGATTTCATGGGCATAGAGTTAATTTATATTTTCTTTGCTAAAATAAAATTTAAAATAAAACTAATAATTTTGTAATCATCATCAACCATTATCAATCCACTGCAGGATGAAGATCTCTTCAAATTCAATGCATCTGCTCCGATCTTTAGCTTTTCTTCTCCACATCACACCTGCACACTTTTTTTATTTCATCCATCCATCTCACATGTGGTCTCTTTCTGGATCTTTTACAATCTCTTGGAATCTGGTCTAAGATTTCAATTGTTCATCTATTATCATCTCTTCTAGCAATATGTCCAGCCCAACTCCACTTCAGTCTTTTAATTTTTTCAATGAGATTAGTAATACCTGTTTGTTCTCTTGCCCATATATTGCATTTTCAATCTCTTCTTGTTACTCCCAACATGCATCTCTCCATACTTCTTTGAGTGGTCTGAAGTCTCTGTATTACTCTTCTATTAAATGTCCAAGTCTCAAATCCCTAAGTAAGAACTGGTAAAACACATTCTTCCTTTTCACACACATAGGCATATCTCCTTTTAGTATCAAGTTATTTCTACCAAAAGCACTCCAAACAAATTTAATTCTATGATTAATTTCAACCATTATGTTTCCATCTATATTAATAATCTGACCAAGGTATTCATAACTGTTAACTTCTTCTAACTCTTCATAATCAATCTTTATTTTTATATTTTGAGAAAATCCATTAAACATTACTTTAGTCTTTTTAACATTTATCTTTAGTCCTACTTTCCTACTTTCATCTGATAACTCCTGCAACATTTCCTGCAGCTCTAAAGCATTATTTGCAAAAACAACTACATCATCTGCAAAATCTAAATGACTTAAATAAACTCCATTTACTTTCACTCCTTTAGCTTCCCATTTTAATCCACAAAATACTTCTTGCAGCACTTTTGTAAAAAGTTTTGGAGATATGGAGACACCCTGTCTTACACCCTTCTCAATGTTGACTTTCCTAATATCATTATGTAATCTAATTGTTACTGTTGCATTTTTATAAATATTCTTTAAAATACGACAATATCCTGGATCTATACTTTGATAACCATTGCTTTAATCACTGAAAAAATCTTTATAGAATCAAATGCCTTTTCATATTCTACAAATCCAAAACATAATGGCAACTCATATTCATGTGTCCTTTCTATAACTTCTCTCAATATCTGGATATGATCTACTGTACTAAAACTACTTTTAAACCCAGCTTGTTCTCTTGGTTGGTGGAAATCTAATGTTTTCTGTGGACAAGTTGTAATTATTTTGGTAAAAAGTTTGTATAAAACTGATAAAAGGCTGATAGGTCTGTAATTTCTATTATCTTCTTTTAAATATTAATATTAATACTGCTACTTCCAATCATCTAGTACATCTTTATCATTTGGTCATTTGATATATAACTTTGCTAAAAAAAAATTTATTTCTTCACCTGCTTCTTTTAATATGTAAATTATAATTCCATCATTACCTGGAGCCTTTTCTTTCTTCATAAATTTAATTACATGTCTTACTTCTTCATTTAAAATTCTGGGCAATTTGGAAGATGTAATAGATATAGGAGGTATTTACTCTTTATTACTATATAATTCTTGATAAAAGTCTTCTACCCATTTCATGATGTCATCTCTCTTTTTAGAAATAATTCCATCTTTTTTTTTTTATTGCAGATATAAATTTCCTACCAGTACCAAAGTATTATTTTACCCTCTTGAGTCTTTTATTCTCTTCTGCAGCTTTTCTTGCTAGTTCACAATTATACTTTCTTATATCATTTTCAACTCTTTTCCTCATCATTTTTGTATATCTTTGTATTTCTTCTTTTCTTTGTAAATTTTCTAGTCTCAGTAGAAATTTTATTGGTCACTTGCTGCTTTTTTCTACCAGCTATCTTTGTTGCAGTTTTTAAAAATGTATCAATTATGTTCATATTAATTTCATTCAAATCTGAATCATGTTCAAAATCTACTAATATTTGAAACCAATTTGTAAGTTCTAATTTAAATTCATTAGAATGTTTCTGAAGATTAGGAATATCAACTGTAAATCTTGTTTTTCTTAATAATTTTTATCTCTAGTTTTGCATTAACATGTATTTACATCTTACTAATCGATAATCACTTCCTGTGTTAAATTTATTAAGAACATTACAATCTTGAAATATATATTTTCTTTTAGTCAAAATATAATCCTATTCTGCTGTACCTTTATTTGTATGCTTCCACATCCATTTCCTTTTAACAATTTTCTCAAAAAAAGAATTCATAATATAAAGTTTTTCTTTTTCTGCAAACCCCACAAGTCTATAATCTCTCATTTCTATTATCATAATCAGAATTACCTACAGCACTTTCATCCTTCATTTATTTACCAATTATACTATTAAAGTCTCCCAGTTTAAATTCATTGTCTGCCTTGAAAACAGTAATTCATTCTATTATTCTATTCCAGAAGTGTTTATTGTACATTTGAGTAATCAATGGATATATTTTTATAAATTTTCCACACTAGTTTTTAACCATTTTTTTTTTAATGAAATATATTAAGATTTTGAATTCAATTCAACTTGTTTATGTAGCTGTATAGTTTTAATGCAGTACCAATTATATATTTTAGTGACTGTATGATGGACACTTTTGACATTTTGACATATTGCAAACATATATGACTTCCAATTTAAAGCCAGTCATTTTGTTAATAGTCTACTTAATGCTGCCTATTACAAGTATCAGTAATCCATAGACATCAGATGACAATGGTCAATAATTCCCAGACTAGTTTCTAGCTATTACTCTTTGTTTGGCATATAATTTTTTTGTTGTTAAAAGTCAAATATTAAGTCTAGTAGACAGAAATTAGTTTGAGATTTAATGGTTAGCATTATCATCTATTGTACATTGATTACTTATGCTTACAGATGAATATAAAGTGATAAAATTACTGTTCTTAATAGAAAAGATTACTAATAATTTTTCAGGCATTAAAAAGATTATAATTTGTCTCTATATAATTTTTTTTCCCCACTGAAATATAATAAGTTAGAAAATTAAAATAAAAAATTTGTTAAAAATAGTGTGCAAAAAAATGTGTATTTAAAAACAAATGTAATTATTTTAACTTTTTTTTTTTTTTTTTTTGATAAATGATTGGAAAAAGGAAAATAATTGCATTATAATTAAGTTATTTAAAGAAAAAACAACTTGCAAATTCCTATTTTTTTGCCTCATTAAGAAATATCATTGGTTTTAATTGTTTCATAATTAATTTCACAGTGATAATATATATAGCCAAATTTTTATAAATATATATCTTTTGTATTAACTGATATTTCTTCTTAAAGTATTTCATATTAAGCTTATATATGTTGAATGTAATTATATTTATCAAGTATTAATCAATGATCACTAGTCTACTTTTAACATATAAATAAAATTGTATAGGATGTATACTTTACATATATTATGTAGACATTCAAAAGCATAGTTTATTTATATATATATTAAGGCATTATCTAAAAGTTGGTAGAAACTTAATTTAATTAATTGTAAATTTGTTAAGCAAATGTAGTTTTATATTGAGTGAATTATTGTTTCTCCCTCCAAGAAAACTCTGGATAAAGATTAACAGAATAAGAACAAGCCAGGATAGATGTGATTACATATTATACAAGTGGGGATTTTTAAACTCTCCAAACTGTGGGTGTGGAACACACCATAGTTCATATTTTCAAGGAGTGTCCAATTTATTAGATCCTTGTTGTTTTTTTTTTTTGCTTTACTTAACCTGGAAGAGGCAGCTCTTGACTGGCTAAGAACTGTTAGAATTGAGTTTTGTTGTGCTGATACCAAACGCTAAATAAATAAATAAATTGTCATATAAAATAAATTGTTTGTATGGGTGTGAGATACTGAAATTCATTTTTTAATATCCATGTCATAATAATATTATCCATTAAATATAATATTAAAGAGTTGGAATTTATAATTATATATGGCAAGAATGTATTATTTTGTAAAATATTTGCCAAAAAAATAACAAATAAACAAAAAAAATGGACTTTGGTTTTGTTTTAATGGAATTTCTTTCTAGAGTCCAAGATAAACACTATGGTTATTTTAACTTTATGTTAACTATACTGTAATGTCTACATCAAGAGTTTTTCAACCTTTTTATACTTATGGAATTGGTTAAAAATATTGTGTAAAAAATAATAAAACAAATATTCACATTCTAGATTTGATGTTAAATGAAACAATGTTAAACTTCTTCTCACCTACAAGATATTTCACATTTTTCAAACATTGCCTTTAAAATACAGTATGTAATAATTGTATTATTTATGTATGTGTATCAATGTTTCATTTAAAAATGTTTTCTTTACAAAATATTAACATCAAAGAGAAATTTGGAAAAATGAATGAAGTGATAATAAATTAAACTTTTAAAGTCTAATTTTTTATAAATTCATTAGTCTTTATTTATTTATGTCTTTATTTTATGTTTAAGCTATCAAATTTGATAGAAGACAGTAACAAAATGCAGTGAGAATGGATTTGGATTTTTTTTTCTTTTTCATGTGTCAAAGCATCGGCCATTGATTCTTGAACTTTCTCTAAAACTAGTGAATGTAATATTCATGAAGATAAAGTTACTTGAAATATGGACATATAAAAATGTATTATTTTTATATATCAATCACCAAAGAGATTTACCTTTTGATTGAAGATACTGAAATATGAAATGGCCGATTTTACATTTGTCTCTTCTATGGAACATTAAATATTTGGCAATCTTGAATTTGAAGGTTTGTATCCTAGTCTCCAAATAATTAATTTTTTAATTGTTATATGACAGCTTAAATAGGATTTAAAAATGATTATTAAAATATTAAATGCCATGAATTTAATTAATGCAGAAACTATTAGTGAGTTGAAATCTTTGTTTCCAAGAAAAAAAAATTATTTTATCATGAAATTCAATGAAGACCAGAGTCAAATGAAGATATTTGTTATCCATAGGATATACTGAAAGAGCAATATTCCTATTAAAGTTAAAATTACTGATGTATTTTGAAGACTAAAATCACTCTAATCTAAAATTTTAATTTTATACAGCTATTTTTCATAAACTTTGTCTAAAAATGACAAAAAAGAAATAGAATTAATATAATTTTTTATAAATAGAGTTCTAATTAAAGAATGGATAATCTATTAAATTATTAGTCTTCAAATAAAAATCATCTGGGTTCCTTGGATTCTGTTTTGAGTAAGAACATTTTATCAGTATATGTAATTTTTATTTAGGTTTATTTTAAAAAAAAGTTATTCATTTATTTATTTTATTTAATCTAAAACATTGTGTTATTTTAATATAGTTTAGTCTTAATATATATATACTTTATGTAAATGCTAATGACATGTGTGCTTACATTATGTACCTCATATTTAAATATCTAGAGGACTTATGTCTATGTTTGAAGATTTTTTAAACAATTTTAGGATTTTTTCAAGTACCCCTCCAAAAAAAAACTTTGTTAGTCATCTAATTATTTGTCACTAAATGTATATATTAGCAAAAGATAAAACAAGGAAGAAAATTCTAAAATTCCTCATCCAGTTATTAGGACCAGCCTATTGAATATTTTCTCTTTCTCTATTTCTGTCTAGGAATAGTGAATTCTTGGTCTTGTAGTAGCCTTTTTAAGATCATTATATCTACTTATATATTTAGAGACAGAGCTACTTCTATACAAATAGAGTCTAAGGATGTGAACTCATATAAGTTATTTTTGGTGTTTCTTTCATTCCATGAGTTCTATCTTTAAATCAAAAATTTAGATCATAATTTTTATTCAGTGATCACTAATGAATAGCATTATTTTTTTATATGTGTTTTCTGGAATTGAAATTTCTTTCACTAATGCAGCATTTTGAATTAATGATGTTTTATTTGTATTCTATTCTTCACAGAGGCAAAACTATGTAAGCCAGACTAATCAATGAATGTAGGAAGGTTTGTGCATAAAATCCCTATCTATTGCATAAACCTTCCTGTGTCCATAGATTACTCTGGCTTTCACTGAGTGGCGCTACTGTATGGAGATTTGCCTCTATGAAAACAGCTTGTGTAAGCATAAAGAATGGTGATCATGTGATGTTTGATGGCTTATTCTATTCTTTCTGACATGTCCCATGTTCTTTCTGACATGTACCATGTTCTTTCTGACATGTCCCATATTCTTTCTGACATATCCCATGTTTTACAGGCATAGCTGCCATCACTATGTTAACTAATTCTATCTGCTTATAAAAGATTAGGGACATGTTTTAGATAACACAAGGGTTGATGCTATTGTCAGGCCAATTAGGCAGCTGCTTAGGGCACAGACTTCGATGAAAGCCATTCATAATTTTATATAAATTAGATGCTTTGTGAAAGATAATCAACTTTGATTGTTATTTATTCTTGTAATTTAAAATAAATCTAGAAATTTCAGATTTTATATATATATATTTTTTGCTAATCATCTGTATTTAAAATCGAAAGGGGAACAGGGAGTTGCTGTCCATTTCTAGGACGCCAAATAATCTGGCACCAGTTATGTGAAAACAGAATATTACTGTATATTTGTACTGAAAAACTACTATATAATATTTTCCCCTCATGCTTGACCAATCATTTAAAGTTATTTGATCCATTTCAGTGTTATTTAGACGTACAGTAATAAAGTCATAAATTGATATTCTTGTATAAACATCTCATAAATAATTTCAATATTATAATTTAATAATAAGTATCGTTCGTTAAAATGTTATTGGATTTCATTCAAATGAATATCATGTGATTTTATAATTATTTAATATATTTATTCTCGTGTTTATAATTAGTTAGAGCTAGCTCTGATATTTAATGCTCCACGTGATTAATGTTGCTAAGTATTGAAGGCCAAGTTTTTAACCCTTATTTGAGTACTGCATAATGTTTGCGCAATTATGTTTTGATTCTTGTTTATGAAAATGAAACTGCATATTTAAAAACTAAATATATTTATTATATGTGTAAATAAATATTTGTACTTTAATAGTTCAAAAATATTAGTAGATCTAAATAATATTTTAATTGTGTACGTTGTTAGTTGTTCTTTTGTTTTTAACAAATGTGCAAACTCTGAAAACAATTTTGTATATCCTGAGATCCTTTTGAAAATATGTGCTGACTAGAAAAATTTGTTAATAGAAAATTGAATTTAGCTTGTTTTGTAGATGTATGTTTTAATAACCTTTTGGAACACAGGTTTATTGATTTCAAAGAGTTTGGTCATTTACAATTAACAATTAAATATATACATAGATATTCCAAAGTTAAGCATCACAACACTTCCTTAACATAATTGAAAACCTGCATTAACAAAAGAAATTAGTACTAGAATAGAATGGAGTACTACTATAAATTATAAATACAAAGCTGATAGGCTAGTAATCATTAACATCATTCTTCAAGAAGTTCAGATTTATGATCTTAATAATAATAATGTACATTAAAAATAAAATGTGTTTATGTGTGTAGGTATGCTTTCATCATAGAAAATGAAACAAGCAGGACATAATATAACTGAATTTTTTTTTTTAGAATTATTTAGTTCTGAAAATATGTATTTGCTTATCTGCACTGATATTAATTAATCATCAGTTGTTCTTCTGCTTAACTAAAAAAACTATGAGTGATATAGATTGTTGAGATGTTTAAATAATGTGTTTTGTCATCAGGGTGAGAGATTATTAGATAATTATTAAAAAAAATCAGTGCATTGAAATATACATGTATGTTATGACAAATTAATGATATTAAACAGAGAATAATGGGTTTTAATTGTGTATATGCTGCTACTTCATTGATGAACCTATCATCTACATAAAGATGTAGAAAAGAAAAAGCTAATTGGTAAATTTTATATATATATTATAAAAAAAATCAAAAGAAAAAGAAAAAAACAATACCATTGAATAATATATTTAAAACATGAAAATAATATGATTTATTTAGAAAGCAAATCTGAAAATAATATATATTTAGTGAACAAACAGTTAATTGAAAAACAAATATTTTAAGTAAATGTGATCAATACAAACATTCCATAAGGAAATTAAATTAATAATAATAGTAAAGAACTGAAGGAATAAGTTTATCTTAACTGAAAAGACAGCCTTTGCTTGCTCTTTGAGATCTTAAAGGAACCAAGCAGGATAAATTCCTAATGTCCACTCTATATTTCTTATTGTTGCAGCTGGTATTACTATATGATTGGTATAATATATGAACATGGATAGGCTGCTCATCATCTTGCAATAGCCAGCCTGATGAGTTTATTGCTTTTTTACCTTCTTAGTTTAAGGTCAAAAAATACAATAATCTTCTTGTTTGCCTGATTTCTCTTAACTGAAATGGCAGTTGAATTTTCTTGAAGTCAGGATGAATATGTAGGTGAATAAACTTTTTTAAAATAGATATTTATAAACCTGACAGACAAAACTAAATTATGAGCCTTATTCTCAAGAGGTTTTAATCCAAAAATGGAAGGTGCTAAGAATCCTCTAATTGTGAACCAAGGCTTCCATTTGATAACAGCCTTTTATTTAGGTACTTATAACTGCCGGTCACTATCAATTGAAGGAAGACTCCAAGAACTGGAAGAAGAATTGTTTAATATTAAATAAGACATTATTTGACTTAGTGAAGTTAAAATGAAAAGGCACTTGATTTAGAAAGTAGATGTGTATTGTTCTACAAAGGCATAAACATTAGAAGCACAAGAGGAGTAGCATTCATTGTAGAAAAAAATGGAAAAAACATTGTGGAGATTGATAGTATATCAGACAGAGAACCCAAGATAAAGTTATTCAACTTAATGATAGATACCACATGCAGATAATTCAGGTCTATGCTCCAATAAGTTCTCTTTATGATAAAGAAATAGCAGTTTTTATATGGATGTCCAAAAGACTTGATCAAATCAAACAATATTTTAAAATTGTCATGGAAGGCTTTAATGCTAGAATTAGTAAACAATTACAAAATGAAAACATTGTGGGTAAATTTGTTTATGGTAATAAAAATGAGAGAACATAGATTTGTGGAGTTTGCAGAAAAAGAAAAACTATATTATGAATTCTTTCTTTGAGAAAAATGCTAAAGGGAAATAGACATGTAAACAAATGAATAACAGAAAATATGCATTTAAGATTGTAATGTTCTTAATAAATTCAGCACAAGAAATTATCATTGATTAGTAAGATGTAAGATATGTATTAATGCAATACTAGAGAGAGAAAAATTAAGAAAAATAGAATTCATAGTTGAGATTTCTAACCTTCAGAAACATTCTAATGAATTTAAATTAGAACTTGCTAATCATTTTCAAATATTAATGGATTTTGAATATGGTTTAGATCTGACCAAAATCAATAGGAAGATAATTGATAAACTTTTAGAAACTGCAAGAAAGATTGCTGATACAAAAAAAGCATTAATTAAACAGTAAAATTTCTAACTGACACAAGACAATTTATGAAGAAAAAAAGGAATATGAAAATATATAAAAACAATGCATTAAGGAGCCTTAGTATCTAAAATTTTGTAAAATGGTGTAAAAAAGATTTAATAATGATATAAAAAAATATAATTGTGAATTAGCAGGGAAAGCTATGGAAGGGAATAAGTCTCAGAAGTGTAAAACAACATCTTGATATAGATAGGAAATTTATTTCTGCATATGAGAAAAATGATGGAACTATTAGTGAAAACAAAAATAACATTATGAAATGTATAAAAAAGTTCTATCAAGAATTATATAGTAATAAAGAAAAAAAAAATGCATCTTGTAATTTTTTTTTTTTTAATTGCTCAGGATTTTATATGAAAAAATAAGATGTACAATTAAATCTATGAAGAAGAGAAAATTTCTAGGTAATGATGGAATTATAATAAATGATATCTTTTAAAGAAGTAGATGAAGAAATAGAAAAAAAAAATTGGCAAAGTTATATACCATAAAAATAAAGATTTATAGAGGATTGAAAGAAAGTAGTATTAATATTTTAAGAAAGGTGATAAAGAAGATATTTAAATTTATAGATCTATCAGTATTTTATTAGTTGTATAAAAAATTTCTAACAAGATAATTACTACTTGCCTATTACTGATCTTTGGATTTTAACCAATCAAAAGAACAAACTGGATTTAAAAATGGTTTTAATATAAGGGATCAAATCCAAATATTGAGAGAACTTATAGAAAAGACCAATGAATATGAGTTCACATTACACTTCAATTTGTAGATTATGAAAAGGCAATTTGATTCCATAAACATTTTTTCAGTATAGACCCAGGATATTGTTATATATTGAAGAATACTTATCAAAATGCAACAGCAATGATTAGATTATATAGTGATACTAGAAAGATTAGCATTGAGAAGGGGTATGACAGATTGATACCATATCACAGAGAAGAATTTTGTGGATTAAAAGGGAAACTAAAGGAGTAAAGGTAAATAGTGATTATTTAAGTCATCTAGATTTTGCAGATGATGTGATTGTTTTGCAAATAATGCTTCAGAGTGTCAGGAAATATTGTAAGATTTATCAGGTATAGGTGAATGCTAAAAAGTCTAAAGTAATATTCAATGGATTTTTTCAAAAGAAGAAAATTAAGATTGATAATGATGAACTACAAATACTTGGATGGAATGCTTTTGGAATAAATAATTTAATATTTAAAAAAAATGTTCCTATGTGTTTGAAAAAGATTTTAATAATTGTATTTTATTAGTACTTAGTTTGGATTTGATTGCATAATAGAAGAAAAATATAGAGACATCAGATCACTCAATAAAGTATAGAGAGATGTATGTTAGAAATAACAAGAAGAGATTGGAAATGAAAATACATGTTTGAAAAAATAAACTGGTATTACTGACAACATTGAAAGAATGAAGAGACTGAATTGGAGCTGGGCTGGAAATATTTTTGGAAGAGATGATAGTAGAGGAACATTTGAAATCTTAAATCAGATTCCAAGAGAGACCATATGTGAGATGTAGGGATATAACAGGAAAGTGTACTGGAGTGATGAGAAAAGAGGCTTGAAATTACAGAAACTGGATTAAATTTGGAAAGGCTTTCATCCTACAGTGAATTATTAATGGTTGAAAATGTTGATGAATGGCAAACATTCATTCCGTGTCTTTCAGAATGTTTATCTTGATGACACTTATTGAAAATGTTTTTAATCATTGTTTGTTTAATAAAGATATTATTTTCAGAATTGACTTCTAGATAAATTATATTGGTTTTATATTTTTAACACATTTAATTATTTTAATGTTGAATGTTTGGTTTTGATTTTATGAAAAATATGAAACTTATTAAATAGCATTTTCTTTGCTACCTAAGTATTTGAATGGTGATTCCAACAATGAATATAACACACATAACTACTATTGAATAACACATTTTAATGTTATAATAGGCTTGATTATTTTGTGATGTTGCCTTAGATGGTAAAATAAACTATCTGATGAACTACCATCAATGATGGTTCAGAACTATCATGAGATCATAGTATCCTATAGACTGGATATCTTAACAATGTTGTCTATAATATGCACATTACTTCATTAAGCAGAAGTCATCTTAGCAAAATATAGTAAGTTTTTTTATTGTGATCATTTTGCAATTTGTTTTTTTTTTTTTTTTTTTTAGCTTAAGAAAAATAAATATTTTTTCTTTGAGTCCAATGCAATGGCAATGAATTTGTCATACATGTGACCCTAAGTGAAACTCAAAGCAATTTTTTATGAGACATATGTATAGGTTTTTTTACTACAGTTTTATTCCTGTACAATATAAAATTTGATCTTCAGTTGACTTTTTTCCTTATGGCTTACTATTGACAAGCTGGAGAAAGATTGAGTTATGTTTCTTTTTTATTATTTATATTTTGATTGGTTTGCAAAGTACATTTTGCAATTTAGAAAAATATGTATATAGTTCTCAGATAACTAACCATATGATTATTAATATTTAAAATTATTATCTTGCTCCATGATATCTTGTCTGATATGCTTTTTTTAAGTCATCATATTGCATATTTTCATTTAAATTACATCCATTCGCCCATTCTCCATTCATTTTCTTTTATCTCACTTTTTTTTTTTTTGCATCAAATAAAAATTCATTAACTCTTGTTCAATCATGAAAGTTTTGAATTAAATCTTTTATTTAAATCATCCTATACTCAGTTTGTCATTAATAAAAGTTGGTCTAGATGCAGAAAATCCCTCTTTCTTCCTCTACAAACACTTTTTTAAAAAATGAATATTTGAATTGAATAAAATACTACAAAAAAATTAAAGTGTAAAAAAAAATATCTTTATTTCACTTATTTTGTCTGCATTGTTGTCATTTTTATTACTTACAGTATTTTTATCAGCACCTATTTAAGAAGCCATAGCTAAAGTGTAACATTGATAAAAAAAAACCAGTCTTCAAATTATAGCACTATCAGTAGGCAAATGAAACTGGTATGTTTTGTCACATCTTACATTTCCTTTATACTTCTATACATTTGTACCCAAAATTATTATATTAATAGAAGATTTATATATATATGTTGTTACTTTGATGGGAAATGTTTTGGAGAATTTGAAGAATGTATTTTGATCTGCTTATGGAAGCAGTTTCACTATTCTTAATGTTTATTTCTAATTTGTGTATATATGTATGCAGTAAATAAAAAGCCAATATATATTTTTGTTTATTATTTAATATTTTACATTTGTGTATAGATAGCAGATTATCCCATATATAAATTTGTTGACCTCCTGCATGACAATATTTATTTAAGTATATATATATATATCCAGTTTGAACATTGTAAATTTGTCATTGTTTATTCACAAATAAAGATTTATTTTTTTTTTGGCTTTTTTTTATTAATCGACAAAATGATAATTACAAAACAAGGATATAGGATATTTTTTAGTTAATCAAATATGATAAAGGATTTGAAAATATCTCACAAATATGATTCCTTTTATATTATTTGCTAATAAAGATTATCATGGTAATGTCTTAATATTATACAAGAGAATATTGTTATTGAATTAAAGTTTTCCACTTACATACACAAACCTGATATATCTATATAATTATTTTTTAAAATAAAAATTAAACTTTTTTTCTTTATTCTGAAATTTTAATTTTTTTCAATTTTAAATTTCTGAAATTCTTTTCATGCCATTTCTTACTAATTATCTGTTTTTGTTTTTTTTTTTGCTCGCTTTTGCTTTACTAACTTTTACTAATCTTTCATGTCTTTCAAGCAACGGAATCACCTGGCTTCTTCATGTATAGGCAGGACAGGTAATGTATGCTTTCTAAATCTCTTATTCATATCTTTGCATTTCTAGCTTTTAAATTATTTAAAGGCATATATATTTTCTATATATGTTTTGCTTTTAATTCTATTGTTATATATTGATATGATATTAAATTATTAAATTTTTTTAAAATAAAAAATAAGATTTGCTTTACTTTTAATTCTATTGTTATTCATTGATATATTAAATTATTAAACATTTTTGATTTTTTTTTTAATAATTATAAATATATGCATATTATATTAAATATTTTATCAAATAAAAATATTTGAACATCATCAGTGAAATTATCATCATCATTTTCAACTATTATTAATCACTGCAGTTCAATCCATCTTTTCATATCTCTAGCTTCTCTTCTCTACATCACACCAGCATCCTTCCTTATTTCATCCATCCATCATGTGACTCTTTCTAAATCTTTTACAGTCTTTTGGAATCCAGTTTAAAATTTCAACTGTCCATCTTTTATTATCTCTTCTAACAATATGTCCAACCCAACTCCACGTCAATCTCTTAATTCTTTCAATGATGTCAGTAATACCTGTTTGTTCTCTCTCCCATTATCATTTTGCCTTGCATTTCAAAAAAGTTATTTTTACTAATAATTATAATTATTAAAATTAATAATTTTTTATTTTATAAATATTTTTTAATCCTTTCTTACAAATAAATGGGTATTTGTAAGCTTATGGGCAGCCATATGATTACAAGATTATTTTCATAGTACTTTTTTTAGATGAGCCAGTGTTTATATTATTTTCTCTTCGCTTCCAAAAATAATAAGTTAATGTGTATGTAAAAAATATTATATTTACTACATATTTTTGAGTGATCAAAATTCTAGCAAAATTTTTTTCATTGATTATCTTACTCTTGATTTCATCTGTAAATTAACCTGTTTTTTTGTGATTTGGTTTGAAGAGATAGGCAATGATCATTGTATTATATATGATACTGTATTAATCTTAGGTTCATAAATAGCAATGATTTATATCATACATCAAAAGCATCCAGTAAAATAATTGGTCAGTATTTGAACACATTTTTAAAAATGATAATATTATTCAGAATATGATTTATTGTTTAGTTCAATATTTATATGATTAATTCATTGACACTATGAAGTTGAATAGTTTAAATATTTAATATAGTTTTAAAAAGACTACTATTTTTAAAAAAAATATTGACTGGCCAATAAAAAAATTAGCATTGAAAGTTATTAAAAAAATAATTATTGGATGTTTACCATCTGATCACACTTGTTCTTAATGAAACTTTATATAATTTTATATCTCTAACTAATATGCTTATTTAGATTAATATAAACTATTTCAACATTTAATCTGTGCTTTAAGAACACAATAATTTAGAAAATAAATTAAGTATATAAATCAAGAAACTTCTGATACTTTTGAACCCATTAAGTTTAACGATTAGAAGATGCTTATTTGAGTTTTTGTTGAAAATAAGGTTTTTACATTCAACTATACAATTACTTACCTCAATAAGTTTAGAGACTCAGTTAATGAAAGCAGAATAATAAAGTGTTTTTATATTCATTCACAAGATGTATATTAATACAAATACATTCTCTAAGCTTTTCTGGCTTTTGCTTTATAATCAGTGGCAGTTGGTTCATAAGTACTGCAGCAACCCTCCAAAAAATTAATTATTAAATTTGTGCTTGAAAATATCAATAATATAATAATCATTCAATATTTTGCATAATTATTATGTAATTACAACTAATTAAACCATTTTTAAAAATAATTATTTTAAACGATGCTTGAGATTCTATTCAAAGATACTGCTAATTATGAGTGTCAGAAACATCATATTCTGTGAATTTAAGAAAGTTCAAGAGAGCCATTTGCTTTTGTCAATGCATGTAACTAGGGCCATTAAAATTGTATGCTGCCACAATGCCAATAGTTATTTGAGCCTGGTATATTATTCCGGTTTCTCTTCAGAGCAAATAAATTTTTGTTTTCATTTAAAATATTCTGTTTTTTCCTTGTATTTCACATTTATAAATTAACCTATAAATACAGAAAATTATACCAAAATAATAAAAGAAATATTATGGTATTAAAAATATTTAATAGGATGGGTATTAGTGTTGAATAAATAAAAATAATAATATTTTCCCAATTATCATTATATGAAAAAATTGAAATAAAAAGTAAAAATGGATCTACTCCAGATATTATTTATCAAACAACAGTAATATATATATATAAAAATACATTAGATCTTTTATCAATGATTGGTATGGAAAAATAAAATGGTTGTGTGGTTATGAAATTAAAAATATTCAGTTTTGTTTCCCTTGCTTACTTTTTGGCAACAATGCTGTAGTAAAGTACTCCTGTTTAAAAAATTCACAGGCTGCCATTGCCTATAGTATAAGCAAAATAAATATTAATTAAGAACTTTTTTTAAGCAAGGCAGATCATGTGATGCTTAATGGTTTAACTTTTTTTTAAAAAAAAAAAAAAAATGAATTCATTAGAATTTTGGAATGTTTTCTTAAGAAATAAATAGTAACCAATCTGTTCCAATCTGCCTTATATAATTTATTTTTAACATGAGCAATAATTAATTATATTTACTTCATTTCAGAATTATTTATTGCAAGTTTGAGTAATCAGTTGATATTAAATGCTAGTGTTATATCTAAATTACCAATTTATTGGTAGTTTTCATTGAAGTGCAACTTAGAGTAGATCGCTTTTGAATAAAAAATAAAGTGAATTATTAAATCAGCAAAGAAAATTACCTAATGTAATATTTTCACGATAAAAGCAGATTTTATATAGAATTTGGTTAGGAACTAATGTTTATTTAGCTTTATTTTTTAAAAAAACATTTAAATAAACAAACAAAACATATATACGCTATATTTAATTTTCAATAGAATTATATTATGATAAAATTGATTTTTTTCTTGATAACCACAAATGATTACATTAATAGCAGTCAGCCATGCAGTCTTATACATAAGCATGCATAAATAAAAACTTTTCATTAGTGTTAAAAGCAATTTCATGCTTTACTAAAAGTAAAAATGAATGTTTGATTTTTTTCAGTGTCAGGTTTAGTATGTAATGTATTATTTAAAAAAATTAATCATATTGTATAATTTTTAGCTTGTTATGAAAATCATTTGAAATCAACTGAAAATGAAGTTTCAAATATAATCGTGTTAAGAATAATGAAATATTTATTTTCTAATTGTTCAGCATTCTATTTGATGAAAAATCATGTGTTATAATTTTTTTAAAACAAAATCTTAATTCATAAACTTTTCTTTAGTTGTGTCTTAGATTTATTAAAAATAAATTATAAAATAAAATGTTGATTTGATTTGACAAATTATTAATTACATACTCTCTTGGGCACACACACATGTAGCAGCAGATGTTTTAAAATTTATAGGTTTTTTTTTAAAAAAAAAAAAGAAAGAAAACTTATTGAAAAAATATATAAGTTCCCCCATAAGACAGGTTGGTTAACTGGACATATAATTCTAAGACCAAGTTATAACATTTGATTATCATTAACTCTAGTTTGCCATTGCATGACATCTTATTTAATGTTATTTTAAGGTATCAAATTTAGAAGCACGATATTACTAATTAAAGAATATAATGCTATTCAATTTTATATCTAATTGCATTCCAATTTTTTAAACAGTTGAATTTTTGTATAAAAACTTTAATACTTAATTGTTATACGTTCACGATATTTGAAAGTAATTAGCTACTCAGTTACATTAGAGCCATTCTAAAGCTAAAATATGTTGTCGAAATTTTACTAAAAAACTTAAATGTGCGTGTGCATTTTATAATTATTAAGGTTTCTATATTATGAGTTTTGGATCACACAGTGATAATTTTAGATAATAGGTAGTAATGGAAAGCAATCTGAGTTTCTTTAGTTTCAAGAAACAAATTTTTAACAAATTTTGCCCTATCATTTTATTTATACACACACACACACACACACGTATATATGCAGATAGATTCTTGATCACCCATTTTTACTAATCAGCTATTCTTTAAAATAAAAATACATATAACTTATCTAGTATATATAGTAATTTAAAAAAAAAATACATGTATACTCTCTTTTTTTTATGTCGATTAAAAAAAAACCTTTTAACTCAAGTATTTTTTTGTTTTGT
Source organism: Epiperipatus broadwayi (assembly GCA_028023455.1). Taxonomy (NCBI): domain Eukaryota; kingdom Metazoa; phylum Onychophora; class Udeonychophora; order Euonychophora; family Peripatidae; genus Epiperipatus; species Epiperipatus broadwayi. Next base: position 16,085,313 of record JAQFVV010006199.1, read on the forward strand.
AAAAGCTAATTTTAAAAAAATCGTGTATAACATTTTTTTTCTTTCTTTTTTATTTCTGCATTTATTTTTCTTAGGGAGACGAGGACTTGTTTGGGTTTTTTTTACTTGAACATCTGCTTAATTTAAACTAGTTAAGAGTTGTTTTACATTCTCATTTACTCGTATGGAATGTATAATTTATTTTTTTATATTAATGCTTGAACATTTAATGAATTACAAATACTTTATTTAAGAATCGTCATGTTGTAGTTCACTGTCAGGTACATCTATATGCATATTCAAACATAAGATTGAGCACATTCGTTTCTTCCTTTCTTCTAATCCAGAAAAGTGTTAAAAAAGTGTGCTAATTTATATTATGTCAATAACTAAAACCGGATGTGTGCTCACATTTGTGGTCATCGCAAATATATTCAGTATATATCAATGATAAATCTTTTGTTAGTCTTGTAAGTAGCACTTCAAAAAAAAAAGGTTTTATTTACAGATTTAAATTGATAAATATTTTTATTGCTGTTGATAATTTGCTTTAAAATTGGCCTTTGAATTGCTATGACAACTTAGATTTTTTTTTTTTTTAATATTTCGATATTATTGGTCAATATTTAGCCAACTAGCATCGTTTATTCTTGGAATCTTAACAAAAAGCTCGGCTGTGTGTATAATTTAACACAGTGGAAGAGTGGCAGACTCAAGAGTGAAAATTCCTGGATCAATCTTTAGCTTTATAAAATAAAAATCACAATTTGATAAACTAAAAGGATTTGTTGTGTTCTATATACTGCTTGGGTACTCAAATGTAATCACATAACTTTTGGAGCAATTAACCGTATATAATTTATTTATTTTTAAAGCGTTGTATATTATTTTTAATATTACTAAAAACTGAGACACAGGCTTATTATATACCTGTGTCTATATATGTAATATAGGGTACAAGAATCTCAGTCTCAGGGTGGCCTTCGAGCATTCCATCATCAGATTTTCAATTGAATGGACGGTTGAAGAGTTGGAGTGTGTAGTAGATTGGAGCCTTTCCATTAAAGTATGAACATTGTCTATCTTAATATTTATCTGAGCACTTATAGTATATATGTGTGGGAGATGATAATCTGGACCAACTAATGATTGCTGGTTTAGCATGAAATACGTACATTGGTGATTATTTATCTTTTCAGCATATGTGTGCTTGAGTGTCTCAGTGTTATTAGATAGAATGGAGAGTGATGGGTCATCTGAAAGTCTGTGCTCATATACCCTATATTAAATATTACTAAAAAAAAAAAAAAAAGAAAGGCAATGTAATATTAAATTATGGTCTGAATCATTGCAAAAATATGATGAAAACTATATTTAAAATACTCTAAACAACTGTCAATTTTAAAAAGTATTAAATAAAATACCTAATGAATTTTTAAAACTAGTTGCTAGCGTTAAAATATTTTTTATTAAGCATTAGGAAGAAGAGTTGACAAATTGATGCTGATAATGATCATGTAGTTTTATACTATCTAATCATAGTTTTCTTTACCAAGAATTTCTGGATTCAGCAGATCAGCTTTTAAGAAGTTTGTGCAATGTGCGTAGGTGAAAGATAAAGCAGCTTAAATAGTGCTCTGCAAGGCAAAAGCTACTCAAACATTATTCCAGAAACTCACTTTCCCTCCTGTTTATTTTATATCTAAGAGTAGTTAGCTTACCCATTTATGTTTAATCCAGATGTTCATTCAGATTGTGAATATGACAGGTGAATATGTTTATTATTTGCACTAGATGATGTTATAATGTACATACATTTATTTATATTAGTTATTATTTAAAATTTGTTAGAAATTATATCAAATTTGAACACTTAAGTAGCCATTGAAATAATTTCATTCTTTTAACTAAACTGAGATTTAAAAAAAAATACTTTAGTCAGCTGGGAATTGATCCAAGAACCGTTAACTGTCAATTATAACATTATTACTATGCAAAACAAGAAAATATATGCTTGTTGTCTTAAGCGTTCTCTCACAGTTTAAAAAGGGAAAACACTCTTTTGAGTTTAATCTTTCTGACTGCTTACTGTAATAACACCAATAAAACTTATTTTTTAAAGTAATATATTACATACTCACTGAAACAGTAACTTCTAATATGTATATCTAAGCATATAAGTTACATTAAACATTGTATTTCTAATAAAATAATTCAGTAAATAGTTTTATAATACTAACTGAAATAAGTGTGAACTCAGATATGACTTTTTTTAATAGGTTATAGAATAGTGAAAGTATTTTATTGATAATTTGTTAATCGATATATTATTTTTTACTTGGATGCAAAAAATTTAAATATTTTTTTGTTAAAAAGATCCCATTCAATTTAGTGTAGTGGTAGAATAGCATGACTTAAGTGTTTGGAAGTCCATAAGTTGTAGCTAAATTATGTCACTTTTAATACTCAAATGTCATAAAACCTGAATGACAAATTACAGAATTTAAATATTTTTGTATTTTAAATCAAGCTTCTTTATCTTAATTTATTAAACCTTAGAAAATATTCTAACAAATACCAATTTTCTTTCATCATCATATATAATATTTAATATCAGTTTAAAAGAAAATTTCTAACAACAACAATAACAAAAATAAACAAGAAATTGGGGTATATGAGATTTTTCACATTTTACTTAAATTTCTATTATTTATTACTACATGAAATCATTCAAACAGGCAAAACTCTCTTTACGTATTGCCACTCAGTGCAGTCAGAGTAATCAATGAATGCCAGAAGGCTTGTGCATAAAATCCCCATCTAATGCCTACTCATCCAATATCCCCAGATACTAGTTTCAGGCTTGTGGCCTTCATTAGTGAGGAGCCTTGGATCTGAGAGCACTGCATCTAGATCTTAAGACCTAATGCAATCCTCTAGAACTGAGTTCAGACGTATATGACTATATAAGCTAATGAGCTTGGATTGAAAATATTATAATGTTTTCAATTTAAAACTCATAGTTTTGTAGTTAAGTAGAGATAAAAAGGGCTGCTGGAGGGTTGCATTAGATCCTAAGATCTAGATGCAGTGCTCTCAAATCCATGGCTCCTCACTGACAAAGGCCACAAGCCAGAAACTAGTCTGGGGATATTGGATGAGTAGGCATTAGATGGGGATTTTATGCACAAGCCTTCTCGCATCCATTGATGACTCTGGTTTGCACTGAGTGGCAATACATATAGAGTTTTGCCTGTTTGAATAACAGTTATGAGCAAACATAGGAAATGGTGATCATGTAATGTTTATTGGCTAAAACCAATCCTGCCTAATAGAATAGTGATGGCTATGGTTATTAAAGAACCAAAGACACCAAAAATGAATAGGTACTAAACTGAGTTCAGATGTATATGACTATATAAGCTAATGAGCTTGGATTGAAAATATTCCTAAGATCTAGGTGCAGTGCTCTTAGATCTAAAGTTCCTCACTGATGAGAGCCACAAGCCAAAAACTAGTCTGGGGCTATTGGATGAGTAGGCACTAGATGGGGATTTTATGTACAAACCTTCTGGCATTTATTGATAACTCTGGCTTGCACTGAGTGGCAATACGTATAGAGTTTTGCCTGTTTGAATAACAGTTATGAGCAAGCATAGGAAATGGTGATCTTGTGGTGTTTATTGGTTTACATGAAATCATAACTATATTATTTTCAATATTAAAAAAAGGAAAGAAACTGTAAAAATTTCTAGCTTGTTATTTTGTATATCCTGGATTTGAATATAGAATGGAGTTATAAAATTTTCAAATTACAATCTATGCTATGCCACTTATTAGTGATTAGCTATTTTTATTCAGAGAATATGCAAATTGTTTAATTCCAAATACAGATGTTATCTTTTTTTAGATAAATCCAAAGATGCTATAACATACTCAATCATTGTCTCTAAATTTTTTAATTTAAATCTAGCAATAAATAAATATGTTTAAGTCTCCTGCTTTTAAAACCATTTGTATGATGCCAGAGATATAAATTATTTCATATTCTAAAAATGAAACAGCTTTGACAAGTATAATTGCAGGAAAAATCTATGTTGTACAAAAATTGAAAAAAGTATAAAATATTCTAAGAGAGAAATGAGCAGAGCATATTGTAAAATTCATTGATATAGGATTAAAGAGTAAAACAAAGGAAGTTATGAAGGAGGATGGCATTACTGTTCAGACTTGTGAAATGCTGGATGGTGACTCTCTAAGATACCCATTTGCAATCTGTTATAGATGGCTAGCTAGATTGGCTATGACTATGCAAAAAAACACCCTAAATCTGTTTGGAATATGAAAATACTTCTAAATCTTCTTCAATCCAGATTTAAATCTCATGTTGTGAACTTGGCAGTGAATATTTCAATAGATTCTCTAACCGTGGAGTCTTTTCTGTTGATATAGAGGTATCATATTCTAAATTAGATTTATATCAAGATTTTGAAACTAATTGATTTATAAATTTGAGATTAATAAAGATGAAAATTTAAAAAAAAATCCATTCCTTCTATTCATTAGCAAAATAATCATTATTCAAATAATGACAAATCGTGACTTAGATAGATCAGAGGGAAGAAGTTATTTCTTAAAGTTAATTTAATATGTAAATAATAATTATAATAAACAAATTCAAATTACTATCAAACATTAATAAACTCTGTTAACAGAGTTTGATAAACTTGAAATAAAATTAAATTAATTTTGTTATAGTTTTTATTTATTGAAAATTAATATCTTTTTTATCCAATGTTTTAATGAAAAAGTAACTTGAGTTTAACTATTTAAAATTAATTGTAAATTCAAAAATATATTTATAAATACTTATTTTCTTTTAAGAAGTAGAGCCAGCGCATTTCGCTTTGGGGAAGTGATGGGCATTTTATTCACTTTTAGATATTTTTCTTCTCAAACTTGGTTGTTGTTTATTCATTTATATGAATGAGATGAAATCAATTTGTTAAAAAAATATGGAAGTTATGAAAAAGTAAAAAAAAGTAAACATAGTCCTCTCTCTTCACCATGAAAAGAAAAAATAATTTAGCCCAGTTATTTGGCTGGAAAGTATACATATTCTAGAATTAATTTTTATATTATCTTTCATTTATCAGAAGAAAATTAAGTACACTATTTACAAGGTGATCTGTTTATTTTGTCATTAACACCTTTTTACAAATAATGTCAAACAAATATTTTTTTTTCTTTGATAAAAAATTTTTTGCAGTTAATTAGGATTAGAAATTGATTGTGGTTAAAAGTATTTTTTATCAAAATTGGTACAAGTTATTTAAGTAGCATCTTACTGAAGTTATTTACTTATTTTTATCTTTTCAATAACATCCATGTAATATTTACTAAGGCAAAAATAGAGGGATTTGAACTTAGGATTTTTAATCTATGCTTATTCTCCACTCCTTCTCAAACAACCAATACACATGACCACTCATATGTGAAAAAGATCAATATACATATTTCGTGCAGGACCAGCACTCATCATTGGACCAGATCATAATCTCCCATATATATATACAATTAGTGCTCAGTTTATATTAATTTCAAATAACAACTTTATTCACATCTTATACATCTTTCTTATTATAGGTTGCATGCTTACAAATGGAAAGTGGATCTACAATCAAAACAATAAATAAGAAAAAAACAAATGGTAAAAAAAGAAGCCATCTGCCTGACACATCTATAAAGGATTACATTGAAATAAGCTACTTAAGAATTATTTGTGTCAGCAAATTGACCAATAGAATAACAACAAATGGAAAAACCAGAACTACAGTGGCTATAGAGGCAGTTTCAGGTGTTTTCCACACCTCAAAAAAGGTTTCGCTATAGTCCCCTTTTCACCATCTGCTTATTAATCTTATTAGAAACTACTTAATGTAGCCAGTGACAATTTACTAGAGAATCTATGAAATCCTGATTTGATGTCACAATTTGTACTTACCATGGATTACATTAACAACTTTTAGACTCTGCATAGGAGTCCTTATATCCAGTTAATCAATCTTGCCATAACAATCCAATAAACACCTATGGGTCTTTGATCTTTAGATTTTCAATTGATCCCATGTCTGACTGGCTAACCAGTGCTGGCATATTTTCCAATCATAGTCTTTGGCCTCATCAAGTAACTTGAGAAAAAGCTCTTCTGGCCTATTGTTCGATCCACTGTCAAAGACAATCCTATTTCGCACTATCCATATAGCGAAATTTATAAAAGTGGCCAGTCTAATTTTACCATAAAGACTACTCTTTATTGCCTTTGAGATATTTAAGATAGCAATTTTTTAAACTTTAATTGGCAAGCTTTAGTATTCTCATCGTTTCAATTAAAAAACCTGGTACCCCAAACCCTTGGTGGATTTGATACTTTAATGGACAGCTTTAATCTTCTCATTCTTCCATCAGTGATTTTTCAATGAAATGTATGGATGAATTATTAGAAGGGTGAGAAGATTGAAGCCTATCCACTAAAGTTTAAGGAATTGCTATTTTAATATAAGCTGAACACTGATTGTATGTGGAAGATTATGATCTGACCCAACTGATGAGGGCTAGTTCTGCACAAAATATGTATATTTGGGATCATTTATTTTTTTACATGTGTGTAGTCATGTGTATTGGTTGTTTGAGATGGAATGGAGGATAAATATAGACTGAAAATCCTAAGTTCAAATCCCTATATATAGTAAACATTCAGTATATTGAATGAATAGGTTAGTTGTACTTTTTAATGTTTAAACATTTTTAATGAAATAATAAGAATAAAATCAGTATTTATGTCCAAATGATTTTTTAGAATTTTAAAACATGTACTAATTATATTGCTGAATGTTCGGTATTGGGTTAACAGTAACATAAAATATTTAATGAAAATTGAGTAAATTCTAAGAATGAGCAAAAGGTAACCACATTGTGATGACATTTTCTTTATTCATTTTGATATAGATTGCTATAGTTTGTATGTCTCATTTTAAAAATGTATATTACCAACCAACAGGCCAGATGTTGACTTAGTCACTGGGAACAAAACATAAAATTGTCTATCACACAGTAATTTTATATTTTTATCGCTTTATTATTGAAATGATTACTGAAAATAGAGGGGTGGGCATATGATTGCTAATAAAATATTATTTGATTCTCTGAAAAAAAATCCTGATTGATTTTCTTATAATAATTTTATTATTACAGTCTCGATTAAAAAAAAAATGGTATTCTTTATTTGACTCAAAACTAAAGTGAAGGTGAAAATAATATGGAAATTGCCTGAAATTTAATATTCTGTTGTCTCGGAATTTATTAAAAATTGGGCTGCTGCAATATGAGCAGCAATATAAATACGTTTATACACATTTATAGCTTGCAATAATAGTTGTACCAATTATTCATAATAAAATATTATTTTAAAGGAAAAGGAATATTTTTATTACTATTTATATTTTAAATTTCATTTATATTATAACAAAAATATTTCCACATGGTTTTGCTTTCTTGAATAAAATTCAAATTTTTGCCTTCTATTTAAATAACTTTATCAAATAAATCGTTTTTATTATAATTTAAGATTTTATCTTCACTTATAAATAATAAATTAATTTTTTTATATAAAACAAAGTTTCTAGAATTCTTGTGTGGTATTTTGTAATGGATAAAGGACAGTATACAACAAAATACAGCCGATTGTCTTCAGTTATGAAACTGCATCAGTGTAAACTAAATAATATAATCTTAATTTACACAAATTAGCATTGATTAATCTTCTAAAATTATCAAAGCAAAATGATGAAAATTTTTTCACTTTTTTTAAAAAAAAATAATATTGTATACAAAATAATTTAAACTGAACTATTTCCAATAAGTATGTTAATAAATAAAACATATTATTTACAATTATACACATATTCATATAAATTTAGTAGTTCTCATTTAGGAATAAGATTGTCATCCAATGTTCTTGATATTTAACTATCAAAAAAGTCAGATGGAGATTTGATCCAAAAACTTTCATCTGTCAAATCTGCCATGCTATAACTGCATTAAATTTTTGCTGAAAAATAGATTTAAGATTCAAATAATAGAGTACTCATGGTGTAGTGGTTAATGCCTTAGCCTACTATTTTCATGCATTATGGTTTAACTGTGGAAACTTTTTCAATCAGCTGAGTATTTCTTAAGCAACTCCAGCAGATCTATCCAGTAATAATTGGTAATGATCGTTTAGCTAATCTGAACTTAAAGATAAAATCATAAAATAATACCTGCTATTAAATGAATGTTGATACATTGATCATAAAGCAAAAATATAATGTGATATATTATGTAGCTACTATTAAAAGGTTAGATGAGTGTCAATGCATTGATTCTAAAAATAAAAATTATGATTACAATATTATGCAGTTTTCACTACTGGTAACATGGAACACCATTCTTCTATAGATGATGAATCATTATTTATTATATTATATTGATATGATACAGGATTTATTCTGATGAGAGAAATGTCTTATATTTTCAGGATCTGAATTCATAAGTTTATCTGTAATTTTAAATGCTTATGCTGACTGATTTCATATTACAATTAAAAGGTTATGATCATTGCTATTTATCAACTTATGAAAATTAACTGTAATGGATTTAAATTATTTTTTAACATTTTTTTTAAAATTATGACAATGATTATATTATAACTGAATCATTTAATTTAAATATATATATCTAGCAATATGTATGAAATTTAAATTGAAATAACCATCCCCCATAAGCTATGGATCACCTATTCTTTAAGCATTCCTTGGTATGCTTTCATTTGGTGGTATCATTGGAAATAAAGAATGGAGACTATATATTAGCCCGATTTAAATATGCTATAAATCATTCTGAAATTATGATTGAATATAGTGAGAATAAATATGGAATTATATTTCTAATATTGTCATAAAATAAATGAAATATCAGTTTACAAATGTAAATTTCAAATATATATATATATAGCAAAACTGTATATGAAGTTCAAATGGATGTAATTACTAATACTCATACATCAGTAAAGAGTGAAAAATAGATCATCTATTATACATGTAGGCAATTCAGTAATGTAATACTGTATTTGAAAAGTAGTACTTAAGCATTCTCCATCAGCTCATCATTAAATATTAGATGTTACATATAATGAAGAGTATCATCTTTAATAATTGTGTATATTTCTTCTTTCATATCTTCAAATAAAGCAAATAAAATCTGCTTAACATCTAAAATTCATTTCTTGATTTTTGATTAGTTTAATATCAGAATTTAGGATATTATTATAATAATTATTATTGTTATTTTTATTATTAAATATCTAATAATAATATATAAACTTTTATTGTATCTTATTACAGGCAAACATCAAGATGCAAGGCTCCAGTGTCTGTGCTTCATCCGTCTTCCACCAGAACATCAATAGTTCCCCATGATTATGTTCCTAGATATAGAGATAGAAGTAAAGCTCTTTCCTCAGCTTCTTCTCATACTCCAACTTTAATCCAACCCTCAAGGCCAGCTCCTCCTCCATTCTCAAGTACTGTACGGAGTGGATGTATTTATCCTGTGAAATTAAAACCTCTACCACCACGAACTCAAGTTTCTACTAAACATGTCTATCAAGTTGATTTGTCTAACAAACGAAGAGCTTCTACATCTATCAGTACTTCTCCTCCAAAATCATCACATATACTTACTCAGACTTCTAGATCTAGTCAGTACAATTACAGTTCTCCTTTACAATCTTCTCGGACGAGAACTATTTCCTCTTTGGATTCCTATCATTCCCAGGCACAAAAAAGTAACAGCATTGTAGAACAAATTTCAAGGCCTCAAAAATTTAATCATAGTTTAGATCTTCATTCATCACAAACACGAAGAAATAATAATTATTTAGATTTTTTACCATCTAGAGTACAACGGACTACATCAAATTTAGATAGTAACTCTTACTGGCCACCACAGAGGAGAACTGTTCGAGCTTCTAGTGTTTCTTCAACACCTTTACATCATCATCCACCATTAGGGCAAACTCGTCATGTTAAATCAGACTATGAACTTTATTCTTACAACCATGTACAATCTGTGTTAAAAGTTATTCGTAGTAAATTAAGTCCTGAAGAAAAACTACAAGCAATTAAATCAAATCATGATTATTGGATTAAAAAAACAGGTAAAAATTCTACTGAAAATTGTATAAGTAATATTCAGAATAAAAAACAACTGAACAGGCAAACACCTCATTTAGAATCTAAAAAGATGATATCAAATGAAAATCAATCACAAAAAAATGAACAAAATGTAATTCAGATAAGTGAAGAAGAAAAAAAAAGTTTGGCTCATGGCCGTCTTTCAGAAATTCGAGCTGCTTTTAAAGGAGGTAAGAATTAATTTAGAGTTAACAATAATATTATATAGAGTTTTTCTTTTTAATAAAATAAAAAAAATTATGTATGTATATTTACAGTAAGCAGGGTAGATATTTAAAACATCAATCTTTGATATATATATAAATAAAGCTTTATGACATAGTGTTAATGCATCCATTTGTCATACCTATGACCTGAATTTTGAATCTAGGTCTTGGACAACTCGGTAAGTAATCAAATATTAGTTAATAAATATATACCTAACTATTCTTAACTAGAGAGTAAAACAAAAAATTGCTCAAATCTCACCTCTTGACATTTGTAAACCTAGTGAGTAATGTTTTCTACTTCATTCTCAGTAGAAAGATGAAAGCATGTTTTTCCTGAAGTGAGTTACATAAAGAATATTATTTTGGAAAATAGTTAAAAGTAATCACTTTAAAAGAAAGCATTTTAAATAGCAATGATTTTATATTATATCATAAGTCATTTGGATTATTTCATTAACTGGACTCTTCAAAATCACATTTATTGAATATTCCAATTTCAGTTCAGAAAAGTAATTATTTTAACTTTATAAAAGTCTTATTTATAATTACTTTATACTAATCATCACTAACAATATACTTAGAAGTGTTCCCAGTTGAACTTACTCAACCCGCCAAATATCTTACATTCCCTCATGAACAATTTGTAGTATTTATATGTAACCAAACAGATTTCCTTTTTTATTTCAAGTTTCTATTAGCACTTCCCTCATCTCAAATTCGATTTTCCATCAATGTAAAAATTTCAGATTATTCTTTTTCATAATACATTTATTTTGTAAACAATCTTCATTCAATCAGATCAATTAAAGGCATTAAACACCTGAAACTGCACACCCATGCTAATAATCATATATTTTTATACATTGTAAATAAGACCTGTTTAATTTTTAAGCTTGAATTTTAATCAACCTAAATCTCTACTGAGTTCAACTTTTAAATTCTACCATTACAAGATTGAGACACTTTAATTTGAAACACTTTATGATATCTTATGAAATAATCGTTTATGCACAGCTATAAATTCATATATGTGATAATTAGAATTTGCAATGTAAAATATAATTATAAATATGCGAACTTTTTTCACCTTAAATAGTGAAGCTATAATTATATGAATAATGTATAATAGGTCTGCTTAGCGCTTTCAAGATTTAATGTTGGAATATCATACTCATAGCTTTGTGAATGAAGACTGTTGTGATTTATTGTACACATATGCAAACGAGTTTGAATTTTTAATTAGTTAGTCCATTGTTTGGAGAGAGCAAAGCATGCCTCTCTTCTATTAATGGCACTGAGATCATTTGCTATGTAAAAAGCTTTTTTAACTTTTCTTTTGGCATCACTCTTCTCTGTAAAAATTATTTAGGCAGAACTGGGTTTGAATACATGGTCTGTAGTTGCTTGGTGGTCCCAGAATATTAGCCAATCACATTTCAAAACCTCTACTTTGCTTTTCATGTCTTCTTACGATAGCACAATATCACTTTTTTTATATAGAGAAAATTTTATCCATACTAAAATATCTTATGTTACAACTAACATTGCACTACAAGAAATATGTATAATAATCAATGCTACTATATAGAAGTATAAATAGTCAAGCAGAATTTTAAATTTGCCAGTTCCACTCATCTTACCCCTCTTTTGCAAGATAAAGATTGGGTATTATTATTTATTAAGAAATTTAACTGTATTACATCTTTTATTGATAAAATTTATGTGTAGTGAACAAATCATTATGGTTTTCAACATATATTTTAAGATAAAAACATTATGTGGAAGAAAGTAGTTTTTGCAATTTTTGCCAAATAACTTTTTAGCTTTATTCTTGCTTAATTAGAAAACTACTGCCATAGCTTACTGAAAGATATGGATTTTTTAGTTGGTAGACATTACCTAATTTTATAGCTGACTCATATCATATATGGAATTGGTTTGACCGAATAAGTTAGATATTGTGATAAGTTTTTGTGATTAAAAGAGATTTAAGCATTCTCTAAATTATATATATTTTCATTTTTTAGTGACAGTCCAGCCAGAGTTTCGGGATTTTTTAAAAAATTAATTAAATTTTGGTTAGTTTTCCAATAAAGAAGCCTTGTAATGGAGAATAAAGTGCTATTGCAGATCTGCAAAAATGTTTTTCTCTTTAGATAATTATTGTACCTTACTTATTAAGTCAAAGAGATGTGTGGTATTGTTGTGAGATGAACATGATCTTGTGTAAGATTAAATTTAACTTTGATGTTTGTAAAGGAAACTGAATTGTCTTTTATTTAAATAAATTAATGAAAATAATAATTTACTTTAAGTTAATTGCATTTTTAGAGATCTAATTTCAGAATTTGTGTGATATGATTATTTTTAAGTTATTTATTTAAATTATATATAATAGTCTTTCAAATACTTTATTTCAAAGAGACTGAAAAGTGATCAGATGAAATGACGTTTGAGTGATGCAAAACAATGATGCGAACATTGATGATACAGGATTCATCAAATTCTATTGTAGTTCTAATATTAAAGTAATTATTATTTGTGTATAGGTTATATGATGCAACCTAAATATAATAAATAATAAATTCCATGCTGTTTAACACATTGGCAGACTCAAATGCTAAAATCGGCTGGACCAATTCTTAGCTGTGAAAAAAAAAATTGTTTTGTTAATTAAATGAAACTACTAAGCTTAATCTATTACAGACCATGTGTTGGTATGTATTAATATTTAACAATTTTAACTTGACACTTTATAACACATATTTACTTATTACAAAGAGTAGAAAAAAGGGATTATTTAGTATCTTTCAACTATAAATAATCAGGAAGTTAATATCCTACACTGAAGGCAAAACCATGGGCTACCAAGGAATTTTTTCTCCTACCATTGTAGATCATGAAAACAATAATATTAATGAATTTCTCATATGCTCTCAAGGTAGTTCTCTTCAACTTATTCTAGAATGATTTATATAAGCTTGAATAATTATTTGGATATCAAATGGTATTGTGATATACGATCCTTATTCACAAACTAGTTTTTGACACTTGATTTTTTTGATAAGAATTGGAATTTAAAGCTGGAAATTATGTACTCATTCATCTAGCTGTCACTTTAACTCTTTATATTAATTAAGCTAAACATCACTGAGGGGCTACTGTATGGAGAATTTTGCCTGTTTTATTAATTAAGCTAATAGTCTGAAATTTAAAAACCCTTAAAGTTTTGAACCCAAACAAAGTCATCTGACACCAGATCAGTTTCTATATATTTAGTTATCTCTGTTTATGAGAATCAGATTTCTTCTACCTCTGGGTAGGAAGATAAATGTTAATGACAGTATCATGACTCATACTTCCAAAATCATTATTTTTACCCTACTCTAGAAATAAACTTGAGTAATCAATAAATACTAGATAGTAAAATGCTATAATATCAATAGCAAATGATAATATTTAAAACATGATATTCTCTTGATTTTTTTTTTTTTTTATGTTTTAGAATTTAGATTATATTTGTTTAAGAATTTTGTAATTTTTGTTATTCATATGAAGGCTTATAACAAATTTATACATATAATCTGTCTTTAAAGTTAAAACCAATATATTATCAATGATATTTCATATAATTAATGTATATATGTACATTAAATTTTGTCTTAAAAGTGGATAGAATAACTAGATATAAGAGTATGTTGTTCAAATAGCAATTCATGATCATTTTCAGTAATAATTTATTATTTTCCACACTGTTATGTTGAGCTTTGATTGAAAAATCATTCATTCTTGGATCTAACATTCTGTGATTATGTTAAAATCCACAGGAAAGTAGAAAAATAAATAAATACTTCAGAGATTACATCATGCACATTTGATTTTGTTTAAAAATACTTTAGGTTAATAATAAAGGTCTATGTTTAAAATAACATTTAATTTCTATGTGTAGGACAGTAGTAGTCATGAATTAGAGAGCTAAAATTCTTTAATTGATTGAAGTTAAATTATCACTTTAGTGTTCAAATGTTACATGATCTTCTGAGCATGAATTATTTGATTATTTCATGAATTACTCTATTGAAATAAATAAATAATAAATTAAATTTATAATAAACTCTGTACTGATATTCAACCTCCAATACTAAAATGACTGTTTTTAAAATATATATATTAACACATTTTAATCATCTTCCAATTAATTATTCTAAGTAATTTATTTCAAAAGACAGCTATATATTTTTATTAAAGGATGAGGGTTGCAGAATATATACATATAATGCAAATTAATAAGATAATTTATTTCTGTTTAAAAAAAAATTGTATAATGTTGGTTTTTAATTAATATCATTTCACATTTTTAATTTTCTCAACAATTGTTATGGTATTTTTTTGCATTAGTATAATATTTTATAATTTTAAAATATTGAATTATATTGCCATTTAACTTGTACATTATCATCATCATCATTGGCAGAATTATGTATTTATATATATAAGTTTAAAAGATCAAAATCTTAGAGCAGTCAATTGTATTCAATATCATGAAGCATGTTTTGTGATTTTATGATCAAGTGATTATCCTTTGATCTTTTTTGTTGTTGTTGTTTAGTTAAAATCAATTTTAATATTAAACTGTAAAAAAACTATATTTCTATAATTAAAATATCTATCTATCTATCTATCTTAATAATGCTAAGCTCATTAAAATTTATGATATAACTCCAAAATTGAGATTCTAGACAAAATTATATTAAGGGACTTACAAGGAATAGAAAATTACTAGTGTTTGGTCCTAGTTTTCTTCTATTTAGAAATCTTTCTACTTTCAAACAGAAGACTTAATGTATTATGTTTTCACACACATAGACACTCATACACACACATATATATATTATAACGGTCATTCTGATCAAGGAGAGCACTACCAGATCACTGCATATCTGGAAAGTTTGTTTACCGTGATCAAAAGTGGATTGTAATGATGGTTTGCACCAACTAGACCCAGGGAGACAGCAAGAGATCTTAACTATTGTTTAGATAATTGAGAAAATGAAACACATAGACAAACATAAGCCAAAATACTTTAAACTAATGTGAAAATTTTATTAAATTCAATAAACAAACTAAATTAAATCTAGCAAACTGAATACGAAAGTTTGACTTAGATTTTTATAAGCGTATTCATCAGAGAGTGTATATGAGTTGCAAATATTAAAACATTAAATGCCTTGGCAGAAAGGTTCATTCTCCCACCTACAATTTAAAAGGGAATTAATAGTATTTTCCTGTTGGTGATTTATAAAAGAACAACAATTCTAGTTTCCTGATTCAGAGATAAAAAAAATGGTCTTGTAGGAAATCAACGAAACAGCGCCAGCGAGCATTTCTTGGCCCGGAATAATGTGCCGAGACCCAGAATGTCATTTTGCTGGTAGGACAGCTCATGATGTACCACATTTAAGGCAATTCATGGTTGATTTTATATACAAGACAAGAAAACTTGAAGAATGATTACGATCTTATTTAATCTGGAAACGAACAAAATCTCCAACTTCAGAAAAACTAGAATAACAAAACACAATAAACCACCAGCCAAAAGATTTGTGGTTTGCAAGAGCACAAACCTATTAATTTAAATTAATTATTGTATGATAAAATAGGGACAGGTGAGCAAACTAAAATTACGAAAAACTGCCAGAGCATTTAGCAATAGTTAGTTAAATATATTAAGAATATAAAATATAATCTCACAATACACTCTCTGATAACTAAAATGGAAAATAAACTTGGAATCTTCAAACTAAGATTCCAATGCATACTATAAATACAATGATAACACTCAGAATACACGCTCTAAATATTTTAAATTTAAAATATACAGCCGATATAATAAAAATAGGTTACTTTTAAGATTAAGCTGGACTTTTACAACCCTGGAAAGAATAAAAGAAACAGGTTATCTTGAGGTATAAATTTAAAACTGCAAAGGTCTTTCAAAATGGCATATATAGTTCATTCCATGGGGAACTCCAATGAAGACTTTAATTTCCATTTTGTTGAGAAGGCAGGAGGCAATGTTAGGGATCAGTTTCAATATGAGCTCTTATGGTATGATTTTGCAAAATGATTTGGCTCCAGGACTTGTCTTTGAGTTGGCCTAACACAGCATGGCAAAAATACTATTCTTCATGGGAATTAATTAGAAGTCTGGAGATAATTTCAATGGAAACTTCTAACAGCAAAATACTATTCTTAATAGTTGAAGAATAACTAGATAAGCAGCATAAACAACAATAGCTGGAGAATAATCAGACCACAATCCCAGGTCTATTTATAACAGTTCTTATCTTTCCAAAACATTTTTTTTTTTTTTAATTAGCTGTATTTTCAACAGGGCAACTTTATCTCAGTCTTAATCCTAATTAAAGATTCTCCCCAGGATTAATCTTATTTATAATTAATTCAAAAATATTTAAAAACAAGTCTCAACTTAGTTAAAATAAATTAGAAATTAATTATAATCAAAACAAAAATGCAATTAAAAAGTTTGCTTGCCTTGGTAAAAGAAAACTATTTTAGAATTAAAATTTATTAAAAAGTAAAAAGGACATATTTTAAAACATAACTGAGTATGTGCATTATTACATGTATTCTTATAAACACTTTTAAATAATTTTCTTTTTTTTAACTTTAATAAAACCAAAAGTTGGTTTTATTTTTGTGAAGTGACGTTTGGCACAGATAAACGATCTGTCTCAATATATATATATATATTGAAATATATAAATAAATTTATAAATAAATATTTTAGTTCTGCTTTATATATTTATGAAAGAATTACAGGTCACACTATTAGTTTTGAAGAAGTTAAGGTTGTCTTCTTTGAAAGAAATGAAATAAAAACAGAATTAAAGAAATTTTATTATTGAAATTTTATTATTCTGAAACAACTTATTTAAAGAGTTCTTTTAATATTAAAAGTGTATGGGATGTAATTGGGAGTTGTGGGTAATGGTATATATTTGTTGATATGTTATTAACCCTTTGCATTTGAGAAGTTTGCTTTTTGCAAAGGAAAACAATGGTTGTGTTATAGAGTTTATTTTCTTTGGTTAGTCTTGTTTAGTTTTGAATTTGGGATAATTATTTATATATATTAATCAAATATTAATAATTCTTTATTTTATTAGAAATTATTGTATTTCTTTAACATTAGATACAGTCTTTAAAATTAATGTTATGTGATAATCTCCATTATATTTTAATGTTTGTTCTAACCATTGACACTTAACTGGGTTGAAATGCATTTTAGGAGCCATTAGCTTATTTTTACTAAGTAAAGGATTATATCTTGAAATGTTGGAAGTAATATTAGTAGTTCTAACTTCTAGATAAAAAATGGAGTTGTTACACATTTATGTAAAGAAAATTATAGATATTTTTTTGTACTTTGAAGTCTATATCTGAAATTTACAAAAAAAAACAACAACATAATAATTCCTAATCTAATGAACAAGCATTAATAATCATTTAAGCAGTTATTTAAATATGATTGCTATGTATAAGTTTTGTTAAAAATATGCAATTATAAAGTAGATTTGAACAATATACATAATAGTGTTATAAAGTATTTGAAACTATATGAGGTTTGACTTAACTGAAGAAATGAGCTTGAATTAAGTGATCTTAGGAACCAATAGTATATTTTCCCTGATATTTACTATTATACATTTGAAAAATTAGAATGGATGTTAGTTATAATTTCTAAATATAAATATATACATATACCAAATGATCTATATTTATATTATTAAATTTACTTTTATTTTAGCCATTCAGACATCTCCTACAAAAGTACAGGAATGGGTTGACTCTATTGGGGCAAATAAAACAGATATCAGGTATGGAATTTTTTTAAAAATAATATAGATACTTGTGTAAATTATGTCGTGAACGTTAATCAATGTAAGCTAAAATAATTGTCAATGAACAAAAAAATTTATTTTTGATATTTTTGGTGGTAGCTTTACTTTTATTTTTTCTCCTCTAATAAATTTAAGCAAATTTTAAACGAAATAAAATATTTGTAAATAATGCTTTATAATTTGGTTCTCTTGAATTTTAAATTCAGACAGTATTGTAAAGATTAAGCTTTAGAATGCGTCTGTGAAAATTATATGAGTAAATATACTTACCTAACATATTAGTGATGTAAGATCTGCTTAAAGTTTTTTGATAATAACACTAAGCCTTGAGTTACTAGAATAAACTATATTAAAAGATTGACAAGAAATGAAGATTACCTGTAATGTTAATTAAATGTTATTAATTGATTATAGTACCCTAATGCCTAGATAGTTTAACTTTTCTTCAGCTAGAAAACTTCAATATATAAGTAACATAAATTAATGTAGTACATATTAAAATGTTTTGATTTACAATTTTATTTTGCAAGCTTAAAAAATGCAGTCACTTGATGAGAAGAAAAAAATCTAATGTCAGTCATGTGATAAAGGTGGATAAAATAGCCTTTAAATATCCCATTGCATGGTAAAAGCTTTTGCAAAAGCTTTCATAGAAGAATACTGAAAAAGAAGACAATAACATTCACCAGATTTGCAGTTGCTATCTGATGAAGTTTTAAAGTTTTCTATCATTGATTTACCTTTTATTAAGAATAGACATATATTTATTTACTGAATAGTATTGGATAGTCAATAGCTATGAGCTGATTATCTGGAAGAAAAAAAGGCAAGTATATTGTAAAATTTTCAAGTTTATTAAACCCACTTTTGAATCCAGGTTGTAGGTATGCTAAGCAAATTGGTCCAAGGGCTGCTGGTTTTACATTAATAGAGATTTTTTACATTTGTTGTTAAATATTTTAATATGATGTAATAATTAATCTGGAATAATTGTTTATCAACATTATTGTTGATATTGATTGCAGTAAAAAAAAAAATTCTGAGAGATTTCTTTTTTCTTGAATCTTCAGGGTCATGTCATATTGCACAGCCAATCAATTTAGGATGAATATCAGTTGATACAGAATCAGTGATTCCCAGAGAATGGATTTTGTATAATTGGTAAAGTTGAAATGTGCATCAAACTCATTTAATAATGCTATGATTTTTTTTTTGTATATCATATTTAGGCATGATATATTTTTCAGTGTCATGGATTGATTTAATATTTGTTCAATAAATAATTTTGATTTTGTTTAAATCATTCAAGTTCATAATCATTTTATTAGCATGCTGGTTTTTCCCCTTATAATATCAAATTTGATTAATTATATCAAATATAAAGATAAAATCACATCTCTAATTAGAGAAGGTCAGTTAAATCTGGTAAATCATTACCTTGCTTCATTTCTAAAACCTAATACACAATGTAATAAAATCGTTTCTGTTACAGTTAAAGAAATTGCTACACTAGCTGCTGCTTTTTTACAACAAAAGCACCCACACTCTTTTCATTTTGAGGTCTCTCAAACTAGTTGAAATGTTAATTTAAAGGATTTAATTAATAAATCTGACAAGCTAACAACTTATCAAATCAAAATGTCAAAAGTAATTTTTTTTAGAATTTGCATCATGTTGTAAACTGAATAGCACACAGTTTAATATATGCACAACTTTTCGAGAGATGTTATTCTCCCCTCTTCTTCAGGTGTTACTGGCCTGACCAGTGTCAGTACTAGCATGAGAATCGAAGCTGGACCTTTAGATTTTTAAAATTCAATATTCAAGAATCTAAAGCTCCAGGTTCAATTCCCAAGCTAGTACTGTCACTGATCAGGCCAGCAACACCTAAAAAAGAGGGGAGAATAATACCTCTCAAAACATTGTGCATGTATTAATCTGTGTGCTACTTTTAACAGTTGAATGTATTCAGAATATTTAAATAAAATTAAATTTTTCTAAAGACATTCAATATTTATATTAGATAATAATCCAATATGTAAATACAACTAAAATACCATCATCACAAACTTTCAGGAATGCTCTAATATTTGCATTGACATTTCCCTTCTTTTGAAAGCTCAGAACAAAAAGATAAACAAAAAGTTTTATTAACTTAACCTAGTAGTAAAATTTAGAGTCATTTCAGGAATGAAAAGAAGTTTGATTGATTTGAAATACAATTCTTTTATTTATAGATCTAGAAATCCTTATTACTAATGTTATTTATTCTTTATAATAGAAATATCTCTTCATTATCAGTAATTTTTTAGATCAAAAGGTCCAATAGCAATCTTTATCTTTTCATAGAAATATTATTTGAGATAATTTTAATAGTGCTATATTTGTTCAGTAGCTAATAATAATACATTGCCAATAGTTTGAATTGAATATTCTATATAAATTTGTATTGGAATAATGTCTGCAGTTTAATCATGATGTTCAATCATTTATTTTCATGCTTGTATGAAATATTGACTTCTCTGATATTTTTTTACAATTGAATATCCAAATTTTTTTTTTCATAGACTAACATATATCTAGAAACATTTGAAATGTGATGCTAACATAAAATGGAAAGATAAGTAGAAAGTCAAATGCACATAATCTACAAGCAAAGAATGTAAAATTGAGTGATAGGGCAGTTAATAGAAGGAGATTTTTTGGCGAAATACAATTTATATCACAGGCAGAATATAAGGTAGGGAGCAATAAAAAGACATATTTACATGTACAGATATATAGACACACATCATAGGATATGTAGGTAGAATTCAAAAAGCAGATGAGAAGATTTTTAGTAGTGAAATGTGTATTAAACTTCTTTAGAACCATTCAGAATATGAATTATTGTTGGTGATGATAAGTACATATCTTATGTAGAAAATTTAGCCATTACATATTATTGAGAGAAAAAAAGGAAGTTGACGAAGCATTTTTGAAAAAAAATCAAAAACAAAAATATATACAGGCAGTCTTCTACTTAGGTAAACCTGATTTACATAAATATAGATTTATATAAATGATTTCCAGCTTATGTAAAAGATAAAGTATTTAAGAAATATGATGGCCATCATTGCATCCTCATGCATTTTGGTTCCATAAACATCTCTTGTGCTATATTTGTCTGCTTATTTTCATTTGTTAAAAAATACTTTTATAGCGGTACCATGGCTAATGGAAAATGTGCACTGAAGATAAAATCTGATCTTTATAAAAATAATTTTATGCAAAAAATAATTTAAATATATTATTTATATATGACAGAAATTTTCTTTACTGCATGACAAACGTTTTGTGACTATATTTTCCATAAGCCATTGAAAATAATTTATGTGCAAGGCTAATAGCAGAAATGCATATCTTTGCAGTTATAATTTTGGAAAGATATGTATTTCTATTATCAGTTTTGCACTCATAATCATTTTTAATGGCTTATGGATAATATGAATATATATATATAGTCTCAAAACGTTCATAATAATTGAAAAGATTTGTTTTTTTATATGTGGATTGCACATAAATCTTCTTATGTTTTAGTTACAGATTTTTAAAATATCATATAAATAAAACTAATATTTATATAATTCAATTATTGTAGTAATACTGCTTTATTTCCATATAAATCATATTGTAATCACCATATTCATAAAATGTGTTTGAATCTGAAATCTAAATTTATACATTTTTTAAAGATTAAATTCATAGTATAATTATAGAGGAAGGGCATCATAGTATATTAAGAGATAAAAATAATAGAATAGTGTTATTGTTTGGGAGTTCATAAGAAATTTGAATGTGGGAAGTGACAGAATTCAGTCATTCTAAGGATCTTACATTACAGAATCCTGAACACTCTATCACAATATTAATCCACAAGTGACAGCAGTTCTCAATTTATGCTTGTAATCTGGTTTTGATTTCATAATAAGTAAAAACTTGAAATTTTATTTTCAAATTCTATTCAGACTTGAAAAAAAATTGTTTTCTCAGGTAGCTATTCTCTAACACAGTTAATCATCTAATATTAGTATCCATGTTATTTCCAACAAATGTTCAAATTTTTATCACCTAACAATTAGCAATCCTGGTGTTTTATTATGCTATTGTATTGTCATAGCATTCTTTTTAAACTTTATTAAATTTTTGTTAATTTTTATCTATTTAATATATTATTATAGATTTTTTTTTAATTATAATTTTACCTAGGTTAACTATAAAGTTCCAAAAATAATAAGGATAAAAAAAAAAATATTAAAATATAATTTCTTGTTAAAACTATAGAATTTTAAATTTTTCTAGTCATTTTTTTGAAGTAGTATCATCTTTTAATAATAAATCAATAATACATAGGCTTTAGATACTGTGAGATTTTTAGTATTATTTTGAGCATTAAACTTATTAAATAATTTTCCATGAAAATATTCCGGCAATGGGCCACAGGGAAATGTAAATAATATTTAATCAGTGAGGGTGAATACAGCCATCATAAACAATTTATCTAAATCAGCATAAAGTTCATTATTGATCTCTTTTAGTAAAAAATAAAAATAGAGGTAGAACAATAAACAATAAATGTTTTTTTGCTTATAAAATGCATGAGAAACTTCACTTAATAGAAATTTGATTTTTGAATCCCTTACTGTTTCTAGAGAGTTTTATTTTTATATTAGAAATTGTTTATTTTTTAAAAGAATATTTGTTCTAAAAATAATTTGTAAACAGTTTATTAAATTGACAATTGTAAATAGCACTTAATCCTTGTGGGTTTAAAAATGCTTTAGTGGAAAATATAAAGAAATAAAAAGAAGTCAACCACTCAGGAAGATGATACAGTGGTAGACATGAGAACTCAAGGTCAGTGGATCTTAGTTCAACTCTGTCACTTCTAGGATTCAAACTTTTTTATGAACACAATTTAACTCTATCATTTCCAAAACTGAGCTAATTCAAAAATTCCTTTAAATATTATTGTCAATTACTACAGTTTTTTAAAAAAAAAATAGTTTTCAAAGTAAGAAAGTTATTAAAGCTTTTATGAATGAAATGGTATTCTGTTGGGCAATATTGATGAAAGCAGAATGAATAAGAACCAAACCTTGTTTAATTCATTAATCAAAATATCAACTATTATATTTCCATATATTATTTATTGGTACATAGGTACATTTAAAGCTTATTTAAGTTTAAAAAAGAAGCTGGGTTGGATGAACTTTGAAATTTTTTCCCATTCACAAATAGGCTTACGATTTTTTTTTTTTTCAGATAGACAACTCAAAATCAATCCAGGTAATCATTAGAAATTCTCTACAAATTGGTATCTAGCTATTCTTTTTTAGAGAATAAAGGTCAGAGATTAACATTTAGGTTAGTCAGATATAAATATAGGGGATTTGAACTCAGACTTTCAAGCAATGTTAAACTATCCACACTATCTCATACTACTGATACTAATTACCACACACATGTAGAAAAGATAAATAATTACCAATATAAGTATTTCGTGCTATTCCAGCATTCATCTGTTGGTCCAGATTATCATCTCCCACATATATATATATAGTCAGTCCTCAGTTTATATGAAGATAGCAAATCTTTATACTTTAATATATATTAATGAACTGGCTATAAAATAAAAATATGATAGTAATATGAATGGTCTTCTTTATTCATATTTGTAATCTTCATAGTTAAAATTTTTTATGTCAATAAACTAGCTGATGCTTGGATATCCAAATATAGTGATCTTACTTATGTGATTAATAATTCATTAGACTGGAGATTATCAACTTACCACTTTTTACTACACAATTCACATGCAAGGTAGGGACTGGGTTTTTTGCACTTTTAACTCTCTATGGAGGGGTATAATCATAAACATATGACCAAAGACACGTGAAAAAGATGTATGATCTCCAGGAATATTCTTCCATCAAGTGGTTTAAATTAAAGTTGTGAGAGCAGTAAGTTCGATATTTATTTAAGCTGTTCTAATTGGATATCTATACATACTGAACAATTATAAAGATATGTATAAGAGATTGTGATCTGGGCTAAGTGATGAGTGCTGATTCAGCACAAAATGTGCATCTTGGAGATCCTACATCTTTTTCACATGTCTTTCAACATATGTTTATGATTACACTCCTCCACAAAGTGGATAGAAACCAGTCTCTACCTTGTGTGTGAGTGGTGGTGTGAAAAATATTATTCATATGTGATTATTTCTATTATTAATGAAATATTGAACATTTGCTGTAAGCAAACCCATTTTTAAGCTCTGTTTAGATTCTAACATCAAGTTATTACTGGTGAATGCCTAACTACAATATCATGAAGTCATCACAAATTAATATTCGATATTAATGTAAATAATTTCTTTCTCAAAACAAACAAACAAATCAATAGAACTTGCTTGCATTTGTGGATAGAGTGATTTTATGTTGAGAGCAATAGTATTTCTAAACAAGATGCTAAAGATTAAATACTCAGTATCTTCAAGAAGTAGAAGCAAAATGTATTTTACACTTTCAGTTTTAAATATTCTATTTTATAATAAATTTTTTAGTCATTTATTTGTCTTGCATTGAATTTGAAGTAAAATTCTGTTGAAAGTACTTTGTGATTTTGTGGTCATATCTTATTTTTATTTCTGATTTTTTATCTATGATTATTTTTAATTTAAATTTCATTAAAACATTTATTTTCAATTTAATTTGTTTTGTGTATATTTATTAGTAAACATTATGGTATAACAGAAATCATAATACAAATATTTCCATATACATAGACATAGCATCCATGCAAATAAAAGAAATAGCTATGTTATATATATTTGTGTGTGTTTAAATTGACTTTAAAGTTGAAACTCTAGACATCTCTATGCTGCTCAGTGCTTTAGCACGGTGGCGGAATCAAATGAAATGCTCCCCAATTTGAAATACTTCTGTTGCTTAAATATCCATAGCTCTTGAACTAAAAACTATTTGATTATTATTTGTTGCCCTGTACAGTTTTAGCATAGTAGTAGAAAGATGAACTAAAGAGCCAAAGATTCTTGAGCCAAAACTCAGCTGCATTTCTCTTTTTCAAGATCATATCATATGATTTTCTAAACAACCAACCATTCTATTATCTTTTGATGCATCCTCATAGAGAATTATCTGATTGCAACTATTAAGAGTATGTGTAAAGTAACAGTCACAAATGCATTTATATATATAAACGTATGTTTGCACAAGAATAAAAATGCATAGTTTATTTATTATAAAGCTTTTCTATTTTTAATATATTATTAAAAATATTTATACTTATATTTTTTGGTTAAAAATATTTTATTCAAAATATTCTTCTTAAAAAGGTAGATAAATTATTACATGTGAAATATGAGTGCAGAAATATGAATTTCCTGATGGATAAGAACATTTGTAATTTATAGTTTTAATAGCTAGATAGGAATTTTAATTGTACTTCCTGGAGTTTGATTTTGCAAAGCAGCATATTAAATTCCAAGTGATCTAATTCTTATA
Organism: Epiperipatus broadwayi; assembly: GCA_028023455.1. NCBI lineage: Eukaryota > Metazoa > Onychophora > Udeonychophora > Euonychophora > Peripatidae > Epiperipatus > Epiperipatus broadwayi. The sequence continues at coordinate 16,111,289 of JAQFVV010006199.1, forward strand.
TATATATAGTATTGCGTGTAAAATAATGAAGTTGGAATTAATTCTTTATAATATTAACTGCACTAATATTAATTTTATAAATAGATATTAAACTATATTTAGGTTATGGTATGACTTCTATACTTACTACTGTAAATATAGTTACATATTTTATAATATAATAATCAATTTACAGATTTATATAAACAGATATACAGTTTCTAAAACAATGTATTTAATATTGGTTTGGTAAAAGATCAGCTATTTACTAAATTATGTATATTTTTACTTGCCAATGAATATGATTTATATATCTACATCTCTTTGACATTTTTGATTAAACTTTATATATAGATTAATCATACATGTATATCATAAAATATATGCTGAATATTAGAGTTATAAAAAAGAAAGCATTTTGACTAAAAGTTTAAAAAAGTATTTAAAATCTTCAATCTAAATATTAAAAATGAAAAGTGGGAAGAGCCTAAGGAACTTGAATTAGTTTGTTAATGCAATAATGTTATGTTATGTGTATGAACTAAAGCAAATGGTTTCCATTATGGATTTTAAAAAAAAAAATGTTCACATGAATTAAAAAACGATTTCACTTTTTGTTGTAATTAATTATTATCTATAATTTCAACCTGAATAAAAAGGGATTTAAGCTAGTTAACTAATGTTTGCATTTACTGTATTTATATTCTGTGCTATCATTTTAATTTGCTCACAGTTTATTATATCTAAACAGAATTTACATGTATAGGAACAATTTCTATGGTATAATAGTTTATATTTTGAAACTTAACTATATCATGATATAGCCTTAAATTATGAGATGCTAGAATATATTGGGTTAGATAGTGTCAAATTATCACAATAATGAGTAGGTGTTATTGCTTTAGTATAATAAAAATTTAGCATATAGGCATACATGTATAGTTTTATTATTCTCAGTATATCAAATGATTTATTGTTTGGGAGTTTATAAAAAGTTTAAGTATTGGAAGTGACAGTTGGCCTGCAGTCCATGAGCTTTGGGCTCCACCAAACAATGCAGAGCAATATATGTTATTACTGCAAAGAAATGAGAAAATTAAATGAAATGAAAATTAAAGTGGTGAATGTAAAAACTTGATTCAATGTATCAATGCTTTAATATTTATATCTTATAATATATGTTTAAATTTCTAATTGATATGTGAGGGTTTTCTATGAAATGCATATAAAGTGAAAGAAATTTGATTAAAAAAAGAAATATGTAGTATAAAAACTCCTATCAGAGATTTAAGTTTAGTTCTAATAAATCAGAAGAATATATAAAAAAGGGGGAAACAATTCAATCAGATATGCCTAAATATATAAAAATGTATTCATGAAGCAATTGTAGTACATTCTCCTGTTTGAATACAGAGTAAACAAATTTAAAAGATTTAACAGGCTTAGGATTTTTTTTAGATAGCCTAGTTATAACCAGTTCTATTAAATATCTAATATTGATCAGTAAATGATATCTAGAAGGGGAAATGCCCAATCCCTCATTACTTGACAATTAGTGAGCTTGGTAAGTGTTGCATTCTCTCTCAGTATTCCTTTATGTGGGTCTTTCAATGAAACATTTAAAGACTGTTTTATCTTACTTTTATAAATAAGTATATCAGATGGTGTATGTATATAGAATATACATTAATCTGCTCAAAGTAACTAAACAATTTGCATTGTATCAAGAAATATTAAAATGCTTGATTTATTACGTCTGTGTGTGTGCGTGAAAACAAATTATTGTTGAAAATGTAATTTATTATATGTAATGTTATAAGAAATTTTTGTTTTAAAAACTCAATTTCTAGGAAATATAAAGTCAAATCTAGAACTAATTGTATTTATTTGCAAGAGAGATTTGTTACTCATTAGAGAATGGAGATAGGAGAAAAGAAATGCTGAAAAATCAACAATGGGGATGATCAGTATAAACGTTGCTATTACTGAAATAGGATTAATTATACAATAATAGTTATGTTGCATGCCCTGCATAGTTTAGGATCAGACTTTGGATTGTGTCTTTGGATCGATTCCAGTGCTGGCACTTCTGGCTCTCGATTTTCTTATGAACCTTCAAGCAATAAAGACATTCGATTATTAATAATTGTGCAACAGTAGACAGTTTTAAAAATGCTGTATTTTAAAAAGCTTATTTAGTTGGGCATGGATTTTTTTTTTAAGGCATTACAGATTTGGTATACTGTTTAATTATGCGATGTTTAGTGCTTTAAAATAACCTTTAGTTTATTTTTATACGTCCAATGATGATGTTGATATATATATACATTGTATGTATGAGTCTGTGTGATACGTATACACTTAAGAAAAATTCAGACAAAATTGTAAAGAATATTGTAAAAGTAAAAGACAAATTGCATCTTATAAAACAATTTAAACCAACATTTATAACTTAATTAAACTTGGCATTGTATCTTAAAAAAAGAATCTCATTTGTTCAATAATTGAATAACAAAATTGCAAACATCTCACAATGAACTTAATTACGGAGTATTTTTTTTTTTTACTAATATATTATGAAATAAAGTGACATCTATGAAAGTATTTTAAAATAAAAAAGTAAAGCGTATACAAATCAGCATCTAGGATGAAGCAAAATTTAACTTCATTGTAAATTGGTTTCTTAACTATTAAATATGTATTATTCAAGTGTATCGAAAGTTTTGGCATAGAAAAAATGTTAAATATTGAAATTTATTATTTATTTATTAATATCTATGAGTCATTAAAATATATTAATTAAAGAGATTAATGTTTGCTTGTAGGATTTTAAAAAAAGATTAATGGCATAATAGTTTGTATGTTTGCCTGTAATGCTTACAACCTGCTATTCAAATTCAGACTAAATGAACTTTAAAAATTTTCCAAGTTTACAAGCAGGCTTGATATATATATTTAGAAAACCTTCCCATAGCCAAACAGATAATCACCCATTTGTGGTCAATAAATTGGTACTAATTATTAATTAGATGCTTAAATATTCCAGGATAATTTGGGATAGTCAGTTTTAAAGGTTGATGTACTGACTGTAAACAAAAAATAATTGTAATACAATATATTTACAATCTTGAAATTATTTACATGATCGATCTTAATGAAGTCTGTCACCAAATCTTTATTCCCGAAAGGTGTTTAATTTCAATGTGATTGGATAAAGATGAAAAGCACATTAGATATTTGTCATTTCATACATTGCCCAATCACACACCATATATAAAATTTGAAAGGGTGTTGGACAATTTTAATATTCAAAATTGCTTAGTCAGAATTTTCAATGCAGGAAATTTTTATCACAGCTGTGACAGAGATACTCCTTATTAAAAATCTAACTAAGCAATTTTAAATATTAGTGCTGTAATAATTATTAATTGTTTGCATATTTTTATGGGATATATATACTGTATATATATAATTAAAAGAGAATTGAACTCAGACTTTCAAGCACCCTACATCTATCCACTTTATGTTATACAACTGATATACATGACTACATACATGTGAAAAAGATAAATGATCTCCAATATACATATTTCATGCTGAACCAATCCTCCCATTAATTAAGGTTTGAAAATTTGCTATTTTAATATAAACTGACCAACTGATGAGTGCTAATTTCAGCATGAAATACATATATTGAAGATACTTTATCTTTTTCACATGTATGTGGTCATGTGTATCAGTTGTATAGTATGGAGCACTTAGATGTAGGGAGCTTGAAAGTCTGAGTTCAATTCTTTTCTAATTACATTAAGTTCTGTAAAATAATATAGGCACTATTGCACCTGACGGCAAAGCCACTTTTTACTTAAAAACAAAATAAAATTATATTACTTTGCAAGCGCTTTCAAGAGATTTGCTCTCATCTTCATAGCTCTGAGTGAAGTAATTATATGCAAATTACACAAAGTTCAAAAGTTAATTACTCCCATTTCTTTGAGATCACGAAGCATGTGTCTTTGCGGTTGATGGTGTTGCAATCCATCGTAATGAAGCAGACCTCCTTAACTCTTCTTTTTATGTCGAGCCTTTCTTTACAGACCAGGTTGACATTTTGTGGTTGACACTATTGTCCTGTTAGTTTCTGATGAAGTGCAAAAATGGAATAACATGATGGATTTGACTGAGCCTGTATACATATTTGTGTTGTAGTAATCTGGTTTATATTGCTGCATTGGTTTCCCCATAATATGAGGCTCTACAATTTGCATGAGTACATGCAATATTATAAATGGCTTGAGGTGTTTGAGCCGCCAGTGTTAGTTTATCTTTCATGTTGTTAAGTAATCTGTTAGAATGGGGGGGGGTATGAAAACTTTGTTGAAATTGTCTGTTAAAAATTGTATAAAATTTATTATGTAAATTAGGAATGTATGGCAACAGCAGCCTGAGTGTATTCACATTGGGTGTATTGTTGGTTACTTTATTGTTGAAATGTATGATCCTTCTGTCGATCAGTCCATGTTTGAATCCCATCTTCAGTAAGTTTTCCTTATATAATATATAATTTTTCTTCTTGTCTGCTTCTTACACAGCTGTTGGTTCCTCTGCAGAAAAGGTGTTAGCCCAGCTAATTTATGGCTGGTGGGCATAATGGAACTGGGTTGGATATGGCCTCTTACTTCAAATGGCTTCACAAACATTTTGTATGTCAAGTGTGTGTATTCTCATTGAACCAGCACATCTAGATATTTTACTTGCTTGTTAAGATCTTCCCATTCCATGTTTAAAGTCAAGAGAGAGAGCTGTTCTGGAGTTCATTTTTGATTTCATTAATGACATCAGTGTTGGAAACTATAAACAGATCATCCATATATCTAGTGTAGATTTTAAAATCTGATAAGTTGCATATTTTGGCAAGATCTGTTGTTCATGATGGTCAATTACAATGCTGGTGATGATCCCACTAATTGGAAGGCCTATAGACCATCCGTCCTTCATATAGTACCACTCCTCATTAAACATTACCATTATATTATTATGTAGCCAACTTAAGAACTCAATTATTAACATAATCTGGGCTTTGTCTATATTTCTGTGAGCCAATGCTTCCTTTACGATATCTATAAATTTTGGTCTGTTGATGGAACCATACAACTCGGTTATGTCCATAGCTACTAGCCTTGGGTCTGCATTTATTTGTATGTTCTTGATTTTTGACACAAACTCAAATGAAGACCTTATTGTGTAACATCCAAAACCCAACATTTCAATCAGCCATCTGTTCACCAACTTGGCCATCTTAAAGAAATGAGATCCCCCAAAGTCCAACATTAATCTTAATGGGGTTTGTGGCTTATGAGTCTTTGCATTAGCAAAAATTTGTGGTGGTATTGTTGCTGAAGGGTATAATCTGTAATATTCAGATTTTGAAAAAGCTTTATTGCAGTGTGCCCACAAAATTGAATGTATAAACCTTTCTCTGTTTACTTTGATGTTAAAATTCTGCATTCTCTGAAACTTTAGTTTATCAATCTGCACATTTACTTTCTGAATATAATCTTCATTCTTACAAACCGGTTGCTTTTATCTTCTCTCATGCACGTGATGTTACTTTGATGTTAAAATTCTGCATTCTCTGAAACTTTAGTTTATCAATCTGCACATTTACTTTCTGAATATAATCTTCATTCTTCATTATTACAAATCGGTTGCCTTTATCTTCTCTCATGCACGTGATGTTTTTATTTTTAAGAAATAGTTTGGTGTTTGATGTTTTCTCATCCCAATCATTCATCTGAAAATTAAATGATTTGTAGTTTATGCATTTAGCCACCTGTGCAACATAATTATCTCTATCTGGATTACATGCCAATCCTGCCTCGACATCAGCTACCAATTCAATCTTTGGATGCTTTCATTTGCCACCAATGTACCTTGGTCCTTTTGCCAGCACTTCTTCGATGGCATCCGAGGGTTTTTATCTGTCAAATTTATGAATGAGTTGCTTTTGTTCTCATCTATGCGAATGTGTTGTTTATTCACCAAGAATATAAGTTTCTGATCGAATTTCTGCTTAAGCTTGGTGTTTAATCTGAAACATTTATTATATATAAATTGAGAGATGGGCATAGTGTTGGTCATTCTGACCTTATGTTTGGACTCTCTTCAATGCATTTCTGCATCCCTTTATAATAAGATTGAGTAAGTACAACTCTAACTACTCTCAAATCCTGTCACGATTATATATTGTAGGATTTATGTTGATTCTGCAACAATTTGGAATAACCTTAAATCTCTTGCATTTCAATAAAAAATCTACTCTCTGCTGGAATTTGCACACAGAGAGGCAAACCTTTACAGGAACCAACAGCTGTGTAAGTTAGAAGCAGACAGGAAGACAAATCTAATATTATACAGGGAAGACTTATTGAAGATGGAGTTCAAACATGGGCTGATCGACAGAAGGATCATACATTTCAACAATAAAGTAACCAACAATACACCCAATGTGGATACACACAGGCTACTGCTGCCATACATTCCTAATTTACATAATAAATTTTATACAATTTTTAACAGACAGTTTCAACTAATTTTTCGTACCCCCTCGCCCCATCAATTCTAACAGATTACTTAACAACATGAAAGATAAACTAACACTGGCTCAAACACCTCAAGCCATTTATAATATTGCATGTACTCATGCAAATTGTAAAGCCTCATTTCATGGGGAAACCAAGGCACCAATAGAAACCAGATTATTACAACACAAATATGCATATATCAAAGCTCAGTCAGATCCATCATGTTATTCCATTTTTGCACTTCATCAGAAACTAACAGGACACCAGTGTGAACCACAATATGTCAACCTGGTCTGCAAAGAAAGGCATGACATAAAAATAAAAGTTAAGGAGGTCTGCTTCATTGCGATGGATTGCAACACCATCAACTGCAAGGACACATGCTTCGCGATCTCAAAGAAATGAAGAAATTAACTTTTGTACTTTGCATAATTTGCATATAATTACTTCACTCAGAGCTATGAAGAAGAGAGCATGTCTCTTGAAAGTGACTGCAGAGTAATATAATTTTATTTTGTTTTATGTAAAAAGTAGCTTTGTGGTCAGGTGCAATAGCGCCTATATTATTTTACAAATATATTTTTGCACGCAAAGTTTGTGATTTAGGTTTGAATTACAGCTTTAAGTTCTGTAGTAACAATATACTTGTATTTAAATATTATATAATCAGCCTGCATTCTCAGTCCTCTTCTATGTATTTAAATGGACATATTAAGATCCTATATGTGAGGGATTAGAATGACTTAAAGTCAACATGGGTATGGCAATAATATTAGTATCATCAAGGCTTTGAGCATTTCATCATCAGATTTTCCATGCTATGGATAGTTGAAGAGTTGGAGGATGCAGAAGTTTGAAGTTTATCCATTAAGGTTTGAAGATTTACTATCTTAATATAAACTGAGCACTGATTATGTATATGTATGGAGGATGATGATCTGAACCAACTGATGAATGCTGGTTCAGCACAAAATATGTATATTGGAGATCATTTATCTTTTTCACGTATGTGGTCTTGTGTATCAGTTGTATAAAATGAAGTGGATCAATGTACATAGCTTGAAAGTCTGAGTTCAATTCCCCTCTAAATACATTAAGTTCTATAGAAACAATATACTTGTATTAAATATATATATATATAAAAGACTAACTTTTTATAAATTAATATAGAGGCTGATAATGTTAATATATTACACATTTGTGATGTATTTAATTAATTAATATTTATATATTTAAAATACTTATTTGATGGCAAAATTATTTAAAAATGAATTGAATTATAGGCTTTGCCTTGTCAACATTAATCCAATACAAAGGAGGCTTTAAGTGAATTATTGTTCAAATTTATGCTCAGACTTTAATATTAAATTGAGTGTGATCAGTCTACTTAAATATCTGTATTTAATGTGATCTCAGTTAGTTACCTAATAGCTGACAATGGCAGGTTTGATTGATAGAAATACATCCTACAATAGGTTAGTTTATTTTTCATCAAAAATCGGTATATATAAGCTGTAAGTTTCTAAAAATTTATGTAGAGGATATAAATAAATAATGTTAATAGATTACAAATATATATATATATATATTAAAACAAGATTTTATAAGTAGGTTAATAAGATTCATATGTATATAGAAAAAAAAAAATTGTATATGAAAGAATTTTGGAGAAAAAAGAGTGAGACAAATAAAATTGATTTATTAGATTTTTTGCTATTAAAACAGTTTCATTTACTTTACAATTTGTAATAGTTTATTTTGAAATTGAATAATTTATAATGAAATGATATATGAGTATATATGTACTTGTTTGTACAATTAATAGCACCTTAACAAATTGCATTTCTACCTTAAAATTACCATGTGTTAATAATTTTCTTGGTTAAAAATTTTCTTTAAAGCATTTTAATTTGATAATAGTTATGAGGTATAAAAACCTTTCTCAAAGAAGTAAAAATAAAATGATTCAGGTTACAAAGAGATGATGAAATCCTAAAAGTATTCTGTATAATTTAAAATTGTTGATTAGTTTAACTAATAGGAGGTAATTAGAATTTACTAATGGATAGCTTCTGTTATATTCAATTAGCTGAGCTGGGAGATAAAATTTTAGGAAATTACTAAAATGAGGCTTTCTTAGTCAAGATTGCAACTTGTTAGTAAAAGATATCAGCAGCAAGATGTGTAAAAGTAAAACTTTATATGCAAAAAATAAATTTTAAAATTTAGGTTGTTAACTGTGAGTCTTTGTACCTTGGAGCCATAAGAAAACAAAACACCAATGCTGGTCACTTTTAAGTTCGCAAACTTTCAGGTACAAATTTTAGAAAATGTTTCACATTAGCTAATTATTATAAAAAGCAATTGCATCACTCTCTTATCTTAAAAAGAAAATCATCTTTGTTATTTTCTAGGAAAGATGTCAAGACAAAGCGCTTTAACATATGATCCAATTTTAGAGATGTTATCAATCTCAAACATTTTATTTTACAGAAATTTTGTATATGTGTATTTCAATCTTTGAATACATTTTCTATTCCTGACTGTGAAATTAGCTGCTTCTCTATATCCAAGAAATTGTGAATTAATAGAAGTTTACATGTTGCTGAAAAGAAAATTTACTCCTCTTAGTCAGTTTCTTAGTTATTACTAATTCTGTAGTGGAATTTTTAGGTAATAAATACCTCTATTTAAAATATATTTAATCATATTTTATTGGTTTTTTTTAATGAGTGTGAAAGTTATTACCTGCATATTTAAGTAAGTCCTTTTCTAATAAGAGCATGTTTATATAATAAGAGTGCCAAAAGAGATAAATTAAAGAAATATGCTTTTTTCTTTTAGTAATGTCCCTTTTTAATAAGAAGCTTATGGAAATATGTTGCTCATACACTTGAAACTTAATAAATATGCTTGCTTGCCTTTAAATCATAGTAATTTGTAATGCAATTCTGAAATATAAATTATTTAAAATAAAAATGAATTATAGAATATTAATTGTAATCAATTAATATATGTTTCTAATGCAAATATACACATTGATTCAAGTTCTAAAAAATATCATTATTGATAAAAATATTTTGTTCTGCAAATTTTAAACGTATTTTTAAAACATTAAATAATATTATTGATTACTTAAGATGTCATTAGATTTAGATGAGTCCAATTGTATGTCTGTTTATGAGATATAAATAAATCTCTTGTGCCCCAAATAAAGGCAACCTCAGCTCAGATTGATTAATTATTTTTTCAAATATATTTGTTTATGAAATAAAGAAACTGTTCAAAGTATAAATCCCAAGGAAATGAAATAATATGTGAGTGAAGTTGAATAAATCAAATTATGTTTTACGTGAAGTTAAAAAAAGCATTCCCAACTTTATAAATTCCAAGAAGTTTAAAAAATAATAATTTAATATTAAAAGCCATGTGCTTAAAAGTCTGTGTATCAAGAATACATCTATATGTTTTATAGTTGCTAAATGGTGTTCGAATAAAAAATCATATATATTTTGTTTAATAAAATTTGAATTAATATTTCTAGTAAATTTGATATTAGATTATTAATATTTTTACCTGTGAATGTTGTATAAAGAAACGTGTGATGAATGATTACATCTTTTTGGGGAATATTAGTGAGGAAACAAAACATATTTAATTACAATATTGATATTGCTAGCAACTACCATAAAATGGTATTGTTAGAAGTAGCTTTAAAGTGAACATGTGAATCAACTGACTTCTTCAATGCCAGAAGTATTTTGTGCCATGACTGCAGTTAATAAAGACCTGAACATGAGCCTATCTAAGTATCTTTAAAATTTTGCAATTTAGTAAAACCATATAGCAGCTATCACAGCACTTGCATATGTGTATTTATATAATAATCTCTGGTATCCCAGAAGATATATCATAAGTATTTCCATGGAAAGCTGAGTTCTATATAATAAAGTCTAAATCTTGTTGGATTATTTAATCATTATATATGCATATATAATAAAGCATGTTCTGTTATAACTGTTTGATCTGCATTATAATTTATATGAAAATTTCTATTTATGAAAGTAGATGCTTAGATAAAAAACAAATTTTTGTGTGAAATTATTTCTTATAGAAGTAATTTTGTTTCTGATACCAGCTATAAAGTTGCAAATCACTTTATTTGAATCCTTATCATCCGAGTGCCATGCATGTGAAGTAAAAGATATCTTAGATGTAATATAAGTGATAATGTGTGTATTCTACACAGTATCTGTAATCATAGGATCTTGATAAAGAGCAGTATCAATAATAATAAAAATTTGAATTTTGATTACAAATTCAGTTAAACTATATAGAGTCATGAAATTAAGTCAATAAATGTCATATACCTTGATAATTTATATTATTATACATAATTCCAAAAACACTTTAATCTTAGTGTCAAAATATGTAATGATGGCAACTTTTCATCTAATCCATGTTATAAAATGTGTTATCAGTTTCAAAAGAATATCAATCAGTGATGAACCAAGATCTCTGATTTAATAGATTTTTTTATCTAACTCTTGTATCAATAATATTTATTTTCATTATTTTCTTGTATTTTTTGTTGTTATATTAACATTTTGAATAAACATTCTTAACTTTATTTGGATATATGATGATTTACTGTTATTAGCCTTAAAAAGAAAGCATTATTTATAGACAATCCTCTTATATAAATTCTATTAATGTAAATTTTAATTTAAGAGTGTTTTAATATAAAATCTATCAAATATACTTTATTTTCATTCATGAGCTGATTTTGTTCACTTCCAATCAATGAAAGGTTATATGATGTAAAGGCACTTTAAAATGATGTATGACACTCATTCACTATGAAAATCTTTGATTGCTATTTACATATTTTGAAGTCATGTTTCATAAATATGTGACTATAATCTTAAGATTGGATTATGGAGTATCTATTCAGCTTCTTCCATGATCCAAGATAATTTGATTTCACTTATATGATCATATTTCACATAAGCAGTATGATTTCTAGCAATTAAATGAAGAAAATAAAGTCTTGATAGAAAAGTTTTCCAATTTATATTTTATTTTTCTCACTTTATCAATCATTTCAATGCATATAATTATTTGAATGAATCCTACTATTCTGTTTAACAGGCATGGCTTAAACTAATAAATGCTATGCAACATAAAAGCATAATTACATTTTGAATAATGGTAATCTATTGGAGGTTTGAAATACCTTAAATCACATTAGAATAGCAAATATAACTTTCTGAATTAATAGATTTTTTATCTATTTATTTTAAGTTGTGAATTTTGTATAAGTATATGATTTTAATTAAATATGATATCAAAACACAAACTATGAAAAATAGAGAAAATGTTTATTGGACATAATTTAGTGCGTGATTATTAATTATGTATGCAATCTCTGTATTTATAATCTTTCTCAAGATATGTAAGGTAGTAAATGAAATAAAAACTGCCTCCATCTTTCATAATATGTATTTAATGTTATAAATCTGATTTGGATATTATATTTAATTAAAATCAAAACATTCAGCCATAAAATAAAGAGAATGTATAACATCTATTAGTAAAATCAAATGATTAATTGAAAGATTTTATTATTTGGTAGTTTATAAAAAAGTTTGACCACCTGAAGTGACAGAATTAGCTGTATTCTGAGTATATTAAACTCTAGAATCTGCCACCCTATTTAAACCATGCAAATCATCTATTACTATAAGAAGCTGTATTGCTATTCTAGAATCATTAAGATAATAAATTCATTAGATACTAGATAAGGGTGTTTTCATTATTTAATGCATACTTTATATAATTAAAGAGATTGATCTGTTGTTTTACATTGAATAGCATTTATAAATTTATATAATGTCTGGAAAAGAATATTGAGATTCGCTCAAATAATTATATATAATCTGTCATGAAATTATTAATTATATTGATATGATGAGCTAAGTATTTTGTATATCAATTGTGGTCATCTATCCTCAAGTATTTCTCCCAAATATATATATGTGTGTGTGTGTGTTCCAAGATATTCTGCTTTTGATGCTTCTACCCTTATCATTATCACTTGATCATCATTAACCATGATATTAATTTGTCATATGATTGCACCAATATGGAAGAACTTTTATTTTTAAAAAATAATAATGATTATCTATTGGGAGCACCACAATCTGATTTTAGATCAGCTGTTCTACAACCAAATAGATCATCATAACTTTCCATGCCACTGTTACATAATTCCCTGAATAATGTCTGATGACAGCATGAAACTATAATGCTAATGATGACACAATCTCTAATATATATACATGCTTGTAAAAATAACAACATTCTACCCCAAAAAGTAAACACTCTCATACATTTAAATCAGTGAAATTAATTTATAAAAAAATTAATAATATACTGATATTAGTGAATGAACACAAATTGATGTATATAGTTTAGGATTGACTCTGTTTGTACTTTCAAGTGTGTTTATTCATTTTTAACTTTAATTAATGTGAATTATGTTGAAAACCAATAGATTAACCTTGATGTTAACAATAAACGCATTCTACTAGCCCTTTTATATAAGAATTTGCACATAGTGCTACCTACACAACAAGCCCAGATTTATGTTGTGGTGGAGATTTTGCCTTGTATACAGTTTAAATCAACATATAAGCACAGACATGTAACATATTAATACACTTTTTATTAATAAAGAATAATTAATTTACAAATTTTTAAATAAATTAAAATTATATTTATAATGTGTATAAATTACAAGAGATTTAAAATATATGCATTTAAATTATTTACCTAGATACATAGATAATATTTAATTAGAATTATTCAAGCAAAATTCAACTCTATCATTCATTAGAGACAGTTGATTTTTTTCTTTAAAGTTCAATTTTCTTTCAATATTTAAACTGGCTCTATCTTTTTTGACCAATCTATATCTTTTTTAACAGCAGATTTACACCATATAAATAGCTTAATTAAGGCAGATGTTCTTTTAGGAGATTTACATAACTTTCACTTGGTAACATATTAGATTTTCAGTTATATTGGTTCAAGCAACCCAAGATGTTTAACATTGCATCCATTGACTGTCACTTAACAATAATTTTCACAGCTGTTGTAAAGAGACTATATATTTACTTTTTATATAGCAGTATTTGAGTTTTTTTTTTTTCAGCTCCAATAAGGAGTTTGCTGTTAACAAAGGAGATCGATTGATTCCTCTTTGAGTCCTTAAAAGAACTGAGCAGAGCAAATTCCTAAATTCCACTCCATATGCTTGTCACAACAGCTGCTATTACTGTATGATTCATGTAGTATATGAACTTGGATGGGCTGCTCACTAACATGTATTAGTCAACATGATGAGTTTATTGGCTTTTGCCTCTGAGTTTAAAATCAAGAAACACTGTGGTTTTTCTTCTGAGTTTGCTTGGTAAATTTTAACTGAAATATTATTTGAGTTTCTTTATGATAGGCAAAGTTAAATCATGGCCCTTATTCCCAGGAAGCTATAAAATCACAATCCAAGGCATTATTAGTTGGCAGCTTAAAATGTAATCTCCTGATTGAGGATCCAGGGTGCCACATTTTATTTAGATACTTATAACTGCAGATTATTTTTAAGTGAAGGAAGATTTCCAGACATGGGCATTATTGGCATTTTTGAAGTTAAAAGAAAAGTGAAGAGACAGTTGATTTAGAAGATGGACATGTGTGATCCTAAAAGAGCATAAACATTCGAAGTACAAATGGAGTAAAAAAGTGGAAGAACAATTATTGTGGGACTGATCATTTATCAGACAGAGCATTTAATTATATAACTTAATGATAGATATTGTAATGGTCAAACATGTACAATTTGCTAACAAGACTGAAAGACCAAGCAGGCACTCTTAGCTAGCAAGCTTAGGAATATTGCTACCTTGATGATCCTAGTATAAACCACTATCTAGAGTTCTTAGTCTCTACTACATAATTAACACCCTTGATGTCACACAACTTCTATTCTCATACAGCTCAGCGTAGCTCAGGGTTCAGCACAGACTCTCCTCCTCAGGGTTCTTTCACCGATTCACAACACCTAATCATTAGATATAATCTATTAGCTATAGTATACACTTAATAATTACTGATTATGGGATTATTTATGTAGCTATTATATATTTGTTAATATAATTATTTAAATAATGACTTATAGAGCCATGGATGTACATATTTATATGGTTTTTAAAATCATTTATAGTTTTCAATAAATATTATTTATATAGTTTCTGTAATAATTTATGTAGCCTTGAGAGTTATCTATACATAACTTTATTTAGATAGTTCTGGCCCACAATGACACTAACTATTAATAAAATAACATTTATTAAATGAAAGATATGAACAGGGTAGTTCACATATTTTGCTATTTAAAATAAAGTAATATACTGGTTTTCACATAAGTATATTTAAAAGTGATGGCGGGTTACAGAAATTAAGAGAGTGTGTCCTATTTGAATTAATAGGTACAAGTCAGTCCATTATGGGTTTGAATTTAATAATTTAGACATGAAGGGACTATTGTGTGCAGGTTGGATTTAGGCTACCTAGAGCTCTAGCTAATATATATGTGAAGGTTATCTTTAAGAATTGATTGGGAACATTGCAGTACTATATTGGGTATGTCAATGGTTGAAAAAGATCAGCTTGGCATTCTGATAGCAGGATTCACAATTAAATATGGCTGTCCCTGGCCACAGGTATGTTCCTGCTTCTAACCAAAGGTGCACACAAATCAAGACATGGGTGCATAATATAGGATTTGGGATAGTGAGGAGTTTTCAGTTTGTTGCTGAACCTAGTCCAATGCTAATTCTAAGACTAGAGGATTTGATACATGGAAAGTATAGCAGGTTCTGGACACACTGCCTATACATAGATGAGTGAATCATGCAGGAAGTGGAGATAACAAATAATTTAATAAAACTATTGCAGCAAACTTATTTGTAGGAATGCAGTTAAGGAAATGACAATATGATTTAATTAATTCTCCACCTATACTAAATTAACATGACATTTTTTTTTTATAAGATGGCACGTATCCCCATTTAACCAAGTATGACCTTCATTACAAGTTTGAACCTGTTCACAATTAAATATTAATTTTCAAAATTTAACTAGAATATATTTGGAAGAATATTAATAATTTATAATGCTGACTGAAGATTTACTCTGTTATTTAGTACACTGATTTCAAAAGAATTTATGGTTTTGTTTACTTAAATAAAATGCATATATGCTTGCTCATCCATCCCCTCATTGCATGTAATAATTTTTAAAAAATTCACACACATTAGTAATATGTGCATGTGTACAATTATACATTATTTAAAGTTAAAAATTAAAAGCTGATCAATTAATTAAATGAATGTTAATGAGTACATACAATGGGAAAAGGGTTGGTAATGGAAAGAAGCCATTATATGAGGAAATGTGAGTGCCTTATTTCCCCATCTATAGTTAAAATCCAATTTAAATAGTTATAGTTGAACACCTTTAAAGTCTGCTCATTGTTAATGGTGTTAGAAAATAAATAGAAACAAAAGCAAGGAAACAGATTTGGCAGCAAATTAAGCAGGGAGGAAGTAAAATGTTTATGGAACTGTAATTAAAGTTAGAGAAGGATCAAATCCATTAAAAACTCAAAAGTGCATCTGAGGTGTACAAAATATAGATATAAGCTTGAAAGGGAACATTGTTTGAAATCTGCTTATTCTCATTGATAACATGGACTCATCCTCCCAAGATGAGCGAAGCACGGCGTCAAAATGATAGTTCCATCAACATGACTCAAATCCATCTACATTCCTATCAATTCCATGCTGATCCTGAGAAACAATGAAATGTCATATTGATATCTGTTCAGAGAAATCCATGGAGCCACTATAATCTTGCTGGGAAACTTTGTTAAAATACATTTGACTCTCTAGTCTTTACCTTAGTAAAATTCTATAATATTATTAATTATGTCAAAATCTGCTGGTTTTAATTATTAGAAATTCAGTTATATATTTTATCTTGTTTACATGTTAACTTGAATGATGGAGGGAATAAATTTTCAAATAGTTTTAAAAAGTGTTTATGCTTCTCTTCCTTTGATATCTTAAGGGATATCATTAGTCAAGATGACGCTAAGTTTAAAATAATAAATTAAAGTTAAAACAACAATATGATGAATGCTGGTTTAGCATAAAATATGTATATTGGTGATTATTTATCTTTTCAACATTGTGTGTGATCAGGTAGGTCGGTAATATGAGATTGCGTGAAGAGTTGAGGGTCATGTGAAAGTTTGAATTTGAATTCCTTATATATTACAATATATAATTGCAGGTATGTGTAAGCCTGTACAGTGTATTAAATATGTATTTTGATTGAGTTTCATTTTCTTACCCCCCATCATTTCAAGTAAAGTCATATTTTTTCTTTTTTTTAAAACTTGCTTAAAGAGAATTATTGGATGATGATGAGCGTTATTATTATAGTTTAACATTTTATATAAATAGTATTGCTAAAGTGTTGGCCCATAAAAATGTGAGAAAATAAATTAATTAATTCTGTGTTATAATTTAGATATTTCTATAAGAGAAAAAAAGTAAATTTTAATGATTTAAAAAGTCCATATTTCGTTTATATATGTGTGACTTGCATTTTATATATGTAAACAAAGCCTTAATTCTTTTGAAATCAATGTAATAAATAATGGACTAAACATTTAGTCAGCATTATAAATTAATTAATTCTGTGTTATAATTTAGATATTTCTATAAGAGAAAAAAAGTAAATTTTAATGATTTAAAAAGTCCATATTTCGTTTATATATGTGTGACTTGCATTTTATATATGTAAACAAAGCCTTAATTCTTTTTAAATCAATGTAATAAATAATGGACTAAACATTTAGTCAGCATTATGGGTTTGTGAACAGGTTCAAACTTCTAATGAAGGTCAAACATGGTTAAATGGGGATATGTGCCATCTTATAAAAAGAATTTGTCATGTTAATTTATTATAGGTGAAGGGTTAATTAAATCATATTGTCATTTTTATAATTGCATTCCTACAAATAAGTGTATTTTATTAAATTATTTGTTACTTCTGCTTCCTGCATGATTCACTCATCTATGTATAGGCAGTGCATCCAGATCCTGCTATACCTTTCCATGTGCTGGATCCTCTAATCTCAGAATTAGCATCGGACTAGGGTTAGTGAATGGACAGAAGACTCCTAGATACCCCAAATCCTAGATTATGTACATGTGTCTTAATTGGATGCACCTTTGGTTAGAAGCAGGAACACACCTGCAGCTGGGAATATCGATGTTTAATTGTGAATTCTGCTGACAAATTGCCAAGCTGATCTTTCATTCTTTTTCAACCATTGACAGCCCACACACAATGAAGTACCACAATGCTCCCAATCAAGTCTTAAAGGTAATCTTCACCTATATCTGTAGCCGGAGGTAGCCTAAATCCAACCTGTGCACAATAGTCTTTTCATGTTTAACATTTAAAAAATGATAAATCATTAAATTCCAACCGATAAAGGACTGACTGGTCTTCAGATACTATTATCTATGGATCAAATAGGCACACTCTCTTAATTTCTATAACTTGGTATACACCTTTAAATATACCTATGTGAAAACCAGTAGATTATTTTATTTTAAATAACAAAATATCTTGAGCTACCCTGTTCATCCCTTTTCTTTCATTTAATAAATGTTATTTTATTAATAATCAGTGTCATCATTATTGCAGATCAGAATTATATAAATAAAGTGTGAAATTATATGTTGTACTGGTAAAAATCACCATGCTTAATCACACACAGTAATCCGAATTCAAACCCAGTCCATGTCTAGGAATAAATTCCAAAATGCAAACTAAATTCAAACCCAAAACCCTGGCATGACCCACCGATGACAACATTACAACGGTACGGGGTTTTCCCTTTACTAGCTCATCGAAAAACACAGACTAACTTACCTACAATCAGCTCTTTCATAGATACCTTATAGTCGGGATACTGGTACGGCTAATAATTTAATGTATATATTTAAGTTGTCGATACAGACAGCAGGTGATTGACTAGATTTCGAGAGTAATAATGCAAGAGAGACAAAATTAGGTTAGATAAATTTTTAATAACTTATTGAAAGCATTGAATAATATTATTTACAGGTACGGTAAAACTCTCATATGTATTTTATAATAAATTGCTGCTAGTCATCAATAATCGGTTTGTACTGATTAACAAACTCATGCCAATATTTATGTGTTTAAATGGTTGTACAGGTTGATATGAGAATCAGAGTAAATGGAGCACTTAAAAGATTTAACTACTAGTTTATATTAAGTTGTTTTATTTAATAGATTCAAACCATTGCGTATACGGATAAATGGGAGGCGGTTTTATATAAAAATATAATATATAATACTGATGTACTGATGGTTGCAGGGATTAAGGTATACTACAAATAATAACTTGCGGTGCATTGACGGAATACCGGGCGGCTTGTACTTTGACAAGTCTTAATGCCCCCAAGTAGATCCGGGACACTACAACCAGCCGGGCTCATTTTCGAACCCCGGTGATCCAAGAGATTACCTGGAGAAGAATTTCTTTCTCTCCATGTGGTAGTAAAACGAGACGCCAACTTAGGCGAAGGTAAAGGCATTGCCACAGTAACATCGAGGAAGAGTGATCGGAAGTGGATTTTAAAACGAAATTATATAAAACCTTTTCTCTCTGTAACATTTTCTACGCAACAGTCCGATATAACTATTCAATAAAAACATGGCGAAATCAAACGATCGCAAAAGTAACAATTAATTAATTTCACTCTGAAACCCATAACTCCCCAGATTGTTCGGAAGGTAATAATAGCAATAAAATATTCACTTATTATTATTACTCCATAATAATATATAAAAAAATATAATAAAATTTTAGACTATTTTAAGTATTTGAGATTTGGAGTGTAGATTAAAATATCGTGACAAAGTAAAAGAAACAATAAAATACTTGAATATTTCTCAACTCGAACATAAACGAAACAATTTTTAGTTCGATAAAAGAAAATTACTTTTAAAATGAATATAATAAATATTATGAGATAAACTTTACTGACTTTAATTAGAGTTGAGAAATATTATTATTGGCATCGTTTTGTTTGTAAAATAAGTAATAGTAAAAATATAAATGTATTCACAAATGGATTATTAGTAGGCACAAATATTAATAATTATCATTTAAAGACTAGAGCACAGAAATATTAGAGAAGAAGTTTACTGACAGGTTTTAGTGTAACATTTTCAAATGGAAAACAAGAAATTTACATGCAATTAATTAGGTTTACAGATTAAATATAAAATTATTACTGAGAGGAAAGTTAAAAAGTTCATGTAACAAAAGTTACCATTCTTTCTTCGTCCGGCTTTTCTTCTTGCGGTGATATGTATGAAGAACGTAGGCGCGCATTTTGAATTTCTTAGAAAGGCATGGTTAATTTAAATGTTGGAATTTGGAAGACTGGAAGCACGGAAACATTACAGATCAGCGGTATGAACGATTTAAATTGGCAGAACAGGGATCAGCTTCTTGGTCTTAGCCCATCATGATTGCAGTTTACCGGGCAACTTCTTAATAACGGTTGAAGTGATTTCTCTGAGACGACTACTTTGCTGTAGCTTGAGACGATCTAAGCACAGCCAAGTCAAAAGTTAGAGTGTCTATATTATATTTAAGATGGCTACGGTTGACCTTTCTGCCTAGTTTTTGTTCATAACTCCACCTCCTTTGATTTTCTGGCCTCCAGCAATATCTAATTTTTTTTTTTTTTGATAAGAGTTCTACGTTCGGTTTTCATTTATTTTTAAATTTAATACATGATTCTAAATTGACAAAACAATTACATCGGAATTCGTGAATACAAAAATATAAATTCATTATCTTAATTTATCGAAGTACAAATTAATTATTCTATACATTTGTACAAGTAAGATTTTGATTAAAAATACTGATCAAAGGAATGTGACTTTTGATCAGCATTTTTAAATGACTTTGTATAATTTGCAAAATTAAAATTTAAAGAAAATATACACGCAATTGAAACTTTTAAATTGAGCTAATATAAATCCACAAACCACACACACACGAATATTATTTATCATGATTTGTGACATTTATACTCATACTCTTTACATTAAATTCTTTTTAAACAAACACAAAATAAATAACTTAAAATTTATGTGGCTTGGAATAGAAAAAGTCTCATTGCGGGTAAATAGTGGTTTAGAATTAACGTTCTTAAATGACAACCATGAAACTAAGATCGATTCTTCGATCTGTCTGTTTCAATGTATAGATAACTTTAAAGGGATACATAAATCATTACAGAAACTATACAAATAATCTTTGTTGAAATATATAAATGATTTTAGAAAACTATATAAATAAATATATCCATGGCTCTATAAGTCATTATTTAAATAATTAGATTAACAAATATATAATAGCTATATAAATAATCCTATAAACAGTAATTATTAAGAGTGTATACCATAGCTAATAGATTATAGCTAGTGATTAGGTGTCATGAATCAGTGAAAGAACCCTGAGGAGAAGAATCCATGCTGACCCCTTAGCTATGCCAAGCTGAATGAAAAGTTGTGTGATGTCAAGGGTGTTAATTATGTAGTAGAGACTAGAAAGCCTAATTAAGGGTTTAAACTAGGATCATGGAAGTAGCACTACCCCTATGCATGCTAGTTGAGAGTGCATTCTTGGTCTTTCCATCTTGTTATCAAATTATACAGTTTGATCATTACAGGTTTTTTTATAGAACATGGTACCATATTCATTAAATTACACAACCAAAAAAATAACCAAAAAAACAAACAATAACCCATATATCTCTTTTGCAATGAACCAAAAAAACAAACAATAACCCATATATCTCTTTTGCAATGAATGAGTGATCACCAGAGTCTTCTCTTTGCTGAAATGTTAGTGTGTGTGTTAGTTCTCTTT
This sequence comes from Epiperipatus broadwayi, assembly GCA_028023455.1. Classification (NCBI taxonomy): domain Eukaryota; kingdom Metazoa; phylum Onychophora; class Udeonychophora; order Euonychophora; family Peripatidae; genus Epiperipatus; species Epiperipatus broadwayi. The sequence goes on from JAQFVV010006199.1 coordinate 16,132,970, forward strand.
TTCTTTCTTTCTTATTCTATTACTATGCTAGCTTTTACCCTGTTCCAACAATTTTATTTAACGTGATGACATTACCATAGCTTTCTCCTTTTTTCTCATTTGATCCAAGTTCTGTTTCTAAATCATCATTTTATAATCTATTCCTTTTACTGGCTTCTCACCCTGGATCATATGTTAACCATGATAACCCTTCCTTCCTTTAGTATATGCACTATCATATAATGGGGTCCCTATTTGATCGCCCGCCTTAAAACTGTGTGATTGTTAGTCCCTTTTTTCTTTTTTATTTGGGCATATGCCTTACTCATCTTCTCACTGCCACTTGATCCTTATTCCAATTGCTGGGTTTTTCAGGTATCAGTAAGTTCATCTTTATTAAGCTTGGCTCTCACTTTTTGTTGTTACTGATTGACTACTTTGGTATTAGTACTATTTTTAAGTGCTTTGAATCTTGTTCACTAACATATGGTTGCATTTCATTTTGGTCTTCGTCATGCTTGTCCATCTTCTTTATTATAAGTACCTCTGTTACTAGTGGGTTCGAATCTTGATGATCAACCTAAGCTTTTTTTGTGCTTAACCATCTTCTTTATTATAGATACATCTCTTATTAGGGGATTCAAATCTTGATAACCACAGTATGGTTTTGCTTTTTTTTGGTCTTCATCATGCTTGACCATTTTCTTTATTATCATTACACTGTTATTAAAGGGCTTGAATCTTGATGACCAGTGTATGATTGCTCTTCTTTTTGGTCTTCATTATGCTTAGTCATCTCTGTTGGCATTGGTAACTCTGTTATTAATGGGCTTAAATCCTGATTATCAACATGCATTTGTGCTTCTTCCCAGTCTTCATCATGAGTGGTCATTTCCCTTGTCATTTGCAAATCTGTTGTCAAGGAGCTTGGATCTTGTTTTCCAAGTTGCAATTGCACTTTTTCTTTGTCATTATTGGTCATCTCGCTGATCATTGATGAATTGGTTATTAATGGGATCAAATCTTTATTATCAACACATAGTTGTACTTCTTCTTGGTTCTGATCATTACTGGTGGTCTTTGTTGTCAAGGAATTTAAATCTTGATTACCAACATATGATTGCACCTCCATTTTGTCTTTTATCGCTATTGATCATCTCCTTCATCATTGGTAAATCTGTGGTTAAAGGGTTTGAATCTTAATTATCAACTTGCAGTTGCACTCCTTCTTAATTCTCATCATTCCTCGTTGTTTCTATTGTCATTGGTAAATCTGTTGACAAGGGGTTTGACTCTTGACCTTTTTTATGTCTTGGCCATTGTTTCCTGATGTACCATGCAACCTGACACCTGGTCTGCATAAACTCATAATTCTCTGTATTTTTTCCTTATATGACAGGTCTGGCTCCAACAGTTGTAGTTGTGCCTTTTTCTTTTTAAAAATGGATTACTTACAGCTTCTCTGTTTGTCATAGGAATACTTCTTTTGTAATACCTGACATGGCCTGATGAGTTGCACTTTGGGACCCCAAAATGCACTTAATAATGACATTTGGTATTGTTGAAACATGTGCAACTGTTGTCTAGTGCCTTTCCACCAATATTGTGCCATTCCATCCAACTGGTTGCCAGTGATTATTACTTGTTGCATCTCATTGTATTTATACTGGCAGAAAGTCTTTTTTAAACTTTTTAAATGTTTGATTAGGCTTTCTCCCAGGTCTCCTCTGAATCTTATTATCTGCGGACCTTGGATGTTCTCCCCTTCGTTTTCCATGTCACTGTATTCCATTATTGGAATTATATTAACAATTATTTTCATGAAATGGTCTGCCTCTCCCTGTTCATCATGCTTGGGCATTGTGTTCCATCCATCCTCTTTTACTCTAGTATTCCACCAAAAAAAACAAAATTTGATCCTACCTGCTAGTATTATTCTAGTGCTATTGTTGTCCCTTATATATATTTGACTTTTTCTTGCTATTCTTTGTTTTGCTCTGAATGATGATGATGGGATCACTCACTCCTTCTGCAAAAGTTAATGTTTATTTTATAATTCACTATTTAAAATTGGTGCCTCATTTCCATATACATGCACCAGCTTTAAATGTGCTACCTATTGCTTTTATAATTTTTTTTTCATTATTGCTAGTCGGAACCAAAATTTTTAATTCATATGTATAATATTATTTTCTAAGCTATACTTGAAATGATCTTTATTAAAACCTCTACAAATCTTCTTTCAAGGCTGTAATGGTTACATTGTATATATACAAAAAAAACAACTTGTATACATCCAAAAAAATTTCCAGGGTCACACTTTTCTGATTGAATACCGGTGTTCTCCAGGTCACATGAAAGTTATTCAGAACCCAGTGCTTGCAGCGCCATATTGTATATAAAAAAATTCCAGACCTATATCCAAAAACAATCTTCTTTTTCTGGATACCCTTCACTGATTTGCATTTGAGTATTTTCATTTTTTTTGGATCAAGTGACAGCAGTTCAAAGCCATGTTGGTGCACCATAATTGTATAAAAAAATGCTGTAATGGTCAAACATATATAAATTGCTAACAAGACAGAAAGACCAAGCAGGCCCTATCAACTAACATGTGTAGTGGTATAAATACCACCATGATCCTAGTTTAAACCCCTACCTAGGCTTCTTAGTCTACTGCATAATACTCTTGACATCACACAGCTTTTCTTCTCATACAGCTCAGTGTATCTCAGTGTTCAGCAAGGACTCTTCTCAGGTTCTTTCACCAACTGATGACACCTTTTAATTACTAGCTATAATCTATTAGCTATTATATATTTGTTAATCTAATTATTTAAATAATGACTTATAGAGCCATGGATGTACTTATTTATATAGTTTGCTAAAATCATTTATAGTTTTCAACAATGATTATTTATATAGTTTCTGTAATAATTTATATAACCCTTGAAAGTTATCTATACATATAATCTCACACTTTATTTATATAGTTCTGACCTGCAATACTATTAATAAAATAACATTTACTAAATGAAAGAAAAGGGATTAGCCTACATATTTTGCTATTTAAAATAATCTTCTGGTTTTCACATAGGTATATTTAAAGTTGATGGCAAGTTACAGAAATTAAGAGTATGTGCCCTATTTTATCCATAGGTAATAGTACCTGAATGCAAGTCAGTCCATTATGGTTTTGAATTTAATGATATATCATTTATTTAATTTTAACTGGTTGATTTTGTGAGGCACCATATTGAATTTTTTAAAAATTGACCTGAGACATAATTTTCACAATAACTTCAGTTTTAATAATGTTAGAGCAAAAAACTTTACATTGATAGAAACTAGAAAAACTAAGGAAAATAATAAGTCTATAATAATAGTGATAAGCATTTAAAAAATAAGGAAAAAAGAATTTCAACATTTGATATAATTATTACTTTATTATTTGTTCATAATTTCTAATTTATTATTAACTAAATTTAAATTACATCTTCATTGTTAATTTTCTTGTATTCCTCACAAAATTATCTTTCAAACCATATATAATACTTCTTATCTAAGATAATCCATAGCTTCAGAATCGCCAAAATAAGTCATATAAGAATTCTTCATTTTTTATCTTATACCCAAAAGTTAACAAATTTCAAAGTCGTCTATAAAAAAAAGATTCATCCTAATAAAAGATACAAAACAAATCATTTCCAGAAGATGGATATCCATTTGTCATCCTAGCAATTGGCTTCTTGTTTATCTAAAACTAGAAATAGTAGGCTGCTGTTTGTATCGCTGATAAAATGAGTTTCATCTATTCATTTTATATATTTTTTGTGTACATTGGTGATGTTTATATTCTTTATGTACACCAGTGATGCTATCTTGTTATATTTACTGTCCCACATAGATATAATTTATTTGCATATAGCTCATTTGCTAGTATAGACTTGAAAATAATATACTGCAAGATGTGACAAAACTACTGACTTCATAGCATGAGTATCAAGACACAGGCAAGAATCAGAATTTGATTCTTTGCCTGCATACAATTCCATGTGGTATATGCAAAAATAACCCTTGTGGCTACCACTACACACACACCATTTGAAATACCTCTTTATTGGTTTTAAGTGTTTCTATTTTCACATGGTGCCATGCCCAGTAACTGCAACCTGCAATCTTTCTGTACATTTGATTATCGGTTTTTTAAAATTTACATCGCACTTATATATGTAAATCATTATTTGTTATACAAACACACAAGAGCAAACACATAACAATGCAAATATAAACATACTAATAAATTATTAAACCTTTTGAGAATCATTATGTCTATAAAATAATGTCTCAAACTTGGATCAGAGATCCAAAATTATATTGTATGAAAACCACTTTTGCTATATTTGAATACAAATTTATATACCATAGACCATAAATGATTCAATATTATATAATTTATATAGTACGCAGTTATACCAATACAAACCAATTATGCCAAATAATAATAAAAAAATTTAAAATATTATTCAAATAATAAAATTAATACTTATAACCAATATTTTGTGAGTATGTTTATATCACATTGAAGACCTTGATATGCAAATCATCAGCTTATTTTTAATCCAGTTTATTAGCTTATAATGCCAATAAAGATTTTCTGCCTTTATTGTCCTCTTGTAAATTAATAAACTGACCAGAAAATAAATTTAAATGCACCTATTAATAAAAATATCAATAAAAATTCAAATTTTATCTGATTTCAAATTGTAATATATCATTTTAAAGGTGGAATTAAGCAGCAATGAATGCTGGTATTTCTGTTGATATCACGCTTATAGTTTTCACATAAATTTCAACAAATCAGCTTCCACATATGCAGGTTGCTACAAAGATTCTTAAACATGAAGGATTGTTATGCATGGGTTAGATTTAGATTACCTAGGGCTATGGCTAAAGTATAGGTGGGGGTTACCTTTAAGAATTGATTGGAAGCATCACGGTACTACATTGTGTGTGAGCTGTCAATTGTTGAGAAACAAGGAAAGATCGGCTTGACAATCTGGTGGCAGGATTCACAATTCAACATGGAAGTCCTCGGCCACAGGTGTGTTCTTGATTCTAATCAAAAATGCATCCAAATAAGATACATGTACATAATCTAGGAGTTGGGGTGGCTAGGAGTCTTCAGTCCATTCGTCAAACCTTGTCCAATGCTAATTTTGAGATTAAGGGATCAGGCACATAGAAAGGTATAGTAGACTCTGAACATGCTGCCTATACATAGATGAGTGAATCATGCAGGAAGCAGAGGTAATGAATAATTTAATAAAACTATTGCAGTAAACTTATTTGTAGGAACGCAATTGTGAAAATGACAATATGATTTAATAAACCCTCCACCTATACTATTAACGTGACAAAATTCCTTTTGTAAGATGGCACATCTCCCTATTTAATCAAGTATGACCTTCATTAGAAGTTTGAACCTATTCACAATTAAATATTAACTTTCAAAATTTAACTATAATATATTTAAGCTGGGAGCAATATTAATTACCAATAATGCTGACTGAAGGTTTAGTCCATGATTTATTACATTGATTTCAAAAGAATTTATAAGCTTGGTTTACATATATAAAATGCAATTCACATATCATATATATAAACGAAATAGGGACTTTTTAAATGATTAAAATTACTTTTTTTCTCTCTTATGGAAATATCTAAATTATAACACAGAATTAATTTATTTATTTTCTCATATATTTATAGGGCAACACTTCAGCAGTACTATTTATATAAAATGTTAAACTATAATAATAATGCTCGTCATCCTCCAGTAATTCTCTCTTAGCAAATTTTAACAAAGAGAAAAAAATATGATTTTACTTGCAATGATGGGAGATAAGAAAATGAAACTCAATCAAAATGCATGTTGTTTTTATTTCAATTTATTATTTTAAACTTATCATCTTCTTGACTCATAATATTCCTTGGGATGTCAGTGGAAGAGAAGCGTAAACACATTTTAAAACTATTTGAAAATTTACTCCCTCCATCATTCAAGTTAACATGTAAACAAGATGAAATATAAAATTGAATTCCTATTAATTAAAACCAGCATATTTTGACATAATTAATAATATTATAGAATTTTACTAGTCTAGTGCATAAATAACAATAATTTGGTTACAGTTAGTAAAAGACAGTGAATGTATTTTAACAGTTTACCAGGAAGATTGTAGTGGCTCCATGGATTTCTCTGTGCAGATATCAATATGGCATTTCTTTGTTTCTCAGAATCAGCATGGAATTTACAGGAATATAGATGGATTTGAGTCATGTTGATGAAATTATCATCTTGATGCCATGCTTCATGGATAGCATGGAGAAACTGATGCCAGATTACTTGCTCATCTTGGGAGGTATTTTAAACATATCTATTTTTTTATATTATGGATCATAATGAATTTTATAAAAATGTTAGTCCACTTTACCAATGAAGCAGAAGGGTATGCAGAAGAATAAGCAGAATTCAAACATGCCCCTTTCCAAGCTTATATCTACATTTTATACACCTCGGGTGTACGTTTGAATTCTTAATGGATTTGATCCTTCTTTAACTTTAATTACACTTCCATTAACATTTTACTTTCTCATTGCTTAACTTGCTGTCGAGTCTGTTTCCTTGCTTTTGTTTCTATTTATTTTCTGACACCCTTAAACATGAGCAGACTTTAAAAGTTTTCAACTGTAACTATTTTAACTATAGATAGTGAAATAACACACCTATAATTTCTCATGTAATGGCCTCCATATCATTACTGACCCTTCTCCCATTGTACATACTTGTCAACTTTCACTTAATTAATTGATCAGCTTTTAACTTTAAATAATGTATAATTGTACACAAGACACATGCCCATATTACTAATGTATGAAAATTTTAAGAAAATTATTACGATAAAGGAATAGGCAAGAAATTAAGCAAAAATGAAGCAACATTTATGCATGCAGATATTCACCACTTCAATATCAAATGCAGATAATTCAGCTTTATGCCCCAACAAATTTTCATTGGGATGAAGAAGTAGAGGATTTTTATATAGATTTACAAAAAGCTTTTAATCAGATGAAGTAACATTTTAAAATTGTTGTGGGAGACTTTAGTGCTAGAATTGGTAAACAATTAAAAATTAAAAGTGTTGTAGGTAAATTTGGTTATGGTCATTGAAATGAAAGAGAACATAGATGTATGGAGTTTGCAGGAAAAAGCAACAACTTTATATTGTGAATTCTTTTTTTGAGAAAATGTTAAATAGACATGGAAGCATCAAGTGAAACTATAGCTGAATTGGATTATATTTTGACTTAACAGAAGATATGTATTTCATTATTGTAATTTTCTTAATAAATTCAGCATAGAAAATGATCATCAATTACTAAGATGTAAGATACGTGTTAATGCAAAATCAAAAAGAAAAAAAAATATTAAGAAAAACAGTATTCACAGTTGATATTCCAAAAGAAACATTCCAGTGAATTTGAATTAGAACTTGAAATTGCTTTTAAATATTAATAGATCATGAACATGATTCAGATTTCATATGATCACCAGTTATTGGAGAATTTTGCCAGTTTTAATGATTCAGATTTGAAAGAAATCAATAGGAACTGATACACTATTAAAAACTGCAACAAAGATAGTTGGTACAAAAAAAACTATCAATTGACCAGTAGAATTTTTATTGAGATGACAATTTATGAAGAAAAGAAGGAATATGAAAATATATAAAAATTATTCATTAAGATGGATTATATATCTAGAATTTTGTAAAATGGTGTGAAAAAGGGTTGGTAATGATATCAGAAAGTATAACTGTGAATTGGCAAAGAAAGCTATAGAAGAGAATAAAAGTCTAAAGAGAGTAAAACAACATCTTAATATTGGTAGAAAACTTATTTCTGCAATAAGAAAAAAAAGATGGAACTATTTTTAAAAAGAAAGATATGACACCATAAAATGTGTAAAAGAACTCTATCAAGAATTATATAGCAATAAAGACAAAAGGATGATACCTTCTACAACTACTATATCTCCAATATTTTAAATAAAGAAATAATATATGCAATTAAATCTATGAAAAAGGGAAAAGCTCCAGAAAATGATGGAGTTATAATCAATATCCTAAAAGAAGCAGGTGAAGAAATAGAACATTTTTTGACAAAGTTATATATCAAATATCTAAATGGTAAAAATGTACCAGATGATTGAAGAATGCAGTATTAATACTAATATTTTTAAAAAGGTGTTAAAGAAGATATTAGAAATTTCAGACCTATCAGTCTTTTATCAGTTCTGTACAAAATATTTACCAAGATATTTACAACTCATCTACAGCAATCTTTGGATTTTAATCAACAAAAGAACAAACTGAATTTAAAAGTGGTTTTATTATATTGGATCTTATTCGTGTATTGAGAGAAGTTGTAGAAAGGACCAACAAATGTGAGTTGCCATCATGCTTTGGATTTGTAGATTATGAAAAAGCATTTGATTAAAGCATTGGATTATCAAGGTATAAATCTATGATAGTTCTGAAGAATACTTATATAAATGCAACAGCAACAGTTAGTTATTTAATGCTATTAGGAAGATTAATATTGAGAATGTTGTATGACCGGGTGTCTCCGTATTTCCAAAACTTTTTACAGCAGTTTTGCAAGAAGTATTTTTGGATTAAAATAAGAAGCTAAAAGAGTAAAAGTAAATGGAGATTATTTAAATTAACTTGATTTTGAGACATTTGCAGATGATATAATTGTTTTTGCAAATAATGCTTTATAGCTTCAGGAAGTGTTGCAAGAGTTATTAGATGAAAATAAGAAAGTAGGATTTTCTCAAAAGAAGAAAATAAAGATTTATAATAATGAGTTAGAAGAACATTAAAAACTATAAGTATCTTAGATTGGTGTGGCAGATGGAAACATAATGGATGAAATTAATCATAAAATTAAACTTGATTGGAGTGCTTTTGGCAGAAGTAATTTGATATTAAAAGAAAATGTGTCTAAGTGTTCAAAAAAGGTTTTTAACAAATGTGTTTAACCAGTTTTTAATTTCAGATCTGAGACTTGGGCACAACAAAAAAGCAACACCGAGACTTCAGACCATTCAATAAACAAGAAGAGATCAAAAACAAAATATATAAATGAAAGGACAAACACATGTTACTGACATCATTGAAAGAATTAAGAGATCACAGTGGGAATAGAGCTGGTTATATTGCTAGAAAAAATAATAGATGAACATTTGAAATCAAATCAGATTCTAAGAGATTATAAAAGACCTAGAAAAAGACTACATGAGAGATGGAAGGATGAAATAATGAAGTGTGCTGGGGTCATGTAAAGAAGAGAGGCTAGAAATTCGAGATGGATTGAACTTCAAGATACCATCATGTAGTGGATCAATAATGGTTGAAAATGATGAAAATGATGATGATTTTTTACACCCAGCCCTTAAATTCTCTCATTTACGACTATTTTTAACTCTAGCTTCCAAACTTTGCAGCAGGAGTTAAGTGGTAATTAATAACTGACTAATATGAATAAAAAGCACAAGCAATAATAAGAATATATTTTCCCCAATATTGGTCTTATATATATAACTGCATGTGTATGATGTCACATTGCTGTATTAAAACAATCTTTGTAATATATTTTGTTTTTTTCGCTAACAAGGCAGTTTTGCATGGTCCCTTTTGCAATCAATTTTATATTAATTTGGTTAATTATTTAAGCATTTTTAACTTTGTATTTCGTTGCAAAAATTTATTTAGATTTCTTATTATATATCTTTTACATTTTAATAATTATCTAGTTCCCTATTTTGCATTTTTTTTCAAATGTGTTTTATTACCAATAAATACTACAAATATTTTAATAAATGAAATTTGAGGGGGGAAAAACAAATAATTTATTAATCCCCCCCCCTCTCTTTCAAAATCAAAATTCTTTTTACTTCCTCTCTTTTATTTCTTCTCAAAGGCGAGTAAAAAATTTATTTCACATTTTTTTTCCTATTTCATGCTTATTAATATTTGTATACATCAATAATAAAAGTATGCAAATCAGTATCCTATCAATACGCTTATATACTATGATTTTTATAATTTATCCACAATAGACTGAAAATACCAATGTTTTTCGACTATGATTATCAATATTTAAAAGATTGTTTTCATCTTTATAATCACACACATACATTTCAACATAAACATTGCTCCATTCAGAATAAAATACTGTAACTTGTTAGAGATTAGTAGGGTTAACCAGCAAAAGATATTGCACATTATCAAAATGAATTTGTGAATATGAACAAGCTGAGTTTGAAAAAATATCTAAATGTCCCTGCCTGTGTTAAACAGAGATATGAAATAGAAATTTACTGTTGTTTAAGAAATAAAATGCATAGAAAATATCACTAATGCTACTAGAAATTGGAACATTTTTTGTTGTCTATTGGATCACAGCACATTTTTATTTGGTTAAGGAAAAAAATGAATCTGTATTGTAGAAAATCACCAGATCTCATCATTGATAAATTGTTATATCAGACAGCTGCAGACAAAGTGATTGATATATTTATATTTAGACAGAAAGTGATGGTAATGATAGGAGTAATTATTCCCATTACACTAAACTCAAAAGTGTCACAAAAAATTAATTAACTAATGACTTTTGAAATGTCTTCTATTGATCATAGGACACATCTTTCAGAGGAAAACAATCCATTATTACTAAAATGATACTATCATGTGTATTTATGCTATTTTCTAGACATTGATAATAGTTTGTTGTTATAATCACATAATCAATTTAGTTTCATCATCTATTTATGTCTTTTTGTGATCAGCTATAATAATTAGTCTTTTTCGATACATTGTTTATTATATGGATATCTTGTTTTTAAGGAAAAAAAAAATTAGAGAAATAAAACAAAGATAGAAAAACATTCAAGTTATCATCACCCAGCAATTGGGAGGCCTAGAGAATAGAGATTTTTCTTATTTAAAAGTTGGGAGGATGGTATTTGTATATATGATAAATAATTACTGTTCTAAAATTAAATATAGACAATCAGAAATCTGAATTTTAGTGTACTTCTAAGTAAATATAAATACTGTAAACTAAAATCCAGTTAAAAGATTGAATGGGTTAACTGAAAACTAATAAATATATTTACTTTGTGTGTGATAGTTTTGTAGATATGATTTTTTATAGTTTATGTAAATTAAGTTTTTTTACTTTCATCCATAATTAGATGTGAATTATATTTATCGTTACATAATATTTTTTTCAATTGCATTTATTAACATATGAAGATTTTTTAAATAAGACTGTCTGAGCATACACTTCAATTTTAAATCTGATTCAAAGCTTTTGATTATAATATCTCCTAGGCTACTAAACTTGTCCTGCTTCTGTTTTCTTTTTAATTTAAAGAGTTTTACTCAATTTATATTTTTAGCATTTATAATTGCAAAAAGGACATTGAAATTAGAGTTGCAGTGCACAAGTTTAAATTGTTAAAGTGTGGATGTAAAAATGCTAATCTGATTTATGAATAAAGACATTTAAGATTTAAAAAAATTAGAGAGAATAAAGAAAAGTTTTGTATGCATAAGGACAAAGCCTAGATGTTTATGAGCCAAAAAATTTTATTAGACACTAAATATTTAAATGTCTTATTTACATAATGAAGTATATTTATTTAAGGATGCAACTTTTCAACTGCAAAATAAAACAGTGCTATGATTCTGGTAGTATTCTGCTGAAAGCATGCTTAGTGCAATATAAATTTTTAAATTTAAATTATTTTATCTTTTCCTAACATTCATTTATAACATGTTTATAAAGATAACCATTCAAAATTAATCATCATTTCTGAATACCATTTCACTATTTTTAATTTGTGAATTCTTTGCTAGTTTGGGTTTAGCATCTATGATAAATTATATGTATGTACACCTGGGTCTCTTTTTATGTGGACTTATTTAACGTGATTTTGAAGTTATGCGATTCATGTTTCTTTGGAAGTTGAACTCCGATAATGTTCTATTACTTTAAATAATAAATTTCACACACTTGTGTCATATTGAAAGTAATAGCATATTATTGGAATTCGACTTTCATCTTAGTAATTTCAATATTTTCAGTGCTTTATAATAGTAAGATTGTATGCAATAATGAAATTAAAATCATGATTTCTACATTTTATGTATACACACATTAAATTTTACAAGATTATAATGCAAATTTGTTCAAACATTGTGCATGTTAATTTTGCATTTTAAATCACTTTCTGATTTTGCTTTTTAAAAAAGAACGTAATCAATTATTAATCATTTAGTGTCTGCAAGTTTATTTTTAAAAGGTCAGTAATAGCAGTGGGCACACTTAAATTTGACAATTAAAAATTAAAATCTGATTTTTAATTGTAATTAACAATTTAAAAATTACTTACGGTGACTTGAAATTAATGTGATGTGAAACGTAATTTGATTTTTAAATGGAATTGAAAATTAAAAAATAAAGACAAAAATAAGAATTTAATTTTTAGTTGTTAGTTTCATAAACAATTAATAAAATCATCATCTCAAAGATTAATTACTAATTACGTTGTCACCAGAAAACCATTAACACAACATGAGTGTGAAGTTGGTGCTAGTTGTATTTCCTCTTCTGAAGAATCTGATTTTTTTACCAATAGCGATAATAATTAAAATGTGTATAAAAAATGTAAATTACTGTACTGTAAATTATGCATAAAAATATTATAGTTAAAAAAAGTTTGTCTTGTATCAATTTTTTTCAAATTTGAAATTTTTTATTAGTCATATTTTATTTTCTTATTTTTTTTGCGCGAATTTTAAAGTAATTTTATGTTGGTGCTTTGCTTTTACACGACTTTTGAAAAATTGCAGTCCGTATCTCCCCCTTTTCAAGGTAAGTTACGTCTATTTTTGTGCAATTTCATTTGCGCGGGTTTTCTGAGGAACCTATATCGCGTAAAATGAGACCCAGGTGTATATAAAAAATGTCAAATCACTCTCTCAAGCATTAAGTATTGTCAGTTATTCTCTCTAGCTAGTGATATGTATTGGAATTATTTCATTTATGTTGTAACATTTTTGTTATATCACACACAATAACATAGGGTGTGTGCACATATATATAAAGTTGAAAGGAAAAGTAGAAATAAACACAGATATAAATTTTTGTAGATATTTTTCTACATTTCCTGGAATAATAACAACTATAGAGAGTTAAATAATTCTGGATTTAAAATAAAATTTTGTTATAAATAAGTTTTTTTTTTAATTCTGATTTTGAAATTACAAAACAAGCATGTATTATGATAATATATCTGATAATTGTAAAAATTTCTCTTATATAGTTTTAAAAATCTTTGATAAAATTTCCAAAATGTAACTTTTAAATAAAAGTACTTTTGAAAGGATTAGAAAAATAAGAAAAGTTTTCAATTAATGTGTTTTTGTCATTTTAGCAATCTAACTATAAAAGAGTTGATAAAAAGATTATTTTAGTTTTGTTTTGTTTTTAGTTTTGGCTAATAATATTTTGAGAAGCAGTTGGTAGAGTTAGTTAGTGGTTTCCAGAGCTATCCAGATAGCTTTCATGGATCAGAGATAGCTGAAGTCATGATAGGAGAAGGCAGCTGCTCTATAGTTCACTATGGTGGAGTTTGAATTTACATGGAGGAAAATGACTCAGCTTCTTTGTATTTCATAGCTACAATGTCTAGAAAACAGGTATCTTACCTGAAATCCAATCCTAGGCTAGTTTGCTTGCCTGGAACAATTCTCGATAGAAGGGACATCATTGCAGACCAACTTACTTGGACCATAACTATCTCAATGAGGACTATAAGCTAGTCTCACCAAGATGAACTTACCAAGAAAATTCCATCAGTTGATGAAGAATTAGTTATATGTATGCTATTTCAGCTATATGTAGAGAAACACAAATAAACATACACATATGAAACATATAAAATGAGTTGTTTTTAATATTCTTAAAATGATATTTTAGCCTATAATTTAAAATAAAACAAGTAAATAATTTGCTTGAGTCAAATATCTAAAAGAATGGATCAATTCATAGATGATTTTATATATGTATTTTTTAAAGAAATTGTTTTAGTAATTCCTTAAAAATGACATTTAAAAATATGACTTAAGATGCAAATAATAATTTTGCATGAATTAAAATCTATTTTAAATTTAAAGATTTCCAAAAATTTTTTAGAGTAGACAAAAATAAAAATCTAAAAATAAATATTTTTAGAGTAATCTGTCAAAACAGAAAAAAAAAAATTTTTAAGACTAGAAACGAGATCTAAATACTAACTCTAAAATCAGCATTTATCAAACACATTTCTATCAGTTTGAAAGCATGAAATTTATCAGACACGTAATGTTTTCAAATCCAGCTTAACAAACTAGATAGCTATATGGATCTGAAATCAGTTCAGTTTCACCGTATAGTAAAAGCCTCTGCAATATATATCATTGCAAAAACCTTCAAGGGTACATTTATGATAAACAAAACAAGTTATAAATTTTGTAACTTGATTTTAGCTTGCATTTTATGATCACTAGATGGAGCTTTACCAATATCTCCTAACAAGCTTTGTTTACATAAATGCCAAGAGAGATAGAATTCAATATCTCTTTCGTTGCATCCACCTTCAGACCAGCTGGTTTCGAGCTAGTTGGCTCACATCAGTGAAGGATTGGAAGACTAGAAACTAGATCTAAATACTAACTCTAAAAACCAGCGTTTATCAAACATGTTTCTATCAGTTTGAAAACATGAAATTTATCAGACACATAATGTCTTCAAACTAGATAGCTATATGGGTCTGAAATCAGTTCTGTTTCACCATATAGTAAAAGGCTCTGCAATATATATCATTGCAAAAACCTTCATTGAATCATTGCAAACTCATTTATAAATTTTTGTTTGTATCATTTTTTCTATAATTCAGATGGTCATATTCATTTACAAATTACTATTGAAATAAATAATCATGTGATAAATTATTCCAGGTAGAGAAAAGATCATATGTTATTTGAGCACTGGAATTGGCAAGCAAACTGAGTTGTTAATTTTTTATTTTACATAGTTAAGAATTGATTCAAGAATAACCACTGTATTAGTGTGTTCAATCAGCTTGGAAATATGTTGCTGATGATATGTCACAATAAAGAATGTAATTATAAGTTGGGAATAACATCAATGTATATGAATAAAATTATAAACAATAATGAAATTGAAAATATGTTTATTGAAATATTTTATTAGAATTTAAAATCAGTGAAATTATTTTTAAAACATTTTGATGCCCATAAAGAAATTTATATATTCTATTCCAATTGTAGTTTTTTATAAATCTGACAGGGAAATAATAATTGGCAACAAATATTATATTCATTCATCATCATTTTTAAATCATTATTGATTCACTACAGAATAAAAATCTCTTCAATTTTAATTCAATTTCTTTGACCCATAGTCTTTCTTTTAGATATCATACCAGGAAACTTTCTTATATCTGCCACCCATCTCACATATGATATTTTCCTAAATTATTACAATCTCTTTGAGATTCAATTTAAAACTTCAAATATTCATTTATTATCATCTTTTCTAGAAATATGTCCAGTCCATTTTATTTTCTTAATTATTTGTGATATCAATGATATGTGCTTGTTCTCTCAACCACATATTTCACTTTCAATTCTTTCTTGTTATTCCTAATATGCATCTGTCTATATCTTGTTGAGTGGTCATTATATTACTCTTTTGTGAAGTGTTCAAGTCTCAGTTCTATAAGTATGAACTAACAAAATACATTAATTAACCTTTTTTTTTCAAACACACATTTTTCCTTTTAATACTAAGTTATTTCTAGTCATCCAAGTTAAATTCTATGATTAATTTTATTCCTTGTATTTTTGTCTGTATTGATTATTATTTTAATTTATGATTATCAAACTTTATATTTATTTTTCTGAGGAAATCCTTTGAACATTACTTTAGTCTTTTTGATATTTACTTAAGTTCTACTTTTTATTTTCGTCTGATAATTTTTGCAACATTTCCCGAAGCTCTGGAGCATTATTTTAAAAAATAAACATATCATCAGAAAAATCTATACGAGTTAAAAAGTCTCCATTTATTTTTACTCCCATAACTTCCCATCTTGTAAACTGCTGTAAAAAGTTTTGGAAATATTGTTTTATTCTATCATTTATACATTCTTCTCCATATTCTTCTTCTTAGTATTTTCATGAAATCTAATCACTGTTGTTACTATGACAATATCCTGTATATATATATCTTGATTATCAAAACTTTAATTACTGAAGAAATGCATTATTTTTATAGTGCTGTACTTTATAAATTGTAATACATTAAAGATCAGCCTTTTCAAGCTATTGTGCATGCATTTTTTACGAGTGTTAATAATAAATGAATAATTTCACTCCCAATACAAGATATAGTATTTAAGAAAGAATAAAATGAATCTACTTATTCTTTCTGACCCAAATGCTTACATATGGGAAAATCTTAAGTACTGTAAGTGAAAGCATGAGGATAGACCACTCACTTTAAATTACTGTTTACGATATCTGAATGAATGAGATAATTTCGTCGATGTCATTCATTCAGACATCATAAACAGTAAATTAAAGTGAGTGGTCTATCCTCACGCTTTCACTTACAGTACTTAAGATTTTCCCATATATAAGCATTTGTGTCGGAAAGAATAAGTGGATTCATTTTATTCTTTCTTAAATACTATATCTTGTATTGGGAGTGAAAGTATTCATTTATTATTAACACTCGTAAAAAGCGCAGCTTGAAAAGGCTGATCTTTAATGAAGAAATGCTTGTAAAGTCAAATGCCTTTTTATAATATCCAAAATGTAATGGCAACTCCTTTTTATAATTCTCAACACTAGAATGTGATCTGCTATATTAAAACAACTTTTAGATCCAGCTTCTTGTTTTGGTTTGTTATTAGAATCCAAAGTTCATTGTAGATAACTTGTTATCTTGATAAAAATTTTGAATAAAATTGATGGAAGACTGATAAATCTGTAGTCCCAATATCTTTTTTAAATATCAATATTTCTATGTATTTTTAATCATATGTTATATTTTTATCATTTAGATATTTGATTTATAGCTTTGCCAATATTTTTATTTCTTCAACTAATATCAGTAATAATTTCATCATTTCTTGGAGCTTTTCCTTTCTTTATATATTTAATTGCATGCCTAATCTAGGCATTTCATAATAATTTTCCAATAATTTTTCTATTTCTTCAACTGCTTCTTTTAAAATATCAATAATAATTTCATCATTTCTGGGCTCCTTTGTAGAACTCTTCAACACATTTCATGATGTCATCTTCTTTTTTTAGCAATAGTTTTATCTTTTTTTTCTTATTACTGAAACAACTTTTCTTCCAGATGTTGTTCTATACTTTTGATATTTTTGTTCTATTCTATAATTTTTCTTGTCAGTTCACAATTGTATTTTTTATATCATTATTAATTCTTTTCCATACCATTTGACAGAACTTGATATATTTAATTTCTTTTAATGGGTCATGTTTAAATGTTTTAATATTTTTTCTTTCTTTCCAATTCTAAAATGATATTTACAAATTCTGTGATTTTTATTATCATCTATAGTTTTTCTTGCCAGTTCACAATTATATTTTTTTATATCATTGGTCATGTTTAAATATTTTCATATTCCTTCTTTTCGTTATACATTCTCTTGTATCAATTGAAAATTTACTGGTGAATAGCAGCTTTTTTGTACTAACTGTCTTAACAGTGTCGGTTATAATCTTATTGATTTCAGTTTAAGTTTGAATTAACTTCAAAGTCTGTCAATATTTTAAAATAATTAAAAAATTCTAATTTAAATTGTGTGATGCATTCCTAAAGATTTCAATACTATCTTTTTTATTAGTTTTCATTTCTTTAGTTTTACATTAACATATATCTGGCATCTTACTAATTGATGATCACTTCCTGTGTTGAATCTATTAAGAGCTTTATAATTTTAAAATACATGTTTTGTTAATCAAAATATAATGCAATTTTGCTATAACTTCATTTGGATATTTCCATATCCATTTACCATTTTTCTTAAAGAAAGAATTCATAATGTACAGGGTTTTTTTTTGTCTGTGAACTCCACAAGTATGTGTTTTCTCTCATTTCTATTATCATAATCAAATTCATCCACAGTCCTTTCATCTTTCATTTGTTTACCAATTCTACCACTAAATTTTCCTGTGACAGTTTTAAAATGTTTGATTTTATCAGACATTTTGTACATCCATCCAAAAATTCTCTAATTTTTCATCATAATGAGAACTTATTGGAGTATAAACCTGAATTATAAACCTAAATTGTCTGACAAAATAAGAGTCGTAGATCGCAGGACCCAATTCTCTTAAGCTTGTAAGATATAAACAATGGGCATTGCCAATTTCTCAACAAGCTTTGTGATAAATGCTTAGCCAGAGAAAGCATGTAAAATATCTGTGTCAGGAACCCCCCCCCTAACCTCTGACCATGGTTTCATGCTTTGGCACTCCTCAGAGAGGCACTAGGGTATCTTCAGACACTAGATCTAAAAATACTAACCCAAAGCCAGCATTTATCTAAAAGTTATCTATTGAGTGGAAAATCTGAAATTTTCAAACACCTACATGTCTTCAAACCCAGCTATCCAACTCAAATAGCTATATGGGGCTGAGATCTAAGCCAGCATTTATCTAAAAGTTATCTATTGAGTGGAAAATCTGAAAATTTCAGACACTTACATGTCTTCAAACCCAGCTGTCCAACTCCAATAACTATATGGGCTTTGGGTTGGTATTTTTAGATCTAGAGTCTGAAGCTACCCTAGCACCTCTCTGAGAAGTGCCAAAGCATGAAACCATGGTCAGAGGTTGGGGGGTCCTGACAGAGATATTTTAAATGCTTTCTCTGGCTAAGGATTTATCACAAAGCTTGTTGAGCAATTGCCAATGCTCATTGTTTAAATTATCTGCATTTGGTATTTTTGATTAATTTGAATTATTAATCTTGCCAGTCTGCCTGAGATATCAATCTCCACAATATTGTTTTTCCACATTTTATTTTTAATAAATTCCATACCACTTGTTTTTTTAATACTTGTGCTTTTATATTAAGGTTCATCTTTTTTAATCATCCCTTCACCTTTTTTTAAAAAAAAAAAATCACAGAGTCCAATATGATCGGTTTAATATTAGTCAGTTCTTGTAATTAATGTAATCTTCTTTTACTTGAAAGTGATTTGAAGTTGCAGGTAGCTAAATAAAATATCATTATTAAATGACAATCTTGTGCCCATAATCAATGAATTCCTGCTGCCGTGGCTGATAACTTTATAGCTTCAGTCAGGGAAGTAGAAGGACAATCATTGTGTTTTTGGGCTTAAACCTAGAGATAAAAATCCAGTAAAAGTCAGTGATAATAATTCAGTAGACTTGCTATGCTGACTGATATTTCTTAGTGAGCAATCAATACATTATTATTTACTGTAGCAATAATCACGTAATAATAACAGCTGCAATGATAACAACATATGAAGTGGATATTCAAAATTTGCCTGCAAGGATCAAAGATTCTTCTTTCAACAAGCAGTCTTTTTTTTTTTTTGCAGCCAGAGTACTAAATTAATAACTTTTTAATAATAGATGCATTACTGATTCAAAACTCTTGCAAGATTTTATCAACAATGCAAAAAAAAAATATGTGTTTGCAAAATTAAATTTAAAGTAAATACTAGTGGGTATTGTTTTGCTATTTCATAAATATAATCGTAATGTTTAAATGATTTTAATTTGCTATATATTTATATGTGTTTTCATGAGATTGAGTTGTAATAATCATTAAGATAATTTTTGTAGATTTAGACTAAAGCCAGAATTTATCTTATTGGTTAGTTCTATTAATGACATATTCTTAACTTTAACAACCTATCAGAAACAAAAATAAGTTACTAAACAAGACAGTTTTTATGATAATAAAATTAGCAGCTGATTTTAAAATTGACAAATTCATCCTAGTCAAAAGATTTGTTGTAGAGTAACTCCACACATGTTGCAATGAAAATTGTATGGAAAAGATTCTATATATAGATAGGGCTTCATGTATTGATAGTGCATCTACCTGTGATGCTCACAACTTGATGTTCAAATCTGAATTTTGAACTTTATTTTAAATCACAAATTGGCTTAAGATTTATTTATTTTTTAGCAGGTAATTAGATCATTGCTAGAGAGATAAAACTCTCTGGTTAATCTGTATTAATCAGAAGTGCATTAATGCATTGACTATAAAATAAAAAATGATTATATACCACTTTCTGGGGAAAGTTTTCAAACTCCTATGGAGCTGGACTCATGGTTTCCTTTATATTATCTGTCATTAAAAATGAAAATCAGAATTATTCTGGCTATGGTGTTTTTGCTATTCTCTATGGATATAAAAGTTCATAGAAAGTATTGACACTTTTTAATTGTGATGTTAGTTAAAACTTTTAAGAATTATAGATACCAAAAGAAAAAAAATAGATAAGTGATCAGATTAAATCTAAACTCTTATTGAAAAAACGAATGTCCTTATATTAGTTGTATCATAAGACAAATTAATTCATGAAAAGTATAGAATGAAAAATTGTTGGATATGAAAAAAGATGACCTCCAGTGAGATGGCTACATCAATAAATGTAACTTTAAGCATCCCAAAAAATTAAACAGATAACAAATCGTTCCGGGGAAAAGTTATATATATGTTCGTCAGAAATACTTTTATACACCCACATATTTTCCAATTGATCGTAGTCTATTTTTTTATTGTTGTTGTATGTATATGTGTTTCTCAATCTTATGAGTCTGTTTTCGTTCTAAGTGTATGCATACATACATACGGAAATAATGTGAAGTAGCTACTTTTTAAAATTACATCTTAACTTTTTAATCCAAATATTTTTATATCTAAATCTTCTCAAACAATACCATCTTGCAAACAATAAGAAAAAGAATTTTTCAAATCTTAGCTATTTTCAGTTTATCGCCCACATATTTTATATAAATCGTTTGATTTTATTAATTATGTTTAGATTTTTTAACCCACGCTGTGTGGTACAATAACTATTATTTCATTATAAATTAATTTATTTTGTAATTTATTGTTTTTTTTTTTTGTTTTTTTTTAATTTTTTGCGAAAATACCTGTCATACCTTTAGTCCCGTTATCGCGTTACCTTTTCTTTTTTTAAACAAAAAACAATGGACTAGTCCATCTGTTTCTAACTTATTTTAATGACCTCTCAAACCAGGTAGAAATTATGAAGGAAAAAAACTGTACGCAAGCCAAATACTGTTTCATTGTGTGGAGATTAACTTTCTGACATAAAAATATGAACTGATCAGATGGAGTTTCTAAACAAATGAAATTTGTATGTTGTATATGGCTACTGAGTGGTGGGATGCTACTTATTTAAACAGGTGTCTTTTTCAAAATGGGCTGAGGTAAAGTGAAACTTTTTTTCTTGTAAATAATAGGCACATTTGTTCAAAACATTAATTTTTCCGACATAAAAGTATAGTAACTAATTTATTTTATTATTTAATATCATATTCATTACCGGGAAAGTAAATTATTTTAAATCATTTAATTATCGTGTATAATAAATAAAATCTATTTTGGAATGAGATTTTCTTTTATGAATCATCACTAGTACTGATAAAATACTTAGTTAATCGATTCTGTAAGCGTATAGACAAGTAAATAAAATGTAAACTTAGGAATTTTTAAAATCTACAGACAAAAAATTTTAATATTTTTTTTGGTATTCTTTTTTTTTTTTTTAATTTATTACTTTAAGATTGCATGATTTTACTATTGTTTGGCATAGAAAACAATTCTTTAAAAATAATCTCTACTAGATTAAAAATAATATCTTTGTGCTTGCTCGACTGATTGAGATTAGAGTTTATGTAACAGTTTATTAGTAGAAGGTTTCAAAAAACGTTTTTATGTATATTTTTATTTTCAAAGAAAAATTAATGTGTAGAGTTTTGAATTTAACATTTAATGTGTACCCACATATATCCTGTACATTGAATTAATTTTCCTTTCAACTACTATCTTGTTTCACATCTTCCTACCATTCAGCCTTCCCTCCATCATCATGTATATGTATCTTTTTTTCTTGCTCATCTCCTTTTTTAAAATTAGGATTATCAAATTTAGCTTTTGCTAATTAGAATGTTTCCTTTCTTCCCTTTTTAGAATAATAATAAACATTATTATAATCAGAAACCGAAAATAACAACAGACTCAGCGTCTACACTAATATGATACTCCTCCCCCATCTTACAATGGTGACCATATTGAAATATACTCACATTGTTTTTACTTTACACTACTTTACGATTTTTGCTTGCGATCATTACATAAACACTCATCTGACTAGGCCAAATTAGTCTGAAAACCTTAAGCTAATTTGTAATCTGGAAAAAATTTCCAGCATTAACCTGGTTTGTATTGAAGCTCTAAATCATAGTCTAGGTAAGCAGTTGCAATAACTATTATGTCACAGGTCTCCTCAGTATTTATAAATCATAAATTTAATTGAAGACTTAGTGTTTAATTTAGCAAATTCAATTAGCCACATTCAGTATGAGCTCCATTAATTGCATGCAAAATATTCAAATAATATTTTGGTTTTTCTCATATGCAGCTCATACCCATGTTAGTTGTTTCAACTATAGACATCTGTATTTATGACTGGAGTTTTGTATACACGAACTTTAGATTACTTAGTACTGAGCTCTTTTCTATTATTTAATGGTGATTGAGTGGAAAAGAATAGAGCCAAATATAATCACGTGATATGCTGTGCTATCTGCCCAGTAATCAGAGAAAAATTTTTATAAGTTTTCCTGTAAATTTTGCCTGTTTATATTTCTTCCACGATTAATTTTTTTATTAAGATAATTTGTAATTCACATTTTTTTTTTTTGCTAAAACCAATTTACATACACTCTACTTATCATTAATAATTTGACAACATTATTGACTTTAATATCCATCTTCATGTTTTAAAATATCGAGAAATAATTACTGGTGCTGATAAAATTAAAAGTCATGGTAATTATTAGGGCTAATTATAAAATATCCACATCATTTTGGTTCTAGAGCACCATTTAATCTTCCAAGCAATGTAGTACTAGAATAATAGGATTGAGATAAAAATTCAATATAATAAAGTGGTAAATTTGAGATCAATGGAAACTGTTATATCTGGTGCTAGAACATTACATGACCTCATCAGCAACAAATTATTTAATTATATTTTGCTCTGTACAGATTAATACAATGATAGATGATGTACTCTAAAGCTAAAAATTTCTGGATTGAGGCTCATCCTATCATATCTAATACTCAAACATCACATGATATCCCAAGAAACTAATCATTTTATTATTTTAAAGGATGATAAAATATATTGCAAGAATAGGATATTTCTATTAATTCTATCTATATATTTGTTATAATCATGGATGTCATTCTCATTGGTTGAGTCACTAATATAAAAAATAAGCTAATCAATAAGTTTTATTTTTTTCATAAAAAAATCAAAAACAAAAAAAAAGACAATGTGATATGTTTGAAAACATGACTGTTTTATAAATAATATGTTTGACAGCATGAAAATAATATATTTTGAAAATCTTTGGAAAGAAATTAAATGAGTGATGAAAGCAAATACAATTCCATAATAATTTAATAGTAATTGATAGCAAAAATATTTGCTTAAAGAAATTGTAGATGAGCCTTGAATATCAATATTCACTGAGAGTAAACACATTTCCATTGTTTTTTTTTAAAAAAAAACAAACAAGAAGCCCATAAAAAATTCTAATTCCACAAAACAGTGAAAATTAATTATGATTATGATGAGTTTAGTGCATATATTAAATCATTCATTTAAGGAATTTTAGGTCAGTCTTGATTGTCACTATTTGATGAGATCAAACATTTTTACATTTCATACTATTCACTACAAAGTTCGACACATAATTTTCTAT
Organism: Epiperipatus broadwayi; assembly: GCA_028023455.1. NCBI lineage: Eukaryota > Metazoa > Onychophora > Udeonychophora > Euonychophora > Peripatidae > Epiperipatus > Epiperipatus broadwayi. The sequence continues at coordinate 16,157,197 of JAQFVV010006199.1, forward strand.
ACCTCCAGCTATTTGAAATCTGCGATTAATAGTTTTGATCATTCATATTATTTCTGACAAAATGTCTTTCCATTATTAATTACTAATAATGAGGGAAGATTGTTGACCTCAGTGGTCAATTTTTATGAATGACTACTTTTAAGTAAAGTGACAGATTTTCACCATTTAATTGTTAATATCACCATTATATCAACCCAGTAAGAGAAGCCCACATTCAGTACATAGAATGTTCTTAGCTTGAGGCCTATTTTTAAACATATTTGTTTTTCAATAATTACCTGTTATGAAATATATTAATTTCATGTCTGTTTTTATTTTGTGAAAAATATTACTTTTTTTAATTTTTTATGGGAAAAAATGAAATTTATCAATTAGTTTATTCTGGTATAGTTTGTTATGAGTATGACGGCTCCACCAAGCGGTATGACATACACATAAACAATACCTAATTGTGAATAATATTTCTGTAGTATAATTTTCATCATACCACCCTCTCACAAAGTAGTGACTGGTTTCTATCCCCATTTAACACCTTGTGGAGGGGTATAAACATAAATATATGATCAAAGACCCTCTCACACAAGGTAGTGACTGGTGTATATCCACTTTTAACATCTTGTGGAGGGGTGTATTTGTAGTCATATGACCAAAGATGTGAAAAAATATGGATTTCCAAGATGCACAATTTATGCTGAACTAGCCCTCATTAGTTGACTTAGACCATAATCTCTTACACATATCTGTATCATTGTTTAGTATATAGATAGATAGATAGACAGACAGACCAACAGATAACAAATTACCACAGTTTATTGATGTGTCAAACATACTGTCCTCACAATTTTGACAAAAATCACTTAATGAAAGTATATTAATAATTTTTATTAGTCATTTATTAGACTAGAGATTATCCAATAATGAATAATATTTCTGTAGTACAACTCTTTCCCATATGATTATCCAGTAATGAATAATCTTTCTGTAGTGTAATTTTCACTGCACCTCTTTCACCTTGTATGAGAGGTAGAATGAAAATTATATTACAGAGATATTATTCATTAATGGATAATCTAGTCTAATAAATGACTAATAAAAATTATTCATGTGATTTCATTAAATGATTTGTGTCAAAGTTATGAGAGCAGCATGTTTGACACACAAAATAAACTGTAGTTATTTGCTATATATATATATATATTATAACGATCCAGAAAAAGAGAGCTTAACATAATCTGCACTACAGGGCGCCACTAGGCATTTGAATCTAGAAAATTTATAAAGTAGGCAGATGCATAAGTCAAAAAAAAATTTTTTTATTTTTTTTAAATATTTTGATTCCGGTCGTTAGCCCATTGTCACTAGCTCAATGGAACAGCAGAGATTTATATTTTATAAATTCTTATCTAAGAATAATTTTTTAAAAAAGAATAAAATAAGCCACTGCCAGTAATTAACATACAAACATTTATTAATGCACATATAAATATAAAATTTAACATTATTATTTTAGTATGTTTACTTTAACATTTAACATTATTTTAACTTTTATTTTAGATTTTAATTTGATTTTAGAATTTGAATTTACATTTTAATTTTTATAATATTATAAGTTTACATTTTAATTAAGTTCGCACAGATGGATTTATGAAAGTTTGTTTTATAATGTTGAGTATAGATCGGTTACATAGATTACATGGTTAAAAACATTTCAAAATAAACATAACCGATCAAAATACAAAGTCATTGATAACGTCAATTGCAGAGGAAATTTTATAAGAAACCCAATAGCATTCATCATAAGATGCCGCAAGACACCAATAACTTAGAAGACATCCGACATAAATACATCTTGGATACTCACCGTAAGGTATCAGTATTTACTGAATGTCTATATATTTTGATCAAATATGAAAACCAAAATCATAATTAACCGGTAACGAACCCATGCAAGCGTCTATACCCAACTTAAATGTAAGGCATTTTTATTTAGAGTGTCGAGTATGAATAGACTACACAGATTTGCATTTGAAAAGAAAATATTCTATCCTTGTTTAACCCTAGGCCAAAAGTTCGCAGTCAAACCAACTTCAATTCATCTGATATATCGATGTATTCAATGTAATACGACTACGACAGCACAAATAGGTTAAGAGAAGAAATTGCCTTTCATCAGATAGGAATACTACATCTATCTAACGATAAGAGCAATAAAAAAAAACTCCATAGGAAGGAACTGCGGTCTCCATCTTATAATTCCTCCCATAGGCAAAACGAGTGTGTGCGGCATATAAAGCGATTCTGCCCATAGCGAATCTCGTACTACATCTACTAATTACACCAATATATCCAATCCATTGACCCAATTTAACTACGAAACAAATAACCCAAGATTACCCTCCCCTAATATAACTTTATAAATCTATATAGCCATTCACGCCCGACTTAAATTTAACATTTAGATAACTAGTTTAACGAAAAACAGAAATCATAATAAAACTTAAAGAACAAATAAATAAATAAATGGAAATGATTTTACAAAAGAAATACATTAAATAAAATTATAACTAATTAATAAATAATTTAGTTTGATCAGATAGGATTCTATTTCTATAAATTAAATACTGGGAAAGTTTATATTTTAGAGTCCTTAGTGTTTTCAAATTAATATTGTTCATTAGATTTTATAAAGTTCTTACAGTTTTAACAAGTCTGTAGTTTCTAATTTCTTGCAGTTGCTTGCCATTTGGAGCCAGCGTTAATTCCCTCGATGTCCTATGGTCCTCAATCTAGGAAAACGATGTCATTTCTTTTTCATTTTTTTTAACGAGATTGAAGGGATTGAAGAGTGCATCTTCTCAATCCCTTCTCCTTTACTCCACACAAAAACATATCTGTCATCTCTTAATAATAACTAACTCAATCATTTGCAAACTTTTCCTTTTATATTAGTTTTAAGGATTCAATTGACATTACGTCATCGATGTGATGGTCCTTTTGCTGAGGTCCAATTCCATTGTTTTTCTCTCTTATCTGACCATTGCTTATACATTTAAATGCCCAAGGCTAGTTTACATTGACTAATTAAAATAATCATTTCCATTTTTCAATAACATTAATTAATTTGTTTTCAAACTTAAAGATATATTTTTATCTCTAAATCTTTTTAAGTTTTTGCTTTTACAATACCTTTTCTATTTTTAATAAAGTTTTATTTTAATAATTTTTTTTCATCTGTGCGATTTTATATAGATATGAGTTTAGTATAGAATTTTAATTTTCAATTTTTAATTCTTAAAAAAAAAACGTTTTATTTGCGAACTTTTATTTTTTTCATGTTTACTAATAAAAAAACAATGTAATGATGTCTGAGCCCATTACAATATATATATATATATATGTTGAACAATGACAAAGATATATGTAAGAGATTATGATCTGGATGATGAGAGCAGCATGTTTGACACATAAAATGAACTGTAGTAATTTGCTATATATATATTGAACAATGACAAAGATATATGTAAGAGATTGTGATCTGGATGAAATGATGAATGCTGATTCAGCATGAAATGTATAATAAAATGGAGATCATAGAATGTTTTTACATGTCTTTGGTCATATATTTATGATTACACCCCTCCACAAAGTGTTCACAGCAGATGGAAAACAGTTCCTATCTTGCAGGAGAGTGGTATAGTGAAAATTACATTATAGAAATATTATTAATTATTGGATAATCTCTAGTCTAAAAATGATTAAAAAATTATTAATATACTTTCATTAAGTGATTTGTGTCAAATTGTGAGGCAGAATGTTTGACACATCAAATAATCTGTAGTAATTTACTATCTATCCACCTACCTACCTACCTACCTATCTATTTATCTATCTATCTTAATATATATGTCCATATTATAATGCTAATGGAAAACCAGGGTTTTAATACATAATAACCTGCAGTTACACTGTTCCAGAATCAGGTTTTTATTTGTAACTGTATGGAAATAGAGGTCCCACAAGTTGGTTGATATTTGTAAAGCTACCATCATTTTTGGGGTTGAACCTGGGGTAATGGCAAATTATCATCAACCCTAGTTCAAAATAAATATAAAATTAATTATCAATATTTAATATAATTTATAAAATAATGAGCATGACAGATCACTCTAAGAGATCAGCACAGCTAACTATCTTAAGTATAAGTATAATTAATTAAATTCAGCATTAAAAATAAGTATAACTAGTTTATCATCATGAATAATCAACAATGAAATAAATCAATAGTCAATCTTGTGGCTGGATTTGACATGGGTCTACTGTAGACCAGGTTAACTATTTAGCACTTGCCAGCTTGGGGCAATTATTTAAACATAATTTGGATAGAAAAATTTAAGTGCTCGTTCATCAGAATACATAAAAATAAAAAACCAATAGTGCTGAAATATTAAAAGCATCAATGTTCTGGCAATTAAGTACCATTAATGTACTGGCCATTTATAAACTTAAGGTCTAATAGAGACTAAACTAAATAAAATGTAGTGCATGGACTTTAAAGAATATTCTCTTTTTGTCAATCCAGGATGATAACTGGATGTCCATAAACATTAATATACACTTCTTTCTGTATAGCTGTTATGTACAAATCTAGCTCAGGAAGCAAGAACTCTGTAATTTATTACTGTGAGCAAGAGAGAAATAAATAAAGTAACTTATTATAAATAACCTTAATTAAATCACAGGCTTTCCCTACTTATAAATAGTTTTGTTGGGATCATAAAAAAAAATCAGAATATAAACTGTTATAATATAAGGTCACACACACTACAATTCATGAAACAGGAATTGGAAAGAATAAAGAAACTAAGATTAAAAACTTATTTTTAATTTAAAAAAAAACAATTATTTAATTTCTAATTAATTAACAACCAAAAAATGACATGATAGTAGGTGATTTCAAATTTCAAACATCCACTTCATCATATATATACATATTGTTTGATAAAATTATATTAACCAATCAGTTTATTTTAGTCATGGATTAATTCTAAATTCACTAAATTATTTTTTTAAAATAGTTAAAATTATTTTTTACAATATTTCCAAAATCAAAGACAACAATCTTTGGCTTAATTTCTTTAAAATATTTAAGAATTAATTAACAACATGCTCAGAATCAAAGATAACAATCTTTGATTTAGCTTAACATTTTTTTAACTCTATAACATATTTTTTCTTTCCTTAAAAACTATTTCACCATTTGTAGTAGAAATTTGACTGGTTTTTAGAAAAAATCCAAAAAAATAATAGAGTGTGCACACATAAAAAAATACCTCTAACCATGTCTTGTTTATGGAGATCTTTCCATTTGCAATTTCCAGTTCTTTATTTGTGTTTTTCACTGAAGACTTCTAAACATGGGTCTGTTTAAATTTGTTCTTTTCTGAATCTATAGCAATTCCAAGTAAATGAAAAATAGAAAATTTTGTTGATTTGGTTCTCTTAAATTTCCAGGTGAGACAGATGTAGACACACTCATGCTATTGGTTGATGGTAAGATTGCAGACTACTTTAGGGGAGTTTACCTTTCCTCCATTCTCTTTCAGTGAAGGTAGGTCATATGGAATAAGGTGATGCCTAGCTTTTAGCTTAATTTAGCATATGGTTTTTATTGTCCAAACCATTTTAGGGCTAAACTCATAATATCCTAAAAGCTTGATAAAAATTTTGTTATTCTATTCAATAGTTTGGTAAAGACTTATGCTTCTTTTTTCTTTATCAGCTGGATTAAGCTTGGGCTGCTCTCTTTTCAACAGCTGTTAAGAATTATCTACTTCTCACCAGACACTTGGGTCTTTTTATTTATTGACCCTCCTCATATTTTTTCTAGAACAATCTTGCCTGCAAGCCAATCACAATCTGTCTCTTACATGGTTCCCCAACAATCAATTAAATAAATTCCCATATATACAATTGTTGAGTTATCTACCTCTTTAATCAAAGACATTAAAAAATAATTGATTAAAAATAAAATTTACAAAGGTATTAAAATCCAGATCTAGTGTCTGAACCTACCCTAGAACCTCTCTGAGGAGGGCCAGAGTACGAAACCATGGTCAGAGGTTTGGGGGGGGGTCCTGACAGAGATATTTTAAATGCTTTCTCTAGCTAAGCATTTATCACAAAGCTTGAGGAATTGGCAATCCTCATTGTTTATAACTTACAAGCTTATGAGAATAGGGTCATGTGGTCTAAAATCTTTATTTTGTTTTCTTTTTTTTAAAAAAAGTACTCTTAAACATAAAAATTTCATCTCTTTAAAAAATGGATTAAAAGTAACATTAATTAAATAAGGGACCAAAAACAAAGAAAAGAATATTTCTTTTCTTAGTACATTTTCATAGTTTAAATTAAAACTATTAATTAATTATGACTACTACAGAGGGGGAGAGTAAAAAATAAATTTGTTTACATACTTTCACAATTCTTTCTCTACACTTTATAATCATTTATAACTTATAAAAATAATTCCTATATTAAAATCATATTACTATTGGCAAATTAAATATTTGATAACTCTCACACTATCATATAGGGGACTTAAAAATATTGAATTAAATAATTACCCTTTAAAAAATAGGTCTAAGAAAATTAAATATTACTTTCCCCCATTAATGAAATAATCATTTAATTAAACCTCAGGAATATGCTGTCAATTATCTAATTCTTTATCTTTTTCTTTTAGTGCAGCCATGTAGCCAATTGGTTACATTACTCCAGTCTTATATAAGAAATGAAATTGAGTTGAACCTCTTTCTTAATTATTTTAATTTGTTTCAGCCAATTTCATTTCAATACAACAAATTTTTAGTCATGCTTTGCTGTATTTTAACATTTCCACAGACATACAAGATAGGATATAATTTTTTTTTAATTAAGCCATATTAGGCTATTTGGTTATTGCTAACATTCTCATTTATTTAATTTATTGTTAATCACACTTTGTGATACAGCATGAGCATCATGAAAGCTATCTTAATTTAAGCACAAACACAACTTACTACCTAGAGGGCACATTGAGAAAAAAATGACCAAAAGAATGTTTAGCCACATGGAATGCCTTGTTCATTTACTTTATGAGTCTTATAGGCTTCATACCCACATCACAGTTTTATGCCTGGTAGACAATTCAGTATTCTACTGATAGAAAGCCCAGATACTCTGAGGGGCTTATTTGGAAAAAGTTTAAACCATAGATAGGTGCACTACAGAGATAAAACATTGGAACTCATCAGCACTGCATCCCTAAGTCTATAAGAATATCACCATCCGCCATCAACACAAAAAGCAAAGCTATCCTGTTTTCTAATATTTACCCTCAATTTCTACAAAGTATCTTCTTTCCTTAGTTTCTGTTTCATTGATTTGCTTTTTCTTGTTTCTTAGGTCAGAAGTATAACTGCACCCTGTTTTGGGAGGCTGGGGATCATGATCAGTTTTCTGATAGTAACTGTGTTGCAAGATGATATACTCTTGGTTTGTCTAATTATTCATGTTCTGTCAGGTGACAATCATATTTCTGGTGGAGTATTTCCTTGGTAAAGGTATGATCCACTTCTGAATCTTTTAATTATTTGAATTCTGGTAGAACTATTTATATTACCAGTCGATCTCACTTCCTCTTTCACAGTGGCACTTCACTTCTTCCATCCTGATACTATGGTGGTGTCTTTATTTTCTGCTTCCCATATTGGATAGCATTCATATGTGGATTATTACCTCCTCTGTAGGTTGATTTAGTTGCAGGTTTGAATCCCCCTTTTTCAGCATGTGCAGGTTTGCTGCTGTCAAATGCATTTAATAACTCAGACATCTGCTCAATTGTATGCCTGTCAGTGTCAATTAAACATCTTTTCAATATGGCTTGGGTAGCTGTGTCTTAATATTATTATTTGCAATTCTGAGAGAGAATATGCAGTGTGTGCTCTCAATTTCACTATTTGCTTTCTAAAAAATGGAATGTAGGGCTCACCAAAAAGACATTTCTCTTGGGATAATTTGTTTCTCACCTTCCTGGTAATCCTCATTCCAGTTGCATTTCATGATTGCTTGCTTGAACTCAATAAAAATTATGAGGATGGGTAAATTGCAAATTCCACCATGCCTGGGATGCACCTTGAAGATGGCTACTTGCTATTGCTAGCTTTGCTTCTTCAGTCATATCATTAATGCTAAAATATCTTTACAGACTATTTACAAATTCAGTGGGTGCTTCACCAGCATTTCCTGAACTGGTTGATGGTTCTAGGCATTTGGTTTGTATGTTGACTATCTTTACTTCCTCAACTTTTTGTACTTTTAATTTCTTCTCTTTTAATGTCGACATCGCTGTTTTCTTTTCAGTTTTACCATCTTATTTATAGTCATCTTCCAACTTTTTTACTCCTTCTCTGATTCTATCATCATTTCTGGCCTTTAGGGACTTAATTTGATTAGCTGGGTCCCCAATATGCTCTTGGTCCAGTTCTAGGCTTCATTGACTTTCATTACTTACCGATTCTATAGCCTACTGCACTTGGCTAATTTTATTATTCATTACTTCTTGTATCTGTTTTATTTTCATATCCTGTTCCCCTTTGTTTTGTCTCATTTCATTCAGAACTTTTTGATTCGTTTCTGCTATTTCTTGAGTCATCTTTTTATTGTTTTGATCCAATTTCTGTAGCACATCTACTTTAAATTTTTTCAACATTTCTTTTGTTATTTTTTCTATTTTTTGTTTTTCTTTGTTGATTCTTTTTATTATCTTCTCTCTGTTTATTATCATCTTTTATTTGTTGGTCTCTCTTTTTACTATCTTCTTAAACATTTCTAATAATTGGAATAACATGGAAACCTTTATTCTCTGGATTATTTCCATTGGTTGATGATCATCTTCTTTTGGATGATGTTCTTTCATCTAAAACTGTTAAGTTATATTTTTACATAGCAAATACAAATTGACTTTTTAAAGAAATCTCATAAAATGAGCTTAACATCACCTCCTCTTCCATGCAACTATATTTCACTTACTTAACACTACTACGATATTAGTATTACCCCTTATGTGCTTCTTTAATCTTATTGTCTCAAGACCTGATTTTATTTCATTCATTTATTTCCCCTGCTTTATTCTCCAATTCTATCCTTGTATTTTTTTTATTAAGAATACATATGTTTCAAGTTCATTTTAAGAGCCATTTGTCAAAACCTGTCTTAGAAATCTGATGAACATTTGACAGCAAAATAATGCATATTGACCTGAAATTCATTTACTAGACTATAAGTATACAATGCAAACATCCAAAGATCTAACTCAATTTAGACACTATTAGCTACCACAACCCTTGATTTGAAATGAAAAAATCTTTGCAAAACCTTGTTCTCTTTCTGGAGGCTTAAAGACTGGGGATCATGGCAGGACTAACACTGGACCATGATAAACAATAAAGAAATATAAAAATCTGAAAGAGGTTTGGAGAAATGCCTAAGAAATAACACTCCATGGAGTTGCATGAAAACATTCCATCCTCAAGCCAACAACAAAACCTATCTATCACCAAAACTGAAAATATAGCTAAACAAACTTCAACAATCAAACACCCAATTCAATCTCCAAAAGTATGCTTTGATTTTCTGTTCAACTTTAAATATGAACTCCCTTAAATGAACATTAATACTTCTATTTTGTAAATTTATAATTACATTATAACAATCATCCTCTGTACTCTTGTCACATATTTCACAATTTTTAAAATTCTGCATAAAATGCAAACTTTTTTTTTTCTTTCTCAGATGTGGTTATTTAAGATCAAGTTGAGAGCAGTTTTGTAATGATGGCACAAGTATGTGATCATCAAAGATAGTTAGGTAGCCATTTATAATGATATTTATCAGTATATGATCATCATTGGCTCTCATTTGGGTCACCATTTATAATGCTAACTGAAAACCAGGGTTTTAATACACAAGAACCTGTAATTACAATGCTCCACAATTGGGTATTCATTTGTAACAGTATGGACAAGTTGGGTGATATTTGTAACACTTACCACTATTTTTGGGGTTGAACCTGGGGTGATTGCAAATCATCATCAACCCCAGTTCAAAATAAATATAAAATTAACTCAATATTTAATATAAAATAATGAGCATGAAAGACCACTCCAAGAGATCAGCACAGCTAACTATCTTAAGTATAATAAGCACAATTAACTCATTTCACCAGCATTAAAAATAAGTATAACTCATTCATCATCATGAATGATTAACAATAATAAATCAACAGTCAAGCTTGTGACTGGATTTGAAATGAGTCTACTGTAGACCAGGCTAACTATTTAGCCCTTGCTAGCTGGGGGGCAGTTATTTAAAAATAATTTGGTTGCACGAATGAAGTGCTCAACCATAAGACTACATAACAATAAAAAACCAATAATGCTGGAATGTTAAAAACATACTGATCATCATCAATGTTCTGACCATTTAGTATCATGAATGTCCTGGCCAACTATAAACTTAATCTCTAATAAACTAAATAAAATAGTATATGGACTTTTAAGAATATTCTCTTTGCATCAATCCAAGATGATAATCAACTGGATATCCATAAGCACTGTTATACACCTCCTTTCTATATAGTTGTTATGCATGAATATAGCTCATGAATCAAGAACTTTATAATTCATTATTATGAGAAAGAAAGAAATAAGTAAATAAAGTAGTGTATTATAAATAACCAGAAGTAAATCATAGGTTTTCTCTATTTATAAATAAATAGTTTTATTGGGAGCATCAAAAAAATCCTAGAGTATAAGCTGCCATGATATAAGGTCACACACATTACAATTCATGAAACAGGAATTGGATAGAATAAAGAAACTAAGATTAAGAACATATTTTAGTTTAAAAACAATTATTTAATTTCTAATTATTTAACAACAAAAAAATGACACAATAGTAGCGTAATTTCAAACATCCACTTTACCAAAAAAAATATACAGTTTGATAAAATTATATTAACCAATCAGTTGATTTTAATCATGGATTAATTTTAAATTCATTAAGCTATTTCTTTAAAATAGTTAAGATTATTTTTGCAATATTTTCAAAATCAAAGATAATAATCTTTGGTTCAGTTTTTTTAAAATATTTAAGAATTAATTGACATGTTCAGAATCAAAGATAACAATCTTTGATTCAGCTTAACAAGAAAGAAAAAAATTAACTTCACAACAGATTTTTTTTTTCTCCTTAACATTTTTTTCACCATTTGTAATAGAAATTTGACTGTGTTTTAGAAAAAAAAAAAATAGAGTGTGCACACATAAAAAATAATATCTATTTTTATGGAGGTCTTTCCAATTGTAATTTCTAGTTTTTTATTTATGTTTCTCCCTGAAGCCTTTTAAAAATGGACCTGGTTAAATTTGTCCTTTTCTGGGTCTGTAGCAATTCCAAGTAAATGAAAAATAGCAAATGTTGTTCATTTGGTTCTCTTGAATTTTCAGATAATACAGACATAGATAGAGATTCATGCTGTTGGTTAAAGGCAATATTACAGACCACATTAAGGTGGTTCATGTTTCATACATTTTCTTTCAGTGATGGTATATCACATGGAACAAGGTGTTGCCAGCTTTTAGCTGGATTTAGAACATGGTTTTTATTATACAAACCATTTTAAGGCTAAACTCATAGTATGCTAAAAGCTTGATTAAAACTTGTTATTCTATTCAATACCTTGGTAAAGACTTATGCTTTTTTTCTTTATCAGCTAGATTAAGCTTGCACTTCTGTCTCTTCAACAGCTAAGTTAGGAATCTTCTACTTTTCACCTGACCCATATTTTTCTAGAATAATCTTGCCAACTAGGTAATCCCAATCTGTCTCTCACATGATAATTTCCACAACAACTAATTAAATAAATTTTCATAGATACAATTGTTCAGTTATCTACCTCTTTAATCAAAGACATTGAAAAATAACTCTGATTAAAAATAAAATTTACAATGGTATTAAAATCTTATTTTATTTTATTTTTTAAAAAAAATACTCTTAAACTTAAAATTTAATCTCTTTTAAAAAAGATTAAATTAACATTAATTAAATAAGATATCAAAAACAAAGAAAAAGAATTTGTTTTTTTTTCTTAGTATATTTTCATAATTTAAATCAAAACTACTAATTAATTATAACTACTATAGAGGGAGACAGTTTGCACTAGTGATCATAATTTCATTGTAATTGAAATGGTTAGTAATGTGATGGAGAATAGAAATAAAAGTAGAAATAATAGTGAAAGATGTAGATGGAGAGTGAATGATAAGAATAAGTTGGAAGAGTATAAAATACAAGTTGAAGAAATAATGGAAGAGTGGGTTGGGGATGAGTATAAGGACTGGTGTAAAGAAGTAGAAAAAGTGGCAAATAGGGTTTTAGGTGAGAATATTCAGATGAATAAAAGTAATAAAAAATGAGAATTAGTAAAAGTGTAAAAGAAAGGAAAGAAGCATGTAGAGAATATAAGTGTGCTATTAAGAATAAGGAAAGTGAAAAAGATATTAATGCTAAATGGGAAAAGTACTTAGAAAAGAAGAAGTTGGCTAAAATAGATATTTATAGAGAGAGAATGAAATTGAATAGTAAATTGTTGGAAGAAATTAATAAAAGTGGAAGAGATGGGAGTAAAAAAATTTGGAATTATATTAAAAGGAGAAATGTAGGGGAGAGAGAGTTAGTATTACTAGATGATGAGGGAACAGAGTGTAGCTCTAGAGAAGATTTAGAGAGAATCTTAAATAGTTATGTAATGAATATAGAAAAGATGTGAGATGTGAATGATAGAGGGTTAGAAAATATGAAAGAATATAGTAATGGGAATATTAGTTTTTCAGAAAATGAACTAAATGAGGTAGAGAAGAAATTGAAAAGTGGGAAGGCAAGAGGTTTAGATGGATGGGCAGCAGAGATGGTAATGAATTTAGGATATAGAGCAAAAGTAAAGTTATTATCCTGTTTTAATAAAATGGCACAGAATACAGTTTTCCCAAGTAGTTGTAGTAATACAAGAGTAAGGTTATTATTTAAAGGAAAGTATTAGACCGTTAGCGTTAACATCAGTTTTATATAAAGTTTTTTTCATATATGGTGGCTAGTAAAGTTGTAAAATGGATGGAAGGGAATAATGTAGTGGGGGAAATGCAAGGAGGTTTTAGATTAGATAGGCGTATGGGAGATAGTTTATTTGTAGTTACACAACTTATGGATATGAGTAGGAATGCAGGTAAACAGTTATATATGAATTTTATAGATATAGAGAAGGCATATGATAAAGTAAATAGAAATAGATTATGGATAAGTTTAGCAAATTTGGGAATGGATGAAGCTTTAATAGATATTATTAAGAAATTATATGAAAATAATTATTATATATATCAATTAGAGAATATAGAATCAATTAAAGTTAAAAATGGTGTGGGACTAAGGCAAGGATGCCCTATGTCATCTATTTTGTTTGTGTTGTATTTGAGTGAAATGGAAAGAGCAATAGAAAGATTAGGAAGAGGGATAGAGCTACCGTTAATAGGTAGTAAGGGAGTATATATTTTGTCACGTCTTTTTTTTGCGGATATTTTTTTGTGTGCAGAAAAAAGAGAAGATATGGAAGTTATGTTGAGGACATGTGCAAGGGTGGGTAAAGAGATGGGGATTAAATTTAGTGAAGAAAAATCAAATATAATGATGGTTAATACTGGGGATAGAGAAGATGTAGAATTTTTATTGGGAGCTATTAAGTTAAGTGTCGTGAATAGATATAGTTATTTGGGAATTATTTTAAGTAATCAGAAAAATTATTTGGATGAATGGGAGAAAAAATTGATAAATGAAGCAAAGAAAAGAAAGGGATTGATAAAGAAATTAACAGTGTTTTCATATAATAAATATGATGTAGCTAGAATTATATGGAAAGGGGTTGCAATAGCAGGGTTAACATATGGTAATTATATGTTAGTAAAAAGATATTAGATTACTTAGAAAAAGCTCAAAGGGAAGTAGGAAGACATGCATTAGATGCAGAAGTATGGACAGCAAGGGAGGCAATTCAAGGAGAAATGGGATGGTCAAGTTTTCATATGAGAGATGCAAAAAGTAAAATGAAAATGTTTGGTAGATTGCAGTTTATGGATAATAAAAGAATAGCTAAAATAGTATTTAATTGGGTTATGAGTAAAGATTGGTGAGAAAGGTAATGCAGTATGCAAAAGATTTGAATAAAGAATTTATATCAGTATATTTGTACAAAAGATGGGATGATTGTGTTAAGAGGGTTATTGAGTGTTATAGTAGTAAGGAATGGGATAAAAGAATAAATTTATTAATAAAGACTAAGGAGTTAGAGAGATGAGAAATAGTATGGAGAGTAAAAAGAGTTTAAATATATATAGAAATAAACAGAATATTAGGTGTGAGTTAATATATGATAATAGTAAGGAAAGTAGTTTATTGTTCAAGGCTTGAACGGGATCTTTAGCTACAAAAGAATATACATGTAAATGGAAAAATATGGGTGATTTATTTTGTAAAGTATGTAAGGAAGGAATAGAAAATATTAGGCATTTGTTAATTGAATGTAAATGTTTGAAAACAGAAAGGGTACATATAATGAAGTTGTGGAAAAATAAATATGAAAAGAGTGATTATACAGAAAGTGAATTATTGGTTTTTATGCTGGGTTTGGGAAAAGATAAGGGGGATTTATATATAAAGGTTATAGAGTTGACAAAGATTATGTTGTGGAAATGGGATAGAGGATATTATAGGTAAATTTAGAGTGGGGAATGTAAAATAAAGTGGCTAACAGGTTTATCTGGGCATAATTGCTGAGAGATTCTTGACTTCGTTTAAGGAGAAGCCATAATACATCACATCACATATTACATTCTTTCACAATCCTCTCTCCCCTCTTGATAATCATTTTTAACTTATTAAAATAATTCTCATATTAAAATCATATTACTATTAGCAAATTAAATGTTTGATAACTCTCACACTATCATATGGAGATTTAAAAATATTGAGTTAAATAATAACCCTTTAAAAAAATAAGTCTAAGAAAAATAAATATTACTTTCTTTCATTAATGAAATGATCTTTTAATTAAATCTGAGGAATATACTGCCAACTATCTAATTCTTATTATGTTTTTCTTTTAATGCAGCCATGTAGCCAACTGGTTACAATATATATATATATATATACTGTAAGGGGAACACATGCCGTTACATTATTTTTTTTAAAAAAAAAAATTTAAAGTATAAATGTTTGCAAATAAAAGTTAGAATTAAAAATTGAAAACTAAAAGTTTGCAAAAACATATATAAATCGCACAGGTAGAAAATTATTAAAAGAAAACTCTATTACAAAAAAAAAAAAAGGATTATAAAACTAAATTTTAAGCAAAAACTTCAAGATTTTAAAGATAAAGAAAACTATAAATATATCTTTAAGAACATACAATAATTAAATTATTTTCTATTGTGTTAAAACTCAAAATGGAAATGATTGTTGTTTTTAATCAATCTAAAGTAAATGAGCCCTTGGGGCAAATTTATAATTAAAGGTCAGGTAAGAGATAAAAAAAATTTTTTAAAAATATATTCCGTTACCAGCTTGTGGAAGGTCAATGAACACTCGGGCCCTGATGAAAACCACCAGAACAGGATGTCACAGTCAGTGAATCCAGAGGATTAACATAAAAAAAAAAAATCAAATTAAGAACAGTTCCAGCTTGGGTTTTTTGAGGAAGGTATTTTTCACCCTCTTACTATTTTCAAAGGAAGAGACTTGAAATATGAATGGTGCTATTGTAGACCCCAAATCATATGAGTCCTGCAATAAAATAGTTTCAGGATTGAATCAGCTAAGGCGGCCTCAGGATTGATAACTATGGCATGATCAACAGACCGGTCTTCTCTGAAATTATGAATAATAAAAGACTTCATGGGAATTGGCACAAGGAACCATGGAACTCCTTTAATATAATGTATAAATGATAAATTATGAACTCTAATTATTATAAACCTTTACCAAATGAACTTTAAATCATTTCTTAAATGATTAAGGCCTAACCAAAGTTTAAATCATGAACTCTTATCTAATCAACATGGAATGTTAAATCAATTATTAATAATTTCTTTTTTATGCATATGTTTAATAATCATTTCCATTTTTCTTTTATTTTTATTTATTAATTAAATTTTTAAAATGTATTAAATTTAAAGTTGGGTGTAGATGGCTATGCGGTTAGGTCATTGGGGTTAATTTCAGATTATTTGTCTTGTAGTTGAGTCTATGCTCATAGAGAGATGTATGGGTGTTTATATCAATGTAATATGAAGTGTTTTAGCAACAGGGTAATATTCCCAACTGAATGTATGACCCCCAAAGATGTAGTCATTGCATTGCAATGGATGCAGATATATTCCCTGTGTCATTGATCCCTTTTTCTCTATGGATAGGGAATGTAAGTCGGCAAAGTACCACTTTCCCGCATATGTAGCATTTCTTTTAAATATTTTATATACATGATACCTTCAGATAGACACACATTCCTGTACTGGACGAGAATCATTTCATTCAAATAATATCACTCTGCAAATGCACATTCCAGTCAGCATGATTTTATGCTAACATTTTCATGTTGCATTGGTTGCATCTGTATATCAGGAAGCGAACGTTGGTTTAGTTACAAACTTTTAACCTGAGGTTGAATATTTTGAAAAGTTTTAATTGCGTAATCTATGTAGCCTAACTATATTCAACATTTTAAAGTAAAGATATTAAAATGTCTATCTGTGCGGACTTACTAAAAATAATAATTTTAATTTAAAATTAATAATAAAATCTAAATTTATTCCTCAAATTTATATTATATATGTGCGACAATAAATGGTTTTGTGTGATAATTACTAGCAGTGGCTTATTTTATTTTTTATTTTAAATATTTCTTTATTGAAATGTTTTAAATGAGTATTTATTATAAATCTCTGCATCTCCTTGAGCTAGTGGTATGGGCTAATGGTCAATAATAAAATAAAATTAGTTCTTAACAATACGTATCTTCCTACTTTATAAATATTCTAGGTTCGAATAGCTGGCTCCCTGCATGGAAGACTCTTTAATTCCTGACCATTATAATACTGAACAATGTTAAAGATACATGTAAGATAGTGGTCTAAGCCATCTGATGAGTGCTGGTTCAGCATGAAATGTGCATCTTGGGAGATTGTAGATTTTTTTTACATGTTTTTGCTCATTTGTTTATGATTATATCTCTCCACAAGATGTTAAAATCAAATAGAAACCAATCTCTTCCTTCTTTGCATGAGAGTAGTGTAGTGAAAATTACATAAGAGAACAGTAATATTATTCATTATTAGATAATCTCTGGTCTAATAAATGCCTAAGAAAAATTATTAGCACCAAATTGTGTTTATTATTTAAATAGTACACCACATTGATAGGAATAAATTTAAGGCATAAATTTATAAGACTGCAAACTGTCATCATTCTTTTTTTAGATTGTAAATGAGATCTAAAATTGTTTTCCAGAATATTTATTTGTCACAGTTATTTAAATACCATATTCACAACACAATAGCCAAAACGTAATAAAGTGCTATAATATTCAAATCTATTAAGATAAGGTCTATAGATAAAAGATGGATTTCTCCTTAATAAATGGATTCCTTCACCAGGTTTAATATCTTTAAATAAATAACAATGAAGACACATGACTGCAATACATCAAGATTTACAATCATGGGTTTTTAGATTTTATCTACTTAAAGATCTTAGATTAGGATAACTTCTAGGCAAATTAAAATCTTAATCTGTTATAGTCAAATGTTTTTATTCTTTGTCTATTTAAAGATCTTAGATGGGTAAAATAAAAATAATAATAAAAACATTTATTAAGGATAAATCCATCTTTTGTATATAGTGTTTATCTTGACAATAGATCATAAATATTCTACTGGTTTGTTATGCTGTGAATAACCTCTGAAAACAGCTATTTTAATGTATGATATTAATGTGTGTGCTTGTTTGATTATGAACTCAATTACAATTTAAAAGAAACAAGTCACATTTACAAAATATCTCTGTCAGGACCACACACACCCCCAAACCTCTGACCATGGTTTTGTGCTTTGGCACTCCTCAGAGAGGTGCCAGGGTAGATTCAGACACTACCCTGGCACCTCTCTGAGGAGTGCCAAAGTATGAAACCATGGTCAGGGGTTTGGGGGGGGGGGTTCCTGACAGATATTTTAAATGCTTGCTCTGGCTAAGTATTTATCACAAAGCTTGTTGAGAAATTGGCAATCCTCATTGTTTATAACTTACAAGCTTAAGCGAATAGGGTCATGTGATCTATGACTCTTATTTTGACTATTTAAAGTCACATTTACAATTCTAAAATTGAAGTTTAGGCTAATGTTTTGATGTGAGTATCAGATATTTAAATCAGTAGCTCTTCTGGTAGTGATTGCATCTTGACTTCTTATGTGAATTTCTCTGTTAAGTGATCCTTTCCAATCTTATAAATTTACTTCTAATGAAGAATGTATTTTAAACATAAAAATCCATTTGATTATGTGTATATATTTACATAATATATATATATACCCACACTCTTTGCAATGATCTAAATTTTTTTTCATCCATACAAGCATAAAAGATTTTACATGTGGAAACTTCATGAGAATTGAGGGAGTAAGGCAAATACATAGAAAAACAAAAGATTGAAATAAAAATTTCACTCTGGACTTGTAGGAGTTTTATGCCATCTATACATAATGTTCATAACATGGGATTTGAATCAAGGTCACATGATTGAAACATTTTTTCAGTTCACAAATAGAGGATTTTTTTTCTCAAGTAGTCTGAGCTAACCATCCAGTTATACATTAGAAAACATATATTTTAGGAGTTAGAAGGTAAAGTTTGAGGATAATTTGGGATCATCATATAAATATCAAGACAGTGACTGTCAAATCAAAAAAATATGATTGCAATATAAAGTTGCATTCACTACATGGTGAGGGGATATGCTCTTATAGATACTAAGCTCCTAGTTAAATTTTAGTCTTTGTTAAACAGTAGAAAATAAAGCATTAATCACAATAATTACAAAAATATATAAATACTCACTACTGTAGCAAAACAATTGTTATTTTTTTTGGTTCTGTTTTGGCAGTGTTCTATTTAATAAATTTTGTCCAATTTATGATTTTTTTATGAAGTTGAAAGTTTTTAACTCTCATCAGAACAGCCAAATAATTATTTTCTGAATATTTTTACAATATATTTTTAATCAAATTTATCTAAGTGAAACTACGTTCACATTTAATGCTGGATGCTAGATAAGTTTCCCCATGATCTGCTAACTTTGCAGTCTCAGAAAATTGTTTATTGTCTAAAGAAATCCAACCACATCAGTTCCCATTTAAAGTTCTATTGTCTTAGAATGTTAGTATTTTAGGTAAAAAGTATTTGTATTTTAAAGATGATGCATTAATTTGCTCAATGCTACAGTTGAAGTTATTAAAACCCTGCTTAGTAGACAACAGTTATCTATTCTTGAATTTCATATTTGAGAACCCTTTCATCCCAAGGAAATCAGAATATTAGCATAAAACTTATATAAATGAAAATATTTTGTTAATGATTTTTTTTTTTTTTAAAAAAAAAAGCATTTACATATGAACTTCAGGAAATGTCATTTTTGTTTTCATAATACTGTTTACTCCTTTTGTTCAATTTATCATTAACAGAATGAATTGCAGCTAATGATGTTATGCCAAATCATTGTACAAACTTAGATAAGACTTTAATTAATATTTCTAAATTATTTTTTATGATTTTTAAAGGCTATGTTATATTTAATAGTTTTAACATTTTTAGCAGTATTTTGCCATAAGATTTATCTCTATTATACTTAGTGATGTAGTTTTATATTATTAGTTATAGTCATACTTTATTTAGTAACAGTTTAACTTCATTAAGTTTAAATAAAATAGAACATTTTTTAGCAGTACAATTTCTCATAAACTAATCACTTTCAGGAAGAAATGTTAATAATATCCTGAAATTTGCATTATTATTTTTTTTTTATGAAATGAGAATCTTTGCATTAGAGTTTCAATAATCTGTAATAATTTAATTTCTTTCCATGATTCAAAAATCGTCAAATTGTGATGAGCAACATTAAGGATAGTCTATCCTGTATTGATTGCTATGCTCCATTTTTAATTTTCCTCTGACATCTCAGCTATATAATTCACTGTAAACATCAGATTTTATACATCAAGATTGTTTTCAATAAAGTGATCTGATTTCTTAAACACTGCAACATGTATCATAAGTTGGGAGTATATAGAAAAATATTTATATCTGTTTGAAGTACAGGGAAACCTAATATAACAGTCATATTTGCATATCTATCAACTGTTAATAACTCTGTGTGATTGAGTGTTGTGATGAAATGATAGAAGACTCAATTAGTTAAAAAAATTTGAATCCTACTCCAATTTGGAAAAGAAAAACTCAGTCAAATGAGTTAAATATTTGTGCGCAATTTGTCACATTGGCACTTCAACACAAGCTTCTCTAAGTTTCTTTTTGTAGTAATTTCTCTACTTCTTCATTAACTCTAAGCAATAATCCTATAGTTGAAAGTGAAGAATTTAATGTTTAAGTTTTTGTATTCAACTTTTGTGAGATTTTGGTTTTAATATGGGGCTTTAAAAATGTATCTTAATGTCATTACCACTTTTTGCCTATTAAAAAAGTTTCTCATAATCCTCAAATCATAGAAACTCTTACATATAATAAATAATCAATAGTTATTGTTAAGAAGATTATGTGAAATATTTCTATAGTGTGGTAAAAGACAGCTTGTATATTTCTTGCCATTTTATTTTACACAAGTTTGTTAAAATTGGATATAAGCCAGACTCTACCTTGGTGAGAGTGGTATAGTGAAAATTATGCTACAGAAATATTATTCATTAAGTGGATAATCTCTAAATTAATGAATGACTAATAAAAATTATTAATATACTTTCATCACATGGTTTGTGTCACAGTTGTGAGAGGGCAATAAGTTTGACAATTAAACTGTTGTAATTGGCTATCTATATATACTGGACAATGATAAAGATATTTGTGATTATAATCTGGGCCAACTGATGAGTGCTGGTTCAGTGCAGAATGTGCATTTTGGGATTCATACATCTTTTTCACATGCCTTTTATCATATGTTTATGATTACATCCCTCCACAAGGCCTTAAAAACGTATAAAAACCAGTCCATACTTTGCATGAGAGTGATGTTGCGAAAATTACACTATAGAAATATTATTCATTATGAGATACCAATGTTTTCAATAATATTTTTCTTTTTGTATTATTTCAAAATAAGTTTTTGATTATTTATATATAACTAATTACATATTTCAAAAATATTTTTTTTTTATATAGTATATATATATATTGTAAACTTAGTTACAACTGCAATTATCTAATATAACTCAAAAATTGTAAAAAATTTATTGGCTTTATTTTTATGGTTAAACAAATATATTAATCACTATCATTGGTTAAAAAGCAAATAATATAATAAATATTAAGTCCAAAAGTCTCTCAGACTAATGCTTAAGAGAAAATATAATTTTTTAAAGGATTTAAAAATGTCTTCCCAATCAGATTTTATAATCAATACTTATGTAAAAATACATATGTTTGTATTTTCATCATCATTATTATTATTAGGGGAAAATGCCATCAAATTGTATAAACAAATAGATACACACACACTTAAAACAAATATTTTGATAAAAAAAATGTAGAATAGAATCGTAAATCCAACATTACAACACAGAATATTTAAAGGGAAGTAATTACATTTAAGATTGCATTTTTAATTAAAGAATAGAGCAAACAGTTCTTATATTTTATGTACATGCATGAGACTTTATGTATTTACATTTAGTAAAATTAATTTAGTTTGCTTGGTTTTAAAATGATATTTATTTAATAGTATAATTTATGAAAAATGTCAATTTAAAGTTATTCAAAATAAATATCTAAGAACTTTCAATTTTATAGATTTTTTTTTTTCCAATAAATGATTGTAAATTATTTTAAATCTATAAACAAAATGAAATGATTGAAATAGCTTGAAATTATTATGAGTATTTTTTTTATTTTTTTTTTCATTTTGAACTGCTTCCATAAGAATTACTGTGTTAATTTACATCAGATAACATCTATAGTCTCCATTTTTAGTAACCTTAGCAATTTATCCAAATTTTCCTGGAAAAATAAGGAAGCACCAGTGCAGAATGGAAAATGTGATATAATCCAGACATCAGGTGATTGAGAGATATAAATACCAGGACTTAGAAAAACCAGCTAGTCTGCATATTTTATTGCACTCAAAAACTAATCAGGTTAAAATTTTATAAATAGTTACTTTGTCTTCATTATTATGGTTAAATAGATTAATCAGTCTAGGCATTTTGTCTTAGCTTTGGCAAAAATGTCTTGTTCTTATTGGCTAGGAAAAGAATAAACAAATAGACAAGAAACTATCACTGGTTATTATTTCAAGAAAATCTCATTGCAGTGAAGTGGTAATGGAAATTTGATAAATTTATTCATGGAATACTGTGTAATACTTTCAATTAAATCATTGGTCTTTTTATTTTAAAGTAATAATAAATAGTTGATGTACTTATAAAATTATAAATGTAATAATGCTCAAGGCTAAGTGGGTGGGATTCCACCCTTATTGTTAAAATGAGGTTGCCTTGACAACAGTTTGAACTTGTTGATTGTTATTAATATTGGGATTGTCTAAATGTTGACTGGGTTTTAATGATTACTTACAAACCCATTTAGCTTTGAGCATTATTACACTTATATTTAAGTAATACTTTGGTTGCAATTTTTTTTTCCATGTGTCATAGCATTGGCCGGGAAGTGAACCCGCAACCCGGGCAACTGCTTATAAGGCATTCGTGCTGACCTCTCAACCACCAATGCTGGACTACTTTGGATGCAATTTGAAATTTATAATTGTAATTTGTAATGTTATAATTGACTATTTATTAGTCTGCTTTCAGAACAGGTTATATTTACCTGTTTAAAGAGGTTTATTTAAACTTCTTTGTATGAATTTCAATCTCTGTTGTCAAGTTGCAATCTTTAGTATCTATATAAATATATTGGATCATTAATAAAGGTGGGATTTCACCCTTATTGTTAAAAGGAGGTTGCTTTGACAACAGTTTGAAATTCTTGATTGTTATTAATATTGTCTAAGTGTTGACTGGTTTTTAATGATTATAAAATTTTGTATATCAATTTCAATCAATTTGCTTGTATCTATTGAAACAATGATGAAACAACTTTCTCTTCACTTCAAAAAGTGTGAATATTTTATCTCAATGTTATGGGTTATCTCATTATAAATTATTGAAAGAAAAACTCGAAGTATACTGTCATAAATTTTGTTACTTGGTGAAATGATGACCTTTAATTACAATCAATGGAATCAATTTGTGTATGGATTATAGTCAATTTGCTTGGTCATATATAATATATACAACCTGAACTATTTAGCTATAAGAATTAAAAATCTATAAACTCATGGATTAATAAAAATACTTCAAATGAAAGAAATGCTTAATGCCAATCCTCTGGCTATAAAGTTATAATGTCTTTTTGAAAGGATTAAATTGCTTCCTATAGTAAACTATGATTCACTTCCAGTGCTTTAAAAAACAGGTAATGAAATATAAATGGAAAATATGTTAATATTGCTTATGAATTATAAGTGAAAAATATTAAATGTCACTAATGGATTAAGGATTATAAATGCATATATTGAATATTATAAAAGTTACATTTATCAGCAAGTCTTAAAATGGATTAATATGTTTAACTTATGTGGGCTTAACAACAAATGTGATTAATGGAATTTATTAATTGTAATATTACACTCCAGCAACGATTAAATGACAAAAGGAAATTTAATTGTGCCTAATATCATCTTTGATGTTTTTATTAAAAATATTTCCATGAATTCCCAAAAACAGTAAAATATTATGCAAGTATCAATATTTCATTGGAATGAATTTTAATTGTTATAACCATTGGAGTATAAACCAATGGATTACTTAGTGAACTTTGTTATAATTGCTTCTTATTTAGTTAATTATTATTATTAGTTCAATAAAAAAAAAGATGTTTTTCAGATATTATATGAATGTGCAGATAATACTTTTATTAATTTTATTATTTATGATATTGGATATGATTAAATAATATGATTTACATTAGGACCAGGTTTTTATTAATGCAAGCAATTTTTAAACATGTATAAAATTTTGCTGCATTGAAATCATTATGTTTTATGGGTTCATTAGTTTCAACCTCAAAATTATAAGGAGTTAATTAATCATCCTTAGTTAGCTAATTAGGTCTATAAGGAATATTTTATACATCACTCCTATATCTTAGTATATGTTTGTAAAATGCTATAGTGTGCATTAAGGCATCCTAATGATACGAGTTATATTTTTGTTAGTAGAATTTTACTCTTAATGATTAAGTCTTCAAATGAATCCAGTAACAGATTTTGAGGTGTAATAAATAAATCATATATTTTAAATATGATTTAGGAATGCTAAACAATAATTTCACTGTTTTTTTTTAAAAGAACTCATGGAGCCATATTGAATTTTAAAAAAAACTGACTTGAGATACAATTTTTACAATAACTTCAGTTTTAATAATGTTAGAGCAAAAAGCTTTACATTGATAGAAACTAGAAAATCTTAGAAAAACAATAAGACTAAGACAAATAGTGATTACCATTTAAAAAATAAGAAAAAAAGAAATTTCAACATCTGAGATAATTATTACTTTATTGTTTGTTCATAATTTCTAATTTATCACTAATTAAGTTTAAATTACATCTTCATTGATAATTTCTTTGTGTTCCTCACAAAATTCTCATTCAAACCATATATAATAATTCTTACCTGAGATAATCCATAGCTTCAGAATCTCCAAAACTAGTTGCATAAGAATTCATTTTATCTTGTACCCCACAAGTTAACAAATCTCAAGGCATCTATAAGAAAAAGTTTCATCCTAATAAAAGATACAAAACAAATCATTTCCAGAATGTGGATATTCATTTGTCATCATAGCAACTGGCTTATTGTCTTTCTAAAACTAGAAATTGTAGGCTACTGTCTGTATCAATGATAAAATGAGTTTCATCTCATTTTATTATTTTTGTGAACACCAATGATGTTTATATTCTTTATGCGCACCAGTGATGCTATCTTGTTATATTTATTGGCCCACAGAGATATAATTTATTTGCATATAGCTCATTTGTTAGCTATAGACTTGAAAATAATGGGATGCAAAATGTGGCAAAACTACTGACTCTACAGCATGAGTACCAAGACATAGGCAAGAATCAGAAATTGATTCTTTGCCTGCATACAATTCCATGTAGTATATACACATACATCATTTGAAAATTCTCTTTATTGGTTTTAAGTATTTATATTTTCACATGGTACTGTGTCCAGTATTGCTTTATCAACTGCAATCTTTCTGTACATCTGATAATCAGTCTTAAAATTTATAAACATTGCACTGCTCTATAATACCTTAATTTTATGTATGTAAATCATTACTTGTTATACAAACACAGACATGCAAGTGCAAACACAACTACACTAATACAAATATAAACACACTAATAAATTACTAAACCTTTTGAGAATCATTATGTATATAAAATAAGGTTGCCTCAAACTTGGATCAGAGGTCCAACATTACATTGTACATAAACCACTTTGTACAAATTTATATACTATATAATAAAGAGCATGAATAATTTAATATTATATAATTTCTATACTACACAGACACACCAGTACAAATGCAAACACATTAATAAATTATACCATTTATCAAATAATTAAAAAAAAATTAAAATACTATTCAAATAATTAAAATTGAGTACTTACAACTCAATATTCTGATTACGTTTTTATCAGGATGAAGGCCTTGAAATGCAAATCATTGGCACATTTTTAGTCCATTTTAGTAATGTGTCTGGCCAACAAAAAAATTCTGCCTTTGTCTTCTTCATGCAATCTAGTAAACTGAGCAGAAAAGAAAAATAATAAATGAACCTATTAATAAAAATATTAATAAAAAATTTGAATTTTCTCCAATTTCAACTTGCAATATGCCATTTTAAAAAGGAATTTAAACAGCAATGAATGCTGGGATTTCTGTTAACATCATGCTTATAGTTTTCATGCAATTTAAAAAAGAAAAAATTTCAATGAATCACACACCGCTTAGCGTCTGACACGCTTACATCTCAACCCGTTAATTAAATACTTTCATATCTCAAGTTTAGATTAGATTTAAAAAACAAATATTAATATTTATTAGATATTTTATATAATTAATATATTTGTTATTATTTGTTTATAATTTGTTGTTAATTTTAATATTTCTCTTTTGACGTTATTAAAGAAACATCGTCACTGCATATTTATAAAATAAAGGTCGTATTTAAGATGTTATATTACACATAAATGTATTTGGTTTAAATATATCATTATTGTTATTGTTGCTATCTGAAATGCAAAGGTATAGAGTAAGATAATATACATAAAATCCCTTTTACAATATTGTATCCTAAGATAAATGGATAAACTTTATATCCATACATTTACTTTTCTTATTTTATGTAAATGATTATAATTGATTCATAACCATGAGATAAATAATTAATCAATATTATTTTTAAAATTGCTAACCTTAGTTTAAACACAAATCAATTTATACTTAATTAATTCTTTTAGTAAGAAACATTATATTAGAAAATATTTACTTAAAAATATATAAGGAATAGTAGCATACACAAATATTGAAATACCCTGAGAAAATTATTTACGTCAAATTCTAATATAGATTATAATATATATATATCATTCAAATCAGTCAACACTTAGACAACCCCAATATCAATAACAATCAGCACTCTCAACTGTTGTCAAGGCAACCTCCTTTTAACAATAAAGATGGAATCCTATCTTTATTTATGGTCCAATATATTAATATAGACACTAAAGATTGCAACTTATCACAAAGAATGAAATTATTAATATAAAAAAGTTTAAATAAATCTCCTTAAATAGGTAAATATAATCTGTTCTGACTGCAGACTAATAAATAATCAATTATAACATTCAAACTGTAATTATGATTTTCAATATATATATATATTAATAAGTTACCCACTATAATTATTTTAAATTATAAAGCAGTACAAATAAATAATAATAATATACTTTATTCAAAAGTACCTTCAATTACTTAGACCATAATCATTTTCAAATGAACTTTTATAACATCATTTTCATCACATAAGTTCATATACTAACAATTATAACTTAAGCTGCATAGATTATATATTATTATTATTATTATTATTTATTTGTACCTATGTTGTAATTTAATATATATACATTATATTAAGGGTAAAGAGTTAAGGTCTAAACTTGATAGTTATCAATCTGTATCTCATAAAGTAACCGCTTTAAGAAATTACTGTTATAGAAATAAGAGATTAAATCATTCTAATGGAATAGCTTTGTTTCAAAAAGGTCAATTTTATAAAGATTATTTGACTATTGGCTATTCAGATAAATTTATTAAAATATTTTATTTAATAATAATAATAATATTTGTAATGATGTAAAAGATAAAGAAAAATAGGATTTTATTTTTGTGCCATTTAAATTGTCTTCCTATAAAATTGTATGTAAAAATAGTAATTTGTTTGGAAATAAGAAAATTGCTTGGAAAAGGTATTACTTTGAATAATTTATTAAATAATACAAAGGAAATTTTTAATAGAGAGACTATTTCTGGAATAGTGTATATTATCCCTTGTTTTTGTAAGAAGGTATACTAGATCAGAGTAGTTTGAAATTAAACGAAAGAATAAAATACATAAACATACGGTTAGAAATAAATATCTTAGTTCTGCTTTATAACTCCATGAAAAAGATACAGGCCACACTATTAATTTTGATGAAGCTATGGTTTCTTTGAGAGAAATGAAATAAAAAGAAGAATTAAAGAATCTTTATTATTAAAAATTTATGAGTCTGAAGCAGTTAACTTATTTAAAAGTTCTTTTAATATTAAGGGTCTATGGGAGATAAGTGGAACTGGGTAATGTTTAAATTGAAATATGTTATTTTTTAGTTCTTTACACTTGAGAAGTCTGCTTGTAGCAGTGAAACCATTGGTTGTGTTTTGAGTTTTTTTTTTTTTTTTTGATTAGTCTGGTTGACTTGTGAATGTGAGGTAATTTTGATTATTTATTTATTAGTTTAGCTTTATGCTTTGAATGTTTATATATATATATGTGTGTGTGTGCGTGTAAATATGTTAACAGTTATTTCTATGTAATAATCAAGATTAAAGATTTAGATTTGATATAACTAAACAATTACCAATTAAAAATGGCTATGCTATCTGAAACTATATTATTTAGTAATTCCAACAGCATTTGTCTGACTTATGTTAAATCAAAAGCAAAACACTTTTAATTTAATGCACTAACTATTATTAAGTCATGTGGTTTCAGATATCTTTGGTGATTATCTAGTCACATCATAACTGAAATTCTAATCTAGATTATTATACAGAAATTTCCACTATATTTCAATGTTACATCTGTAACAGCATGAAAATCTTTAACTTAATATATGTACAATAATCTGGTTAGTTTAGTTCAATTAAAATATGCCAAACTAGAGCCAAAGTTTAAGCTTAATGTATTATTTTGGTGCTTAAAGATTACTTATAATACCATTGTTTGAATCAAATAAAAATATTTTTTCACAATAAAATGTTTATCAAATTATATTTTTTTGGTTAGAAGTTATCACTATTTTATTAAATGATTCCAATTTAAATGTATTCACATCCTCCTCACCCCACTTCTTTCTTGTCAATTTTTTAATCTTTGTTTTTATAATAGACAAATAATATAATTTTAAAATAAACTTTAGTTACAATGTAGTAGACTTCAATTATATTAAATGTCAAATATATATATAGTGTGTGTGTGTGTGTGATTATATAAGCCATGGCATGACAGCTATGACATGATAGTGATTTCAAAAATCATACCAACAAACATTTATGAAGAACAAATAAGGAAATATAAGTATTTAAAGATTTCTAGATTACTTTTCAGCTTCAATACTTGCAGGATCTTTTGAATTCCATTTTAATTTATACTGATGACATTGCTATTTTTTGGAAAAATCAATTTATTCTAATATAATTTATTTTTCAGTTTAAGTTTAAGAAATATAAATCTATGTCTTTTAAGAATTGTGTATATAATTTGAAATTTTGAATGAAATAAATAAAAAAATGTTATATTTCAAGGTTAATTCATAACTTTCAGAAATAAATAAAATAAAAAAATCTTTAGTGCAATATTTATAATTTTGGTCACAATAAATATAGGGGATTTGAACTCAGACTTTCAAGCAGCCTTCAATTATCACTACTGATACACATGACCACACACATGTAGAAAACATAAATAATCACCAATATACTCATTTCATGCTGAACCAGCACTCGTCAGTTAGTCTAGATTATCACCTCCCACACACATATATAATCATTGCTCAGTTTATATTAAGATAGCAAATGTTTATACTTTAATGGACAGGTTTCAATCTACTCCAACTCTTCAGCCATTCATACCATTGAAAATATGATGATAGAATGCCCAAATCCCATGCTGATGCCAATATTGTTGTTATGCCCATTTTGACTTCAAGTCACTCTAACACCTCATGTATAGGATAGTATCCATTTAAATACATAGAAGATTGCTATCTTAATATAAAATGAGTACTGATTATATATGTGTGTGGGAAATGATAATCTGGACCAACTGATGAGTGCTGGTTCAGCATGAAATATGTATATTGGTGATTATTTATCTTTTCTACATATGTGTATCAGTAGTATGAGATAGTGTGGATAATTGAAAGCTACTTGAAAGTCTGAGTTGAAATCCTCTATATTTACAATTAAGTTATAGGTATAAGAATGCCTGTATTTCAAATCTTAAATTTAGTAACACTAATTTTTTAATATTATTGTCAAACTTTCAATATGTAATTATTTTATTAATAATAATGAATATTGTAATATATTTATTTACTTTTCAATTTATATCCTTTATGCATTGATAAAATTATAAATAATTAAACAAATCCACCTTTTTTTATCATCATAAGAATGTTTGTTTTTAAGGATATATGTTTAATGTATATATAAAGTGATATATTTAATGTATAATATATGTGATATATTTGATATGAAAATTTATATATGTGTGTGTAATAGAATATAAAAAGCAGTCAGTAGAATGTTTGTTTGTATTATTTATATGATAAACTATTTTATGTATTTATATATATTAGTGCTAAAAAAACTGCTGGCCAGTCTAAACTGACAGATTGTTTATGTTAAATAAAGCAAGCATTGTTACAATGATAAAGAATAGTGGATTTTTTAAATTAAAATTATAATATGACAGCAAAATGTTAATGCATGTATATCATTTTTTTATATGAACTTGTTTGTGCAGATTATAATGGGAATTTTGACCTATAGAAATAACTCTTTTTCATAGATTAATTAACTCAGTTGATTAAATAAAGTAAGTTTAACTTAATTATAAATATTCATATTACCCTAAACAATATAATATTAGACCATCTGTCATTAATAAGTTTCAGTAGCTGTGTGATTATAGTATAGATATGTGTGTATATTTCTGTTTTTGAATAGAACTGTATATTTTTGTCACTGTGATATTCTATAAAGCAGATTTTATGATTCCAAAAAAGAGTATAAAAATAACTTCATAAAAAGGATTTATCTGTGATGATTGTTTGCTTTTGTTGCTTGACCTCTCCACTGAAATGCAGAGCATTCATATCCATTAAAAGAACCAATGATTGTAATGTGTATATGTACATGTGTGTAAATGTCAAAGTTTTCCCCCACATCAGATTAAAATCAATAATAGTTTGCGATATATGTGTCTCCATCCTCCATAACACAAATTTTTCTAGCGTTTTGGTATTTCCAACTATATAATTAATTGTAAATTGATTTCACGTAACTATTTTTTAAAAAATAATTTTATAATTTATTACTCGGTAGTTTTTATGAAATTCAAATTTCTGAAGTGACAACTTAAACTTGTGATTTATGAAGTTGGTGTTTCAAAATCTATCGATGCACTGCTTGACAGTTCGTATGAACTTCATAAAAGAGATGATGTGGTCCACAATTCATGGATCTTGAGCTTCACTTTACCATTCTATCACTGCATTATGGCTATTGAAAAATCAAAAATGAAGACATAGTCAAGTAATTTGGAATATCTGTGTTGCATTGCTTCTCCAAACTTCATTATTTATTTAAGAATTATATATATGTTTTAACTTTTATCATATTTTAGTATTTACTACTTCTTGATCCACCCTTAATTCAGCTAAACTCATTTACACTTTCTCTGCTTTTAAAACTTTTTTCATTATTACTTTGTAGGTTTTAGGTTTAGCTCACGTCTGATTTAAGATCTGATAGGAATCTTTATATGACCATTCTACTATAGACTTTCACAATATCCAATTTATTCTTAATTGCGTGACTCAATTCAAATAGCATTACGTTAAACTAAAGACATTTTCTTTTCTTCATATCTTGTTTTCTAAAATTTTGTACTCTCATTTTTTAAAGCCATTGTTTAAAATCCAATTGTAAAAATTTTACAATGATGAGAAATTGGTACTGGCAAAATTTTTGCATTCTCAGCCAAATCCTATGCTTTTTTTTCTTTTTCAATTTTATATTTGTATATGATTATATGATATTATTAGTCACTAATATTCATCTTTCCATTGAATATTGTGATAATTTCTTTTTTTTTTTAAGATTGAGATTATTATCAAACATAATTACTGTTTCTCTTCATTATATTTTATTTCTTTTTTTCTAATAACAAATGATTATTTGATTAGTTAAAACTGTGATAGTTGTTGTAATAAAATTTGTTAAATTTTATTAACAATGATATACTGCATTTTTTATCATAAGATTTTTTTTTTTTAGACCTACAGTTGAAGATGCCAAGACTGATAGAGTAGAAAAGGGTCAATCATCTCTGGGTAACAGTGTTGATATTGAAGATGATCTTGGTCTTGGAGCTGAAGGTAATCTCTGATTTATTTGCTTCCACATGTTTAATTAGTATTGATATTTTTATTAATATGGTTACTTAGAAGTAACTACTAGTACTATAAATGAAAATATTTTAATAAACATTTTTCTTCTTTCATTTTAATTATGCATCTTATAACATTTTATAACTATGTAAGTTTGGACTTGTAGCAACTATAGATAGATTGCAGTTGAATTCTAGAACTGCAGAAGATCTATATTTCATGGAGTTTTTGAATAGTTTAGTTTCTCTCTCCCCCATTAAATTAGAGTAGCAATAAACTGAGGAAGTTCTTCCAAAATTTTCCTAACATTTTTTGGGTTTTTCCATCTTATTCTCAATTGGCTAGCCTTCTTTATTTCTACCTTTGATTTTTATAATAGAAATAGAGTATTGTTAATCTACTATTCTTAATCCCTGGACTACAAATTGGCATAGTTTGAAAAAATCAGTTTGCAATAAATGGAAAAAATGAAATTTAAAAAGTATTTCTGTACAGTATTGTATTAAACATAATCAATCTGGAGATTGCTGATTGGGTTATTGGGTATAATACTGGCAAAAAAGAAGTCTTAATATTATTGAAACTAATAATATTTCAAACTTATCTGTGATATTTTATATAGATCTAAAAGATTTTAAAGCAGAATATCTCAACTTTGTTTAAATCATGTATTTTTTCTAAAATGCTTGGTTTCTGTTAATTAATTCAGTAATTTAAATCACTAAATTCTAAGATAATACGTAATTTGCTTATACTAAATATTTCTTACGTAAGTAAATAGAGGGATTTGAACTCGAGATTTTTAGTCTATTCATCCTCCACTCTATCTCAAGCAATTAATACACATGATTACACACATGTGAGAAAGATACATGATCTCCAATATATGAATTTTGTACAGATCCAGAACTCATCACTTGGGCCAGATCATAATCTCCCAGTGCTCAGTTTATATTAAAATAGAAATTCCTCAAACTTTAATGGACAGGCCTCAATCTTCTCACCCTTCCAACTATTGAACCATTTGTTAAAAAGATTATATCTTACTATAGGTTCATCCCATCCCTCTTTTATTAATATATATGAATACGTAATGTTTGATAATATGAAGGGTTAGATTGATGTAATATTTATATGGGTATAACTATTACATCAAATCCATCAAGGGATTTGAGCATTCCATCATCAGTTTTTCAATAAAATGAACAGTTGTATAGTTGGATGGGTGAGAAGATTGAAATATCTCCATTAAAGGTTGAAGAATTGCTATTTTAATATAAACTGAGCATTGATTGTATATATGTTTGGGAGATTATGATCTAACCTAACTGATGAGTACTAGTTCTGCTTGAAATACAGATATTGGGGATCATGTATCTTTTTTGCACGTATATAGTTATGTGTATCAGTTGCTTGAGATAGAGTGGAGGATAAATAGATTGAAAAATCCTGAGTTCAAATCCCTCTATTTACATATTTAAGTCATTAAAAGTGTAAGAATATCTGCCTAAGAAATTTTAACATACTTTAATATACAGGTGTCCAACCTAATTCAATTCTTAGGGGGTTTAAATATTTTAAGTGCTTGAATTGGAAGATTAATATTCTAGATGATGAAAATATTAGGCATTTTGCAAAATTTTCTTAGTAATATCTTTTTTAAAAGAAAATTCATATTTCAATAATACTCAGGAGATGAAGATTGATTTTGAGCACTGTTTTACAGTCCAAGTCTGGTATCTTCACAAATATACAGGAAGTGGAAAATGTTGATCCATATTTGTCATACTGTAGAATCCAGCGTAGTAATATGTCATGAAATTAATTTTAGTGGATTCTGATAATTATTTTATTAAGAAAATTAAATAGAAATTAGAATGAAATTAGCAAATTTTATGATTTTAAAACTATAAATACATATAGGTACCCTTATGAAAATGTTATTTAAACTCATATTTAATAAAAATTTATAATGCACACAGTTAAACTTATGCAATTAATGTCACAATTCATATTCTACATAAATCAAAAAAGTTATAAGAGTCTTTATGACAGTGGTGTATTAAAGATCAAATTTGTAGACTATTACCATACTGAAAATGATTATTAGAAGATCAATAATTAACAATTTTATGATTATGTAACGCTATTATAAAAATTAGTAAGACTCATATGTTAAAAAGGTGAAAACTTTTCTCTTTAATTTTATGATTAATAAAATTTATTTTGTGGCTTATGAATGCAAGAAATATATATGTATTATTTTTATATATAGAGTAAGTTAAAAACAAACTCTTATGAAGCTTCAAAAATACCCTCAACCTCAGACCGCGGTTTCTGCCTCTAGCGTCATCAGTGAGGTGCTAGGGAATAAAAATACTAGAACTAGTCCAGCATTTTATCAATGCCTAACTATTGAGAAAATGCTGGACTAGTTCTAGTATTTTTATTCCCTAGCACCTCACTGATGACGCTAGAGGCAGAAACCGCGGTCTGAGGTTGAGGGTATTTTTGAAGCTTCATAAGAGTTTGTTTTTAATTTACTCTATATATAACATTTGTAAATAGGAGCTTTATTAAAATTAGGTCATCTGACTTGATTTTTTATCAATGTATTATTTTTTTATGCTGTCAAGATGAATTATTATTCAACTTTAAACAGTATGATAAAGAAGTAAAATTAATTTGTTACTAATGAATGAATGATATTTCTTCTCCCTTTTTCATGCCATTAAAGTGGATTATTATTCAATTCTGAATAATATATGTATGGAGAATGTTTTGCATTAAACATGATTTATGTTAGATATTTTTTATATAACCATGATTTTATCTTCATCAGATCAAAAACTATATGCATCTAATTTTATATTGTTTTATATTTGTTTATGAGAATAAAATAAAATTAGTTATTAACAATGCTATCTATATATTTTGTTTGTGTATACAAATTTAGTTGTTTTTTAAGGGGG
Source organism: Epiperipatus broadwayi (assembly GCA_028023455.1). Taxonomy (NCBI): domain Eukaryota; kingdom Metazoa; phylum Onychophora; class Udeonychophora; order Euonychophora; family Peripatidae; genus Epiperipatus; species Epiperipatus broadwayi. Next base: position 16,192,658 of record JAQFVV010006199.1, read on the forward strand.
GGGGGGCTATTGCAAACAAAACGTTAAGAAAATATGGTTTAAGTGGTACTCTTTAAATAATGGGTTTATGATCTTTTTTAAATATAGGAACTCATTGAAATTTATGAAATAGCTCTAATATAAAATGCTAGAATAAATTGTGGATGACCATCAATCGGGAAATTCCTACAAATAATAATTTAGTGCTTGTTTCTAATATTTCATAATCCCGTTTGTTGGATTTATTTTCCTCAATAAGACTAGCATATAATAGATAGATAAATCTCATTAGTGAAAGTATATAAATAAATCTTAAGTGATAAGATTTTTTTTTTCTGCAAAGCATTATTAATTATAATTTAATAGAATATAAAGATTGCAAACTTAGCCATCAAACATTTTTATTTTTCATATAATTTAGATCAGTAAGATTAGATGTTTATATTAATATATTTTATTTTTCATGTGAACTAACCAGATGTCACAAAGAATCACATGTCTTATTTTTTTAATAATAAATATGTATTCTTCTTTTTGAAAAGAGTTTGAAGTCATATTCATTATTTCTTCTTTTTTTTGGTAGCCAAACTCCTAAGTGACAATAAAGAAGCCATCTCAGAAAAAGACAGGTAAATTTAACACAAATTTTAATTAAATGTATTTAAAAGTTCATAAAAACAAGCTGATAAGTATAAAAAATAGATATTATTAAATATGATAACCTCTTACATATATTAATGGTCGAGTGTTATTTTCCTGGTTAAGGATTTGATTGGTCATTTTTGTATTAAGTGTTTCATTCATTTCATAATACTAATTTTTGTTTGATGTACATATTAAATGGGTCATTTTAAATACCCATCAATACTTTATCTTTTTTTTAATCTAAAGAATGACTAGCTGATAAGAAATTTAGTATGTATGAGTATATATGTGTGTGTGTTGTATGTTTTAAGTGAAAATGGATTCCCTTTCTTTTGGTTTGCTTGCATTATTTTGTTGGATTCTGAGTATTATTTGATAAGGATGAAATAAAACATTAGACTGAGAAAAATTAATTATATCATTTATATGTGTGCTTGTGGAAAATAATACACTCCACTTTCCCAATTTCATTTAATAATTATTGTGTATGTATTTATAAAGAAATATTGTTGGTAAGGTGAAATTAACATTTGAGGAAAAAAGATTCATTATATTACTATGTATTTAAGTATAAGAAAGTGTTTATTGCCTTTCTACTGTTTTAATAGTTATTTTATTGTATTGCTAAATGAGTATTATGAAATTAGCATTAGGGATAATAAAATTCATTATATTATTTGTGTGATATATGACAATATTTTCAGGTAATGAGAATGAGTTTGAAAAAACATTAAATAAGAAAATTAAAATTTGTAAAAATTTCAGAGGAGAATAAATACGTGTTTAATCATAAAGCAGTGAATGGGATTTGAAGATGAGAAAAGATTGTGAGTGATAGTTTGACAAGAAGTTATAGAGTAAGTTAATGATTTTGAGTTTTTGAAAGTTGGGTCAACTGATGTATAAGATATTTAAGTGGGTACTATTATGTGATTTGTTAAAATGTTTACACTTAACATTGATAATTTAAAAAAAAGCAAGAGGTTTTTGAGATATATATTTGGAGAAGAATGAAGAAAATAAGTTGAAGGCTAGGTTTAGCAGGTTTTAAATGCTGATAGTATCTGGAAAGTTTAAGAACAAGAAATGTAAAAGAAGAAAGAAATTGATCGATCTAAAAGAAAGCTCTAGTTATGGCTGTTTCAAGATTAAGGCAAAAGAGAAAACATTTGTTGAACTAATGGATGTACTCAGATTTTCTGCTGTTATCACATGATAATCTCTTTATAGTTATGAATAAAGATATATGAATGATTATAAATATGTTTGCATATGTGTATGTTAATGTAGTCTTTATTATATATATATATATATACTAACTATTATGAATCGGAATGAAAGGAATGCTCTATGTGAGAGTAGAATTAAAATTCCACACTCAGATGTTAAAATGCCTGAATGATTTTTAATTGAGCAAAGCAAAAAGAAAATCTCAGATTGATGAGTTAAGTGAAACTGTTGTGCTTATCAACCTGCTAATAATTTGGATATACAAATTGCCCAATATCCTGAGCAATTAATCATTCAAATGAATGGAAGGAATAGAAATAAAAACAGCAAATATAAAATAAAATCTGTTACAATGTTTTTCTTCACTAAATTAAGATTTGAAATCATTCCTGCCCAAAGGATAGAGATGCTTACAGTTATTAAAAAACTAAAAACATCATATTATACAAATATTGAACTGTGTCTAAATTTTGGCAGTCCAAAGCTTTAACCACTGTGAAATGCTTATAGAATTAAATGTTACATTTTAATTTACAACAATCAAACTCATTCCTCCCACAACTTTGACATCATCCACTTCAGATAAATACAGTAATGATCATCACTAATCATTTTACTAAACTAGAGATTGTCTCTAGCACAGATATAAACTTTAAACCTAAGTTAAAGATTAATATATCTGATTTTGAAGTCATTTGTTTTTTATTGAATCTTTATTAATATGATTTTAAAGAATATGTGGAAGTGTGGAGGTTATTTAATATATTTATAAAGAAATAAATGTCTTTTCACATTCTACAATTCTAAAGCATAATATCAACTTATATTTATCGATCATTTTTGTAATCCACTGTGAGAAAAACACTTTTAAATCCAACTTATTTTTTTGATTATTTTGAATCCAAAATTATTTGTAGTTGAGTAATAATTGTCTTGGTAAAACTTTTGTATAAAACTGATAAAAGTCTGATAAATCTGTAGTTTCTAACATCTTTTGTCACCATTTTTAAACACCAATATTATTATTGCCTTTTTTCAATCTTGATACATCTTTAGCATTTAAACATTTGCTTATAGTTTTGCCAACAATTTTTCTATTTCTTCACCTACTTCTTTTAAGGCATTAATAATAATTTCATAATTTCATGCTTACTTAATATTAAATTTTTGTAGCTATTAAATATTAAAATTTCTAATTTGGTCTTTCAGGATTATCATGGAACTGAGACATGATAATTATCTTGAGGAGTGTTTTATGGATACAAGTAAATCTACTTCTGGATTTACTATCCCTGGTAATGGGTTTATTATTAGAGACTTTATTAAAAGGAAAATAATAAGTTGAATGTGGAGTTTCATAGCCAAAGTATAGATTTAAAGGCAGAAGTTCAACTAAAGCTTAGAAGAGATTGGTAGATTAAAACTGCAAAGGAAATAAATACAGTCATGTGCTAATCATAGTCCTTTAAATTATTTTTGATATATTGAAAGCAATATATTGGTCTAAAAAACAATATCATAATTCATTGAGAGCACATTCCTTATATGATCACAATGAGATTTTGAACAGGCAGAGAACATATTTTGATCTTTTTTTAAAATAATGATAAAAGAATTTATATGAAGCTTTGAATAATATCTATTCATTTTTAAATGCAAACAAACATATTTAGCTTAGTGAAATCAAAACAGCTCTTTGTAATCTTAAAAATTGAAAGACAGTGGATACTGATATATCTAGAGAAATTTTAAAATATTGTGACAATATATTAATTTCAAAAAGATTGGATTTTGTTTTTTTTTCGAAATATATAGATTCACTAAGTTGAATTACTTGATATTTTAAAAATAATCGTAATAGACAAAATTGCAGTCATTATTTTGGAATATTATTGTTCTTCAGTACAGAAAATATACTTTCAAGGATTTGATTGAATATGTTGCTTCTAGACATTGATTCAGTGTGAATTCAAAGAACCAAAAAATAGACATGGTTTTTGTTGCTAGCAATGCAAAAAAAGTGTTTGGAATAAAGAAATAATTTATATATTGTCTTCATTGATTTGATCAAGGCATTTGACTCACTCAAATAAATTTACGGCAATATTTAAAATTAATTGGTTATCTGCCAAAGTTTATTCGTACTATACAACTTTTGCTTGAGGGAATGGGATTATTATTTCAGTTGGAAAATCAGAAGTCTTTGAAATGAAAATTGATGTTAAAACAAAGATATGTACTAGCCAAAACTTCGTTTTTGATTTTTATGTTTGGAATTATTTATGGGCAATTTTATGATTCGGGGATCAAGATGCAATACAGTTTTGTTGGTGGAATTTTTAATTTGAATCACAAAGCAAAAACAAGCACTTCATCTTTTTGATTTTTGGATTTACGATCTGCTGATAATTAATCTATTGTTTCCAATTCTGAAGATACTTTTTATTATAGTAGTCTTTGCAATTGTTTATAGATGTCTTCATAAATCAGAGATCAAGATTTGATACAGGTTTGATGTGTAAATTTTTTACTTGAATTGATTAAAACCAAAAATAATATTTTTTATTTTTATTTTTTTGGCTTTTGAATTTTGTGCTACTTTTTGCCAATTTAAAATGCTATCTACAGAATATATTTAATATTTAGAATACAACATACAAATACTTCAAATACTGAAATTATTTATCAGCCTATAATGGAGGAAAAATTTTCAGGACTTTTCACTTGGATGATTATTACTTTGAGAATATGAGCCAATTGAAGAATCCAGACAACTAAAGTGGAAACAGATGTTGAGATGTAACACAGACTTCAAAGTGCTCCTATTGCTGTAAAAAATTAAAAGGCAGCTTATTTCATCACAGTCATGTAATTACTGCATTTAAATTAATTATACATAGAGATATTATTTTATCTAATTTATGTGTAGAAATGAGATCTCTAATTGACATAAAATAAAGATATTCATTTAAGAATGCTCCATAAAATTCTGAAAGTGTGATGGCAACATCATATTTTCTTCACTTTTATGGATGTAATATTATATAAACTTATTTAATATTAATTTTATTTACTAGTGCAGAGATAGTATGTAATTTAGGCAGTAAGGATTTTTCATCCTAACACATACGCTGTACTGTTTTTATAATATGTCAATGATGACTTGTTGAGTATTGAAGAAACTCTCAAATTAAGATACAAGATAGAGACTTTAGAAAACATAAGAGTGGCCATCTAATATTTAAACCGACTTTCTAAGTATATAGGCCAAAGAAACTATTATAATAAAATCACTTCTTTGCTGGAGTAGACAATGAAATGAATCAATGATGCAAGATTTATTAAAACATTATTTTATGGCAAATTTCAGTTTGAATTTTATATGAGAGACAGATCTTATTTATGTTATAAAAATTATTTCAAAGACACTCTAAAGAAGTGCAACATTGATTGCTTTTATTGAAAAGACATGGCTGAAAAGTAAAACTATAATTACATAAGGTGTGAAATTTTTTAGAAAGAAAAGTTTTCTGGAGAAGAAATTATGAGATGGGATCCCACACAAAATATCAAATAAACAGAAAAATAGGTCATTATATTATATATATGGAAATATTTATAATTTATGGATTAATGGGTGTAGTTATCTGAAACTTATCTCTTTTTTTTTTTTATTATTGTTTGTCTTTCACTCTTTTTTTCTTGGAGTTAGAGTCGTCATTCCCATTTATGTGTGACTGTTGTTGTTGCTGCTGATGAATTATTTGTAAACTACTGAAATTATGAAATTTGTAAATTTGATAATTTTAGGATTTTATATAGAGAGTATTTTATTTTTAATTGTTTACCTAACCCAGTGTCAGCAATCCCAGACTGCATGCTACATATGGCCCATGAGAGATTTTTGTCCAGCCCTCCTGCTTAACAACTGGATACCAATTATCTAGAGATTAGATAACTAGAAGCCAATAGTTAGATATCAATGTACTGGAAAATGTTTAATAAAAATTTATTCACAATTATTAAATCTCATCACATTACTGTATCAGCAGATACATTTGTTTTCATTGTTTCTTATTTCTCCATACTGATTTCTTTTTTTCTCTTTCCTTTCCAGAAGTTCTTTTTTCTGAGCAAAAACAAACCCATGGACACTAAGAAAAGATAGATAGATATTAAGTGCCAAAATTGTAAAGAATGTTGGACACTTAGCTATTTTTTCATTGAGCATTTTGGGGAAATGTATTTGTTTGATTTGTCAAGATACCATTGCTGTGAATAAAGTTTCAAATATTAAACAGCAATATGAAACTCATCATAATTGTTACAACAATGTCACTGGAAAAACATGAGAAGATAAAACTGCACAGCTGAGAAATAGTTTATCAAAGCAGTCATCCTTTTTCACAAGAAAAGTTGAAGAAATTGACCAAACCACTCGTGCTAGCTATAAGATGCCAAAGGAAACCTTTTATTGATGGAGAATTCTTCAAAGAATGTTTTCTTTCCAGAAAAAAAAGGAATTATTTTCTGCAATAAGCTTATCAGCAAGAACTGTAGAAGACAAATTGAAGAACTGGCAGGAAATGTCAAAAATGGCTTAAAGGGCATTTTAACAAATCTGGAGTATTATTCTATTGTTACTGATGAAACCACAGATATGACAGATACTTGCCAACTTGCAATATTTGTGAGTGGTGTAATACTGACATTTGATATTGTTATACAATTGATTCCAATGAATGACATTAGCATGGAAGAAGATATTTTGCGAGGTGTTATAAAATTTATTTCTGAACAAATATTGATTTATCAAAGCTTATTGGAGTAACCATTGATGGAGCACCAGTTATGGTTGGAGAGAAAAAGGTGTTTGTTTCATTACTTCAAGAACAAAACTAATGAAGCTTCACTGCATTATTCATCAGGATGCATTATGAGAAAGTCATTGAATTTTAAGGATATGATGGCAATGATTGTAAAAATAGTGATTTTTTTTACTTTAAAGAGAAATAAATCACCGTCAGTTTTAAGCATTTCTAAAACAAATTGAGGCAGAGGATACCAATCTTACATATTTTCAGGATGTTTGATGGCTTAGCTGAGGAGAAATGATGGAATGAATATATATGGATTGAAAGAAGAAATTGCTATGTTATTAGAGAGCAAAGTCCAAGATAAATCTTGCTTTTAGGATCCATGGTGGATTGTCAAGTTAGCATTTATAGTAGACATCACGACCCACATGAACAATTTGAATCTTGAGCTTCAAGGAAAGAACAAGCTTTTATTTTAAATGTTTGGTCAAATTACTACTTTTGAAAGTTTCCACTGTGGGAATCACTACTTCAGACAAGCAGCTACTCTTATTTTCCAAATCTCCAAGATCACAAGAAAGATATAATACCAGATCTTTCTGTAAGCTCTATTCAGAATTTGAGAAGCCAGTTTTCTGTTTTGTAGACTTCCAGTAATATAAAAATCAATTTATATTATTTGGTTCTCTTTATGAAGTTGATGTGGAACAAATATTAGATATCAGTTGGAGTTAATCAACTTACAATGTGATGAATTTTTTAAATCAAAATTTCACTTTAAATCCATTGCTAACTTCTACAAGAAATATGTATTGCCAAGCAGAAAATATAAAAACATCTTGAATAATGCAAAAGTGATGGTATCATTATTTGCAAGTACATATGCTTGTGAACAACTTTTCAAAAATGAAATATTTTAAAAATCATTTAAGAACATGGTTGTGTGATGACCATCTGAATGATGCTTTACTTCTGACATTCTTCTGATCTGGAGAAGTTAGCAAACAATAAACAGAAACAAGTTTCACATTAATTCATTTGTCATTTCTAATTGTATTTTGTTTATAGTAAAGAAGTTGCAATTTTTTTGTTGTGTTTGCAGTAAGTAGTTGTTTTACTGTTATTCCTACAGTAAAATAAGTAACCTTGTTTTAAAAAAATTACATTGATTTCCTTGTTTTCTTTAAATATGCAGACCAAGACAACTTTCTGATCAGAGTGGTCTAAGGTCAAGATGATTTATTTGTAGTACATTTGATATCATGGCTCTTCTTCAGTCTGGACCTCTCTCTCTAAAAGGTTGCTGACCCTGTCCTAACTATATTAATAAAAAAAAAACCCACATTATTTATTTTCTGAAATTTTTTATAATTTATTTACTTTGTTAGTTCCAAACTTGGATTATGGAACAAAAGAGAGAAATTTTTGAAGATGGAGAGTCAGGAGAGTGGGATGACAGACATCTCTGGAGTAACTCAAGTCTCTGAGTAAGTCTATTGCAATATATTCATTAAGCTAACTTAGAGTATACTAATAGTTTTGTTGTTTTTAAAAGGCTTTTTGCTATCTTTTATAATGAGTTTATTTTATTTTTAATTAGTCATTTTAATTAAAATTTCATAGAAATGATTGAGAATTTTATAATTTTTTTAATGTGATTTTAAAATGATTAGCCTAATTATCAGTTTTGTGATATTTTTTATAGAGATATTTCTTATTTCAAAGTTTCACCCTTCTGCAAACATACCTTTTATTTTCATATTTTATGTGTGCATTTGAAAACTCTGGTTGCAATATTTTACTTTTATAAATTGATGATGTTAAACAAAAATAAAGGAAATTATTTGGTTTTTAAGAAAATGTATTTATTTCACTTAAATGTTGAGACACAAAATAATCTGAAAATAATATTTTCAGTGAAATAGAAGATGTGATGATGGCTATGATTCTTAAAAAGTCCAGATATCATTTCAGTGGATTTTATATCGGGGATTTGTATAAGTTGTCCTTAATGAAAAAAAAAGTCTGAGATTTTCATAATTTATAAGAACTTGACACAGCTATATAGCAGTGGTAACATTCTTTCCATAAAATCATTAATGTGTCTAAAAATAGTACATATATATTGAGATATAGATCTTTAAACAGGGGGCGTTACTGGATATTTGTAATTGTATGATGGTTTGTATATTTTCTATAATTATTTCAGTTAGTGTTAACAGTAACTTTCTTTTCATATATATATATGTATATCATTAAAAAACCAGTCAATACTTAAACAATACCAATATCAATAACAATCAACAATTTCAAATTGTTGTCAAGGCAACCTTTTAACAATGTATATATTGTAACACTATATTTTAACATCTAAATCAATAACTATAAACTAAAAAAAATTATTGGCTTATCAAATAGAACAAGTATTGGTGCTTATTACTATTATTGTGGTAAATAATAAAATTAGAAGTGATATTTGTATTTCTCATATACTACTACCTATTAAACACACACACACATAAAATCAATGTTAGATGCAAAAATATGCAGGATAAAAAGATACTACACTAACTACAATAAAAGAAAGTATTTAAAATATTATTAATACAATAGTAATTTGTGTTTGTATAGCTAGAATACCATAATACACTCAACAATGATAGCAAATTTTAATATTATGTTTAAATATGTGTGTATGCATACACAAAAGTTTATGTTTCAAAATATAATAAATTTGAAAAAAAGTATAATTGTAAAAAAATGCTTAAATAGATTTATTCTTAGTATTAAATAAATAGGTTTATTATTAATTAAAAATGAAAACTTTAAAATAAAACAAAAGTCATTTGATCTAATATTTATTATTGTAAGTCATTTTTATTTGTGAAATAAATAATTGTGTTTTATTTTATTAATAATTAATGTAGCTGTTATGTTGTAGTACAATTAATATTAATAAAAAATAAGTTTGAAACGGTGTGTACTCCAGAAGTTAAAAGTGTTAAATAATTACATGTGAAAGTAAACGAGTAGATTTAATAAAAATGAAAATTAGAAATTACAAATGGTTTTTCATATAGATATTTTATAAAAAGCAAGGTGTAAAACAAGATGGAAGATCCGAATAAATAATTAATTAAACAAAGGATTAAAAATGTAAAGAACAATTTAATTAATTAGTTCAGAAATAAACCCAGAATAATTTGGTGATTAAAATTGATAAGGAATAAACAATAGAACAAAAAGTAGATATAATCTAGCAGAGAAAGGACAGATTAGTGTCAATCCTGATTTTCTGAGAGACTTAAGTGTAACGAGAATTCAGAACAGGACCAATGATGGGAGGAGAGCCAGATATTCAGGTCTGAAGATACCAAAGACTGACCTAGGGTAATTATACAGACTATACCTGTCTTATTATTATTTTTGTAAGCCTTACAGGTGCTAGTAGACTTACGATAATTTTGTTATAAATAATTGTTATTTTTCATACTAATAAAATCTTGTACCTGTTAAGTGGGATATCTTAATTTTATGCAAGAGAGTAATAGTTACTTAAATTAGGTGTATTTGGTTGTTTCTCATAAGTAACATTAAATCAAGTACATCACAATTTTGGCGCAGTCAGGAGAAAACCTGTTTTTTCAAGCTTATGAAAAAAGTACACCGAACAGTAATTCAGAAGTCGGTGAGTTGTTAAAGAATTAAAATGTCGATAGGACAGGCTAATATATCGGAATTTGGGATAGATAATCTGCATGAATGGCCCTTTTATGTGCTTCAATTACAAAGTTATTTTAAGTTGAATAGTATTATTGAAAATGACAGGAAAGTAGCAGCGTTATTATGTTTGTCAGGTAGAAAAGTTATTGAAATAGTAAATAAATTGTATAATGGACAAGTTACAGATAGTAGTAGCTATGATGACCTGGTTCAAAGACTAACAGATTATTTTAGCCCAAGACCATTGAAGTATTTAGCTAGGTTAAAATTGAGGAACCGCAAACAAAACTCGAATCGATAAAGGAATATGATATTGTTCTACGCCAATTAGCAAAGAATTGCGAGTACGGCGACTTTGTGGAACAAATTCTTATTGACCAGTTATTATGGGGAATGAAGGACAATAAATTGTGTCAATCGTTATTAATTGAAACTCAGTTAACTTATGAATGTGCTATTCAAAAGGGAATAGTATACGAGTCAGTGGTAGAACAAGCGTTAGCTTTTTCAAATAGAATGGAGGAAAACTCTAGGAATACTATTTTTAAAATAGAGAGAAAGGATAAGGATTGTACTAAAGAAGGGAAAAGTTTCGAAATAAAATGTTTTTGTTGTGGTAAAGTAGGTCATTTGTCTAAAAGGTGTAAATGGAGGAACGAAAAATGTTACAACTGTGGGGCAAAGGCCATTCAGCAGCAGTGTGCAAAAAGCCTAAATGAAAATCTGAATATGGTAAAGATCAGAAACAGTGGAAACCAGTAATTAAAAAAAATATCTTAAAAAATGAGCAGGATCAATTCATGCTAGAGATTAAGTTAAGTAACAAAAGAGTAGAAATGGAAATAGATAGTGGCTCAGGAATTTCGTTAATATCTATGAAAAAGTGGAAGGAAATATCCACAGAGAGCCCTCAGATTAAAATACAGAAAGCTAACATTAACGTTAGAGATGTCAACGGGAACTCGATCAAGTTAATTGGGAAATCCGAAGTAATAGTTGGTTTTAAAAATAAAAACTACAAATTACCTATATATATAGTAGATAAAGATATTAGTCCGTTAATAGGAAGAAACTGGTTTAAAGACTTAGGCATTAAATTTAATATAGTTAAAAAGGTCTCGGTGGAAAAAGAAATGATAGAGTTATATCCGAATTTATTTATGGAAGATTTAGGTTTGATAAAATCAAAGCCCATTGACTTGCACTTAAATGAAAATGCTAAACCGGTTATTTGTAAACCGAGAAAAATACCTTTTGCACAAAGGCAGTTAGTAAAGGAAAAAATAGAAGCATTAGTTAAAAAAGACATGTTATCCCCAGTCGAGGAGGCGGATTGGGCCACGCCGATTGTTGTGTTAACAAAACCAGACGGAAAAATTAGGCTGTGTGGAGATTATAGAACAACAGTAAATAAGTATCTTAATAAAGGAGCTTACATGGTGACGAATGTACGTGAGATTCTTAGTAATCTACCTAAAGCAAAAAATTTTGCGAAATTGGATTTAAACTCGGCATATCACCAATTAAAAGTTACGGATGATACAGCTCGGTTATTGACAATTACGACCCCTTTTGGATTATTCAAATGTAATTGTCTCCCTTTTGGAATTACATCAGCTTCAAACATATTTCAAGCAAAAATAAATTCAATATTACAAGGCTTGGAAGGTGTGACGCCATATTATGATATTTTGTTTGCTGCGACATCACCGGAAAAATTAAAAAATAAAATTCGGGAAGTATGCAAGAAACTAAATAACGCAGGGGTAAAATTAAATGTTAAAACATGCGTTTGGGAAACGGAAGAATTAAAGTTTTTAGGCCATCTTATTTTGGAAAAAGGGAAAGTCCATTAACTGAAAAAATTAGGGCAGTCAAAGATGTTCCAAGCCCAATAAATGTCAAGCAACTTCAAGCTTTCCTAGGTTTGATTAATTTTTTCGAACCTTTTCTAAAGAACAAAGCGATGGTTATAACTCCTCTATACGAACTGCTACGCAAAGATCAGAAATGGATTTGGAATACCAAACATGAAATGCATTTAAAGCAGTTAAGGAATTGTTAACCTCTAGTAGCTTATTAGTGCATTTTGATAGCAATAAAGACATCACTATTACTACGGATGCATCACAATAAGGAATCGGAGCAGTTTTAGCACATCAAATAGACAGGCATGAACGTCCTGTAGCTTATGCTTCTTGGACTTTGTCTAAAGCTGAAAACAATTATAGTCAGCTGGACAAAGAAGCTTTGGCAGTCATGTTTGCTGTGAAAAAATTTCACCAGTTTATATATGGACGGAAATTTGAATTAATAACAGATCACAAACCTTTGTAGGGATTATAGGAAAAGATCGTCCGATGCCAGAGCATTTAAGTCCACACATGCTCAGATGGGCTAATACACTTACTGCTTACGATTTTGATCTAAAATATCAAAAAGGAAAGATAATTTATCATGCGGACGCTCTATCTAGAATGCCCGGAAATAATGACAACTATGAAATGGATGTGGAAGTTAATCACATTGACAATATGAAATCACAAGTCATAAATAGTAAAGTAGTTCAAACATGGACAAATGAAAATGACGGGTATACGTTACTTAGGAAATGGATAAGCAAAGGTTGGCCTAATAAAAAACCTGAAAATTTAGCAATGGGGTTTTGGGTCAATAGAGACCAGTTGTCGGTCTGTAAAGGGTGTATTAATATGGGAGACAGAGTAGTTCTACCTCCTATATGGAGAATTAAAGTTCTAGAACTTTTGCATCAGGGGCACCCAGGCATCGTACGAGCTAAAGCTCTAGCTCGGAGTTATGTTTGGTGGCCGCAGATAAGTAATGATATTGAAAAGTATATTAAGAAATGTGATAAATATAAGTCTGAAATAGCTCTGCCGAATAAACAATATTCTTCTTGGCCTAAACCAATATATCCGTGACAAAGACTTCATATAGACCATGCGGATCCAATAGAAAGAAGAAATTATTAATTTTAATCGATGCTTTCTCTAAATGGATAGAATGTCACGAGTTTAAAAATACTAGTGCAAATGAAACAATAAAATATTTAACAGACATATTTTATATACATGGATTTCCACAAGTAATCGTCTCTGACAACGGAACTGGATTTGCGAGTGAAGAATTAAAAATACAATTTGGAAAATGGGACATAAAACATGTATTTACACCCCCTTATCACCCTGAATCAAATGGTTTGGTGGAAAACCCAGTAGGGCAAGTGAAGAAATATTTAAGAAAAAACAAAAATACAGATATGAAAAATGTCTTATAGGAATTCATGATGTATCAACATATAACTCCATCAATAATGGCTGGAAAATCGCCAGCTGAAATGTTATTCAGTCGGAAAATACGAACTAATTTATATTTTTTGCGACCTGATACACATATATATAAATATAACCAAGACCCAGTGAAAAACTTTAACATTGGAGATGTGGTAATATTCAGAGATATACTACGTAAACAATGGGTTAATGGAAAAATTGAACGGGCGCGATCAAAGCAAATTTATGATATTAAAGGCGAAAATGGAAACATGTATAAGCATCACAAAAATCATATTTGTAAAAGTGAAGATGACATACAACTAGATATGTTCCAGCAGTTCTAACATGCAAATGAAAAGAATTCAGATAAACAGATGATACTGACCGACATCGAAGAAGATGCGGTTGAAGAGGATAAAATACAGATTGAAAAGAGGAAATCACCTAGACCAATACGATGTAAAAGAAGACCTTTGTACCTAAAAGAATATGTATAAGATGGATAAACCGTAACTTCTGGAGTGGGGGAGGAATTGTTATGTTGTAGTACGATTAATATTAATAAAAAATAAGTTTGAAACGGTGTGTACTCCAGAAGTTAAAAGTGTTAAATAATTACATGTGAAAGTAAACGAGTAGATTTAATAAAAATGAAAATTAGAAATTACAAATGGTTTTTCATATAGATATTTTATAAAAAGCAAGATGTAAAACAAGATGGAAGATCCAAATAAATAATTAATTAAATGAAGGATTAAAAATGTAAAGAACAATTTAATTAGTTAGTTCAGAAATAAACCCAGAATAATTTGGTGATTAAAATTGATAAGGAATAAACAATAGAACAAAAAGTAGATATAATCTAGCAGAGAAAGGACAGATTAGTGTCAGTCTTGAGAGACTTAAGTGTAACGAGAATTCAGAACAGGATCAATGATGGGAGGAGAGCCAGATATTCAGGTCTGAAGATACCAAAGACCAACCTAGGGTAATTATACAGACTATACCTGTCTTATTATTATTTTTGTAAGTCTTACAGGCACTAGTAGACTTATGATAATTTTGTTATAGATAAATCTTGTATCTGTTAAGTGGGATATCTTAATTTTATGCAAGAGAGTAATAGTTACTTGAATTAGGTGTATTTGGTTGTTTCCCGTAAGTAACATTAAATCAAGTACATCACAGTAGCATAGTGTTTTATCTCAAAATTTGGCACTTTAAAACTTTTGAAACTTGCAACGCTTGCCTGATTCCAATCACATCCATAGGAATGAGAGCCGAATTTTTGTGTACAAATCCAAAAAATGAAGTATTGTGGGTACAAAATTATGAAATCACTAATTACATGACAGAAACATTCATATACAACCATTTCTCAAAATTTGTTTAGTCTTCTCTAATTACAAGTGTATTGAAGGGCTGCTTCAGATTTAATTAAACGTAGAATTATCCATTTTGTCATCTTCACCAACAGCAATTCTAAGTAGAATCTAATTAAACTTTTGTCCTTAAGGCAAATGTTTTCTCTGTGTCTGTCCTGAATGAAGTGATTAAATTATTAACAATGTTTATCATTCAGTAATGCATTTAAAGGAACAAAATTTATATATTTTTGATTCTTCTATAAATTTTTAAAATTACTTATGGAATGCTATAGCTCATCTCTTCTTTAAAGATTAAAATTCCTTATTTGGAATTATAATGGCTACATTGACATAAAGTTTCTAATGAATAGTATAAAATTCATAAGAATTTATGGATTCACATATAGTTTAATTTTATGTTAGTGAAAACTACCTAAAATAATAGCTAAGTTTTATAATGAATTGGCATTAATGAATTAATGAATTGCTTATCTTTTGTGATAATGACCTGAACTCTAGCTGAACTTTATAAAATTGACTTGAAGTAATGGATCAATAAATTGCTGTATATTTTATTGATGGAAAGTTATTTAAAACCTTGGATATTTTTGTAAAGCTAAATTAACCAATGGATTATTAATATTTGTACTACAGTGACCACAGGAATCCAAAAGATAATGGATTTATATTCATTGGTATAATACTTTTATAAATATGCCTAGAGACATTATGATGTATGAGAGCTACTTTTTTATACGGATTACTTGCTATGACAATACATGTAGGCATACGAATAAATAATTGTTGATTTGTTAAATGCTTTAGAAACTCAATATTAATAAATTTTTGCTTCCACAATTAATCATATTTTCATCTGGATTAAGTGTATTGAATGCATATTTGTGGCATTTATCACTTTATAGAAACTCAAATAATATTTTGATATGATTGAAATAATTAAAAGTGCACTTGGATACATTTTCTGCAAGTTTGTTTAATGATTATAGATTATAAATTTTATATATCTTCTATAGTTAGTTAATTTGTTTAATGATTTTAATATTTTAAATTATTATCATTATTATGGTTTAATAAAAAGTTCTGCAGGAAGAAATATCATAAGGCAAATAGATAATACATTATATTTATTAGGGAAATTGGATAAATGTATGTGTTTATAATTTTATTATGTACTGGATATCAATTATTAAACTTTAGGCTAATGTAAATATGCTATAGCTCAGTTAATAGTTAATCTCTCATATGTTTTTGTTGATCTTTTAAATCAACCTCAAATTTTTCTATTATAAAAGATATTTAGAATAAACAATTAAATAATTATAAGGTTACCTTTTTTTTTTTTTTGCGCTAGAGATACTCATGTGAGTTGATTATATATTGAATAATTCTCATGGCACTGCTAATCACAAATGTTATTGTTTAGTTGAGTTTAAATTCCTAACAATATTGTATTAAAGTTTTAGGTTTAATATAAGTTTAAAAGTATATTATGTTATGTCACTAGTAGGTTAAGCAATAAGCTTGGTACTTATAAAAAAAGGTTGTTATTATTACGATTATTATTATTGTATTTTATCTGCAATTATTGGTTAATGCTTAGGTTGAATAAATACTATATAATCTTATCTAATGGAGTGTTTTGTTGTTGCATCACGTTTTTGATAACCCAGAGGTATTTATAACTCAAATAGACAGTATTTGTTAAGTATACAAACTTTTCAGAGAACTTCTTGTTACCATAATTACATTTGTTTGAATATTTTTTATTAATAATTTTATAATTAATAAATTGTTATATTTTGTTACTATATGGTCGTTTGTCATTAATTTAATATATCATCATCATCTATCCATCTTATAAATAAATATGGTCACAATTACACTATTTTTAAGAAGTAATTTTTTTCCAATTTACTTGCACCATTTCCATTTTAATATTGAATTTGCTAATATAAGTGGATACAATAAAATACCTTTGCTATCCTAATCATATCAAAAATATATCAGTTTAAAATTGTTGAGATTAATAATTTTTCAGAATACTAATTGTTATATTTATTAAGAACCCTGAGATAAATGTTTGAGCCAAACAAATGTAACCTTAGAGTGAGATATAACTTGCTAACCTTATTAAACATAAAACACATCAAATTTTATTAGAAGTTATTCATCCATTATATACACAGTTATACATTTTGCGTAAAGTTATAAGACCTGGGAATATATTATCAATGTTTATGAGAATATCCTGAGACATTATTGACATTAGTTTTATTTTTATATTGGACTATTTCCATCATCCAATATGAGTATTGAATGTCTTTAGAAAAATTTAACTTTATTTAAATATTCCAAATACATTCAACTGTTAGTAATAGTTATTTCAAACAGATTAGTATATGCACAAAGTTTCAAGAGGTATTTATTCTCTCCTTTTCCTCATGTGTTGCTGGTCTGACTAGTGACAGTGCTAGTATAGGATTCAAACCTGGATCCTTAGATTCTTGAGTATTGAATTTTAAGACAATGCTCTAACCAACTGAACCCCATTCTAGTACTATCACTAATCAGGCCAGCAACACCTGAAGAAGAGAGGAGAATAATATCTCTTGAAACGTTATGCATTTAGTAACCTATTTTGAAGCACTAACAGTTGAATGTATTTGGAATATTTAAATAAAGTTAAATTTTTCTAAAGACATCCAATACTCATATTAGATGATGGAATAGTCTAATCTAAAAATACAACTAAAATCCCATCATCACAAACCCTTCAGGAAAACATGATTGACATTAGTATAATTAGAATCACCCATAACTATGCAAATCAGATTGAATTTGTTTATTATTATTAGTCACATGGATAGAGCAAATAACTCTCACTACTTTTCTTAATCTTTTGTGTATGGAGATGCACTTTCTCAACTGCACTTTCTGGTCTCATATTCTCCCCACTCGCACTCACTCAGTTTAGTTAGAATATATATATAAACACATGCAAGGGATCTGCTTTGAATATGATTTAACCATGATTATGATTGAACAATTATATAAAAAATTATAGTGTTTCATAAGAAAAGCTTTATGAATTAGAAGATCACAATGTACAAGTTAAAAAAAAAATTGTATTTATAGTTTAAATGTAAAATTGGAAGTTATTAAGATAGATATCATCTGCTATATCAAAATATTTGAAACTGTTAGGTTTTACAGTAAGAAATTGTCAATGATTAATTAAAAGTAAATGCTATAGTTAAAATTATAAAAAATTTTAAAAAAAATTTAGTATAAATAAAAATTTAAAGAAAGTTTATTGAAATGAAAGACACTGATTGCAGAGGGAATTTTATTTTTAAGAAAATTTTTAATATTGAACACACACACACACACA
Source organism: Epiperipatus broadwayi (assembly GCA_028023455.1). Taxonomy (NCBI): domain Eukaryota; kingdom Metazoa; phylum Onychophora; class Udeonychophora; order Euonychophora; family Peripatidae; genus Epiperipatus; species Epiperipatus broadwayi. The sequence continues at coordinate 16,211,127 of JAQFVV010006199.1, forward strand.
CACAAAAAAACTTTTTTGATTTGAAAGTGTCAAAAGATTATCTAAATAAGAACATAGCGATTTTAAAAAAATCCATTTTAAATTTATAAATATGAAAATCTTAGTAAATTTTTATCTTTTTTTTTTTTTTTTTTTTTGGGGGGGGGGGAATTAATTAGACATCCATTCGCTTTGAAATTGAAATTACTATAACAAAATTATTTAAAAAAAAAAACAAGATGGCATTTGATTTTTGTTGTTAAAGTGAATATAAAGAGGAAATTAAATGGAAACTTTGCAAATTTTTTTTAATTCTTAATTTGTTTTTATTCTTATTTTCATATATGAAACTTTAATTGTGGGCTATTTAATCTTCATCTGTATATTTTTAAATCAATGTATAAGAACAAATACTGTACTTTTATTGTGCTCTGCTACTAATTATTGTCAATATTTCTCCTATGGGAATTTGGCCATGCTAATCATGAATTTAGTTTTTATGTTATTTTTCTGGAAGCAATAAACATAAAGAAAAAATGAAATAGACATATGATGTAAGCATGAAAACCTAGGCATTAAATGTTATTAATATTTTTATTAGATCTTTGCAGACAATGAAATATTACCTCATTCAACCCAATTTATATATTTATTACTTGCATCCAAATGCATCAGGGTTGTAAAGGTCGCAGGCATTGCAGTATGGTAAAAGATGCTTGAAAAAATTGTTTTTGAAATACTAAACTTATTATAGCTAACTAATTTTACCATTATAAAAATGGTAAAATCTCAAACTAAAATTATTGCTTTTAATTATTTATATTTAATGCACAGAAAATAATATTAATAGAAAAAGAAATTAAAATAAATAAGTTTTGAATTATCTTCGTGTGTGTGTATATATATATTAAATGTAAATAAAGTTTTGTAATTTGCATGCAGAAGATACATTATTATTTTATTACCTCTATTATAATGTGAACCCTAGAAAATTTGCACACAATATTATAGTGAATAGTTAATAAAGTTAATATATGCATATGAGCCATCAATATCCACCTTAGGCTGTGTTTTAGAGCTGTGCAACTAAGATGAACAGATAAATTAAATTGATCAACCTAAGGAAAAGACTAATAAAAATATGATGATAAATTTGTCATCAGAGAAATTACCATCTGGCATATGTAAATTTGAGTAAATGGAAACTCATTATATACAGTTTATTTATATATTTGTATTGCAAATGGATAATCTATTCCTACATGGCAATTCTGTGTCAGAATCATGGTTCTAAGTGAACTCCTCTGTTAATTATATTTATTATTATTTTGTTTATTGTATTTTAAGTAAACTTGTTTGTTGAATTTTAAGTTTGTCTCTTAGTTTAATTTATTAACATTGATGCTACAAGTTTGTCTCTTAGTTTAATTTATTAATATTGATGCTACCCCCAGATATACAGCAAGTATAAATTAAATTGTGAATTTTTTCTAGCACAGATATGAAGGCTGATCAAACGCAGGGTTTGATAAATTCCATTTAAGCAGGAATGGTGGTGTTGAAATGAGAGGGTAAAAGAATTTATTAATGATTGCAATATAATTATTAACTAAAGAGAGTAACTAAGAAGTTTTGTTTCAAAAGTGATTTCTTTAAAGAAAAGTTTTATTGTTTTAAGTTGTGGAGATTAAATTAATCTGGCATGCAGCAAAGTATTGAAAGTATTAAATTGATCTTTTTATAGGTAAGTCAGAGATGTTCACAACAACAAAACAGTTTGGATTTGGAAAGAGTATAGAAACAAAATGCAAAAAGAGTGACCGTGTCTATTGTTATAAGTAATGAGGAAAGAAAGTTAATATTTATTTTATTTATTCAAAGAAAGTAAATAATTGTTTCATTTATTTTGAAAAGGCATTTTGTTGAATGAAATAATTAAATCATTCTGTTGAAGATTTTTTTAAAAGAAAGGTATAGACTGGAAGTAAAAAAAGTCTTATAAGAATTATATATATTGTAAATGTTTCAAACTCTGCTTAAATAAGGTATCATTCTGCATTATAAAATAAAATATAAAATGATGAAAAAAAAGAAATAAAATTATTAAATATTAAGTGTTTAAATATTTCATGTTTTTAAGATGGGTATATATGTTTAGTATTTCTCAGACTTCATAAACGTAGGTTTGAAGGGAAATGTATGTACTGTAATTAATTTACACATTATTATAGTAAAAAGAATGAGAAATATAAATATTTCAATAGTAAATGTAAAAAAATAAAAATAAAGTCTAGACCGATTTGCAAAAGTCAGTGTTTTTTTTTTTTTTATAAAGAGAAAGTAATTTTTCTTTTGGTCTATGTAAAATTGAAAAAAAGTATCTTTTTAATTTTTTTAAATTAAAAATTCTGTTCAAATAATGATAATCATAGTAATGCTTCAAGTTTGAACATATTTTGAAACAAATTAATTGGTAAACATTTAAATTGAATTCATTAAAGCTAACCAAATACATTCAATGAAAAAAAATACATAACTAATTAAGTAGTGTCTTTTCTAAACATGTTTGTTGGATTAAAATATTTAATTAATGCAATCACAAACAGTTGCAGGAATTAAGGCTCAGGGATAAAGGGATTGGATGTCCTTAGTGGATGGCAAGATATAAATAAATAGGAGAAGGAAAAGAGAAGAAGACCAATGCCAAGAAGCAGAAGAGGTAACACAGAGGGAGAGAAGAAACTGTATCAAGGACAATTAATCTGTGGCAATATTTAGTCATAGCCATTGCCTTTCTTAAGTGCAACCCATCCTCACCAATATTTGCATTCTAGAGAGGTGTAAAAGCACTTTTTAGTACTATTGAATATACTTTGATATAATTAAGTGTTACTCAATACAAAGCAAACATAATGAGATTTATATGCTGGAAACTCTTAATAAAATGTGCTACAATTCATCCTATTGCACTAATTATAAGCTTGAACTATGCAATTTTCCCAGCCAGAATTTTCCTGCCTGCTAGAATAAAAGAATAGTTCTATAAGATATCACCTATGCTTGCCCATAAATGAAATGTGTTCATCACCTATCATTTTAATTGTATATATGGAGAAGTATGTCAAAGGAAAATGAAATGATACATAGAAGAAGTGAACTTATACTTAGTCATAAATAATAAGCTTACTATATTACTGTATTATGGACAATATCATTGTAAGATTTTCTTTGATCTGAAAATATAAGGCTTTAACTAATTTTTTAAAAATTATTATTATTTTGTCATTTCTACATTTTGGTACTAGAATGTTAGTAGCAAAATAATTGTAGTTTATAATGTCATTAACAATTATGATTTAAAAAGTATTTATATATTTTTTTTCCATGTGCAATGGAAATAAATGAAGTGGATCAGAAAATAATTAAGAAATAGAACCTTGCCAACCTGTGGTTTCCAAAATAGGTACATCAAATTATTTGTAATAAAAAATATAGCTTGCTTGATCATATATCACAAAAAGACTTCGGAAAAATAATAGCACAATTCAATCATTCATTAACTCTTTTCCAAAAGCTTGCTTTGCAGAAATTAGAATCATCGCATATATACTTTTGCTTTGTGGGGCACAAGATGCTTATTTCATTACAATAGTAATACAAGAATACACTTAAAAACAAACTAGATACAATTAAAGAGCGAGACAAAAAAATTACTCCTGCAAATATATTTGTAGCTATATGGTTACTTATTCATCAGTGCTTGAACCTATAGTGAGATATTCTAATTATAATTTTTCAAATTTTTTTAATAGCTGGTAAAGTCATTACAATTTTTATATTTAGCAATATGTAGGATTTTTTCCCTTTTCCTCCTAATTCTAACTAATTGTAAATACATCAAGTTCTTTATATAGTTTTTATTTTTTATTTCTGTTGTAATATACGAAATATTTTTATCAATAAAATTTCCTTTTGTAACTAAAAAATGTAGCTTGTAAGTTATCCTAAGATATTTAGACTTGTCAGTATTAACTTGCCTCATTCCAAATACATATAAAAAAGAGTCACTATGGCTCTGAGAAAGCAAGTAAATACTGAAGTATTAATAATAAATGAAGATGATATTGCCAAGAAGGATACTATATTGAGAAGCATTCTTTCTAAGTGGAGATTTGTGCCCAGAATAAAGGCTGGATTAGCTCAAGGACCATATATTAAAATTATAGATAGAAAACAGAAGTACTAATGATAAAATGTTTTGGACGAAAGAGAAGATGATTGAGCCTCTGGAAATTGAATAGCTGGATGATTATCAGGAAATATCACCCATACCTGGTGTGATTTTTATGAGTAGCCTCAATTTAGCATTTCAGTAATTGTATAATATAAAAACTGCATTGACCTGTCAGATTTGGTAGATCTATATGAAGTGTTGAGGTAGTGATCAATGATGAACAAACTATTACAATGTGGATCTGGCATTGATAAAAATTATAAGCATCACTTTAATAGCTCAAATATATTTGGATATGCTACTTCACATTAATAACTATTAATCATTTTTAAATGTCTGAAATTAATATTTTATTAATGCAGATATATAATTTTACAGATTAAATATGTTTAACTAATATAAATCAGCATATAACTTATTAATTTATATTTCAATATATTCTATAAAGATTGTTAAATATAACTCTTAAACAAGATCACAATATTCATTATTTTTTATTTAAACATAAGTTAAAGATATTGAAGAAAATGTACACAATTTCTGCAATATCCCTTTACTGAATTAATCTTGTCAATTGACACCTATTATCTATTTATCCCAAGATCATTAACTTTGTTCAAGAATTTTATATATATATAATCAATAAAAAACAGTCACCACTTAGACAATTCCAATATCAATAACAGTCAACAATTTCAAACTGTTGTCAAGGCAATTTCCTTTTAACAATAAGGGTGGAAACTCACTTTAATTAATGGTCTAATATGCTTATATAGACACTAAAGATTGCAACTTGACCACAGACATTGAAATTATTGATATATATATTATTGTTATTGATATATATATATGAATTAAAAGATATTCGGAAATTTAAATGCAGTAGTCTTTTTTATAGAAAATATTAATAAGAAGAGACATTAAGATAAGATTTTATACTACCTATGTTTTTAACTAGATGTATTGTTAAATGAGTGTTGTTTTGACAAGGACTGATTTGTAGCATTGCATTAGACTTGCTACTAATGTGTCAACTGCTTGCAGATACTGAAAATAAGCTTAACAAGAGATGAAGTAAGATTGATGAAATTCCTTGGAAAATGGCAGTTAGATAGAAAATTATATAGAAAATTAGTACTTTCAAATATTGAGAAAATTGGTTATCTGAATGGAATTAGCAACTAAGATATTAAAATGCAAATTGTAATGGCTATGAGATGCTATTATCTTATTAAGATTATAATTAAAAAGTTGATTTATTACAGATTTGGTATGGATTGTAGCTTTATATAAGATTAAGACTTGGTTTAGTATAAAAAGTGAAAAGAAAAAATTCTTAATTTTTGAATTACATTGGAAAGATAAGCTTAGTAATTTTGAAGTGTTGAAAAAAAATAACATGAGTGAGAAAACAAACAGATATTACTGACATCAGTTAAAGAATTAAGAGATTGAAATGAAGCATGACTGGACATATTGCTAAAAGAGATTATTGGATCCCAAGAGATTGTAAAAGATCTAGAAAGATACCACATATGAGTTGAATGGATGAAATAAGGAAATTTGATGATGTGTTATGAAGAAATGACTAACTGATAAGAGAATTATAAATGATATATTGGAAGAATAATGTGGAGAGATAAAAGGAAGAAGAGTAGAAAAACAAAGTGGTATATAAAAAGTTAAGAGTATGTGGAGAAAAAATATACTGTATTTAGGTATAAAGTGAGTTTGTAATGTTAAATAAATCTTTTTTAATATTTAAGAGCATAATTGTTAATTTAATACTATAAAAATGTTAATATAATTTATATGTGTACTCATTGATTAGAAAAGATCATTGAAAATAATAAACAAAGAGCTTTACTAGTTGCTCAACAAGTCTTGTGATAAATACTTAGCAAGAGAAAGCATTTAAAATATTGCTTTGGCACTCTTCAGTGAGGCTAGTGTCTGAAACTACCCAGAACCTCACTGAGGAATGCCAAAGCATGGATTTGGGTGTGATTTCTGATAGAAATATTTTAAATGCTTTCTCTTGCTAAGCATTTATCACAAAGCTTGTTGAGCAAGCTTGCCAAGCATTGGTGGTCGAGAGGTCAGGACAACTGTTTTACAAGCAGTTGTCCCGGGTTAGTGGGTTCACATCCCGGCTGATGCTATGACACATGAAAAAAAAAACTAGCAAAGCTATTTGTTTATATTTTACAAGCTTAAAAAAGAAATGGGGTCATGTGATATATGACTATTTTTTATTTTTTACATTTTCCCCATTTTAAATAAAGCAAACAATATAAAGTAAGATTCAAACTAATTCTCATTTGTTGTCAAAGATATTTAAACATTTGATATAAAAGAGATTGTAATCATTATATTGTTACAGTTGGAAAAAGAAAATGTTTTAACTTATTAAATATAGAGGGGGGGGGGGGTAAGGACAAAAAAGTTTGAAAAAACAATTGATGAGTTTATAATAGAAACCTTGAGTGATGGAGTTGGAAAGTGAATGGGATTTATTAAAAATCTAATTTATAAGAAGATGGATAGAGTAACAGATTCAGCAATAGGTAATTTAAAAAAGGAAAAAACAAAAAAATTAGATAAAATGGCAAATAAAATGATAGTACATATGGGAAGGTGTACAAGGATTGATTTAAAAGTAAGCTTTAACAAAATTATATTTGAATAATGATATTCAAGATGAGTAAAAATGTGTGAAAATTAAATTATTATATAAAGAAGAAGGAAAATATCTGATGTTGTTACTACCTACTCCCATAGTTTATAAAATAATTACATATATTACTGAATATAGTTAAGACATATATGAAAGAGCATAAAATGTTGGAGGTGATTCAAAATGGATTTCATTCAGAAAGGTATATAGAAACTTATTCAGTGGAATAAAATATTTTATAAGGAAAATAAACAAATTTTAATTGCATTTTTATATATAGAAAAGGCTTATTATAGAATGGATAGAAATATATTATTTTAACATTGTGGAAATAATATTGAGTTTGTTAAAATGACCATGTCTTTACTAGGCGAATTTTTATAAATACCATTCAGATTATATTGAATCCATAGAAGTTAAATGTGAAATGTGGTTGAAATAAAAATGGTCATTGTCATCTTTATTATTTATTTTGATTCTAAAAGAATTGAAGGCTGAGATAGAAAGATTGAGATAAAATGTAGAAATTTTTATTGGGGGATATAAAATTAAGTGTGGTGGAGAGATATAGTTATTTGGGAATCATCTTAAGTAATCAGAAAAATTGCTTGAATGAATGGGAGAAAAAATTGATAAATGAAGCAAAGAAAAGAAAGGAATTGATAAAGAAATTAACAGTATTTTCATATAATAAATATGATGTAGCTATAATTGTATAGAAGGGAGTTGCAGTAGGAGGGTTAACATATAGCAATGATGCATTATGTGTTAGTAAAGGGATATTAGATTACTTAGAAAAAGTACAAATGGAAATAGGGAGACATGCATTAGATGAAGGTGTATGGACAGCAAAGGAGGCAATTCAAGGAGAAATTGGATAGTCAAGTTTTTATATGAAAGATGCAAAAAGCAAAATGAAAATGTTCAGTAGATTGCAGTTTATGGATAATAAAAGAATAGCCAAAATAGTATTTAATTGGGTTATGAGTAAAGGGCAGGCAACAATATGGGTGAGAAAGGTAATGCAATATGCAGAAGATTTGGATAAAGAATTTATATCGGGTATATTTGTACAAAAAATGGGATGATTATGTTAGGAGGATTGTTGATATAGTGGTAAGGAATGGGATAGAAGAATAGATGCATTAATAAAGAATAGGGAATTGGAGAGATGGGGAACTAGTATGGAGAGTAAAAAGAGTTTGAAAATATATAGAAGTAAATGGAACATTGTGTGCGAGTTAATTTATGATAATAGCAAGGAAAGTAGTTTATTGTTTAAGGCTCGAACAGGATCTTTAGTAACAAGGGAATGTACATGTAAATTGAAAAATATGGGTGATTTAGTCTGCAAGTTGTGTAAGGAAGGCATTAGGCATCTGTTAATTCAATGTAAATGCTTGGAAGCAGAAAGGATACAAATAATGAAGTTATGGAAGAATAAATATGAACAAAGTGATTATACAGAAAGTGGGTTATTGATTTTTATGCTGAGTTTGGGAAAAGATAAAGGAGATTTAGATATGAAGGCCATAGAGTTGACAAAGATTATGTTGTGGAAATGGGATGGAGCAGATTATGGGAATAGGGTGGGGAATGGAAAGGGAAGGTAAAGTGGCTAACAGTTTTCTCTGGGCATAGTTGCTGAGAGATTCCTGACTCCATATAAGAAGTCAAGGCATCACATCATATATGTATATATAGTTGTCCATAATGCTGTAGCATTCACACATCAAAATATAACAGTTTATATTTAAAAATATTTAAATTTAGCTTTATTAATACTTTGTTGAGTATATTTCTGAAGTGTACTAAACAGACCAGATTATTTCAAACATTTTTTTTTTTCAATATTTCAATTGTGAATTTCTCACATTTTATTTATATAATATTAAATCTTTTGGTTAATTTACATTATAAATCTTTAAAAAAAAATTTTGTTAAAGCAATCAATTAAAAAAAAAAAACTATTATTCAAAGGGTGCTCCAGTAAATAATATTATTATATATAGTTGTCCATAACACTGGAAAATTCACATAAGTAACCAATTAAAAAAAATATTACAAAACTGACAGCCTTTCAGGCCAGGTGTATTTTAAAATGATGCCCTTTCCATTGGCCAGATACATTTTTGGTGACAAATAAAATAGAAATACATTGAATGGTATTATACTTGGATTGCTTAACACTGTCTTCAATCACACCCATTTTATTATTTTCTATAATTTATTGGAACAAAATTTATTGCTGAAATGAAAAAAAAAAAAAATTAATCTGTGAACCTTATTTCATTTCACCTTTCAAGATATATTTTCACTGTTAATTCCCAAGGCATGTATTTGCTAAATAATTAATTAAGTTAAACATTATTGATATCAGAGTAATCTAAACATTCTTTTGATTTTAACTATATAGAAATTAAATGCACCATTGATTTTCCAGATCTGGGTTTTTTTATTATAAATTTTCATCCAATCATATTATTAATATACATTGATATTCATTGAACTTTATCAGAGATATAACTTTTTCATGTAACTTGATTATCCTTTCTTTAAAGGTGTCTCTTTATTTTCCTTTAAAATTAAATTTGGCTTATTAAAATTTGACAATAAATTGAAACTTTTTTGTTTGCATTTTGTAAAATTGCATTAATATTCCAAAAATTTTAACATTTAATTCACCAGTTACTCATACATATCTCACATGTTCATTTAAACAAGACCGTTGTCAGTTATGTAGAGAAAAGTTTATAATGGATAAAATAATAATAAATTTAAAACAAGTATTTCACAGCTTTTTTTTTTTGGCAAAAAGCAAACATATACCTTTCCTTTTTATTATTACAGTTGATATTACTTACAGAATCAAAATGATTTATTTTATTAAAATTTGAAATTCATTGAAACAAACTGTCTCAAGATGAGAAAAAATATTTTAAGACAACTTTAAAAATCCCTATATACTTTCATATTGTAAGTACTTCATATTTTATATACCTCAGTACCTCAAGATATATAGACCAGTGGTCTTCGATCTTTTCACACCTGCGGATGGTAAAAATAAGCATAAGGTTTCGCGGACCAGCAAAAATAAGGATAAGGTTTCACAGACCAGCACAAGTCTATAGATAAATTTTCTTAAAGATGTAAACTGCTTAGACTTAGATGAGCATAATTGTTATAACTGATCAAAACAATTATGTTAAATATATGTTTGCATAATAAAAAACTTTTTTTTTTTAATTTTGAATTTTTTTTAGAAAAGTAATACAAAAATTAATTCTCCCCCCATAAACATCTGTGATACCTAGAAAAACAAATTAATTTATGTATGATTGATTAGGTTTTGTTTTCTGTTCTGTTTTTTTTTTTAATTGGGTAAAAATGAGATGAAAAAATAAATAAAAATTGTTTATATTAATTAAAAGTTTAAACTCTTATTATTTTGTTATTACAAACTTTCCTGCCAGTCTACCAGCGGACCATTAAAAAACTTCTGCAGCCCAGCATCAGTCCACAGACCAAGGGTTGAAGATCACTGATATAGACTTCAGCAGAACAGGTTAGAAGATAATCTTGTGGAAAAAACTAAGTTAAATACACATCTGAACTTTTAAATACTGTTATTTTTATATTTTATACAAATATGAGAGTAATTAAATTTTATAGAACCCTTAATGACAGAGGTGCAAATAATTATTTATGTACCTGAAAAAATCTTCAAAGTTATCACCTTTTCATCCATCCTTTTGTTTATTTAACTTTACACTCTTTCAACCCACACTAATATGACTTACTAATTCTAGGGATTTTAATCACAAGATCTTCCATATTTAACCTGGCATGGTGAAACCTTCATTTTAACTTTTTTTCAGATTTTTCAATTATTATGCTATAGATGGCAGTTCATTGTTTCTATTATGTTCAGATCAATGTTTCTTCTATTACTGAGAGTCAGTCATCATGGACAGTATTCTGATAAGATCTTTACTGATTTCCTTGGGTTTGATTTTGACCCTGACATGTTATTTTAAGGAATTTTTTATGTGATGTATATTTCATCATCTATATTGAAAATACCTTATGATATAATGATATCTCCTTATTTCATTGCTTAGTTTCTAACTTGTTATTTCACTGATTTTATTTAGGTTTTATCTGGGGTTTGAGAACTATTGTCCTATTTTATGCCTTCTATATATCTGTTTTCATTATAAAATTCATAATCATCAAAATGTTCTGACTATTTAAATTTACTATGGAATCTTGACATCTTTTCATATCAATATTATTTTTGGCCACTTCCTCTACTTGTCCTCAGTTGGTCAAAACAAGTACTTGCTATATATTTTGTGAATAATTTGCATCTTCATCATATTAAAATTGGACCAATCTCCTTTCCAGATTCTTGTGATATTTAGTGGTCAACATGATCTTATCTCTTTTATTTCAGAAATTTCAGAGGAACAATTTAATATATTCCTCAAAAGTTTAAGCAAAGAGGCCCATTAATATTTGGCTACATTGTGTAGATTGTTCCTTGCAACAGTGATTGTCTCTTATACATTTAAGTTATTGAATTTTAAAAATCTCTTTAATCTTTTAATATGTTCTAGTGGTTTTTCTGCTATTGTCCCTTTAAAAGCTTTTGTACTAATAAACTTTGTGATAGAACTTTCTGTTATGGGAGACATTCCATTATATTAAGTCCTGTGTGAAATTTTAACTTTTGATGCTTATTGGAGAAAAGCTGTCTTGCTTCTTATTTACAATAACCTGTACCTATTTGGTGCATCTTTACATAGCAACTTTAGAGGTGGTGGTCATGTGAATTTTACCAATCTTGAGAGCTTATTTTGTAATTTGTTACCCTTAGTTTGATATAAAAATTTAATTTACTACAAAAAGTTATTCTTTAAATCATTCTCATTTAAGGTTAAACTTTTTTGAATTTCCATGATCTCTTCATGCAGTGTTCTCTTTTTCCTGCTATTGGATAATATGTTTTGCTTTGCAATGTGTTATCCAATGACAATTTCCATCTTTTTTTTGTCTTTGTGTTTTGCTTAATCACATGACAGGTTATTTTTTTCATATGATCTATATAAGTACACTGATTTCTACAATCATCCCTTTATGATCCTGTTTGTCTATTACTAATTCTTTAAACTTGGCTGATATGGTTTATAACTGCAAGATTGATTTCAGATGAGTTCTGTAAATTTCTTAACTTCTTTAAGGATTTCTTTTTGGGATTTCTCCAACTTTTCAATTCTGATCCTTTCCTTCTTCATAGCCATTTTAATTTCATCATAATTGTGTTATATCTATTGTTTTAATTCAACATCTTCAACATCTCATTTCTTGCATTCTTTTCTCACTGTTTTCAACCTTTTTTTCTCTTTTTTTCCATGCTTCAATGCTTTAGATTCTATTTTCTGACTGTTTCATTTCTAATTCAATGATTTTTATTTTTGGTTGTGGTAGAATGGTAGAAATCTCAGCAACTATTAAGTCTTTAAGAATTCTTTTTTCAAGGTCTGTTGCATTTTTAAAATTAGATTCAATAATGTAAGTTTTTTTTACTTCCTACTTTGCATCACTATAAAAAGTATTCCATTCTCACTTTCAATAGGTCTGTATTTTGTTCTAAATGGCATGGCTTATCCTCTTCCAATAATTGTAAACTTTTTTAAAAAAGTTTCCAATTTAAGTTCAGTATTCAACTAAAATATTCAAAGTGTCAGAATGAAAATAATCTGTTTCCTTTCTTTGCCTCTTTTTGAATCTTCAAAACTTTCTCCTTTTCTAGCACATCATTGATTTCTTGTAAATTGAAGGATTTTCTGAATATGTGTATGTGTGTGTATATATATATAATGAAATTTATTATTCGAGAAATAATGGCAAATCACCATTAATGATAATAAAGTATCATATGTTTGTCATAGTAATCTTATGTCTCATTTTTTAAATCTGACTTTGGTTAGAGAATTAGTTTGTACACACATTATTAAGTGTAATATGTGTGTGCTATCCATGTATGGATTTAATGCTTATAAGCATAAAATTAAATCAGCTACCTATTTTACGCATTGTATAAATTGTGCTCATTTAGTATTCAAAATTAAGATTATTTAGTTGAATCTTTTAGAAGATTGATTACAAAAGTAAATAAATAATTATCCTTGACCTTTTATAGATTTTTTTTATTTTTATCTTAAGCATTTTTGATTTTTATCATTTTTTGATAATAGTTTGAAATAGTATGTCTACTAATAGTAACAATATTATTAAAAATCTGTAGTATTATATATACAATGTCTCATGAAAATGTCAACAATAGTTAAATGGTAAATATTTTTATAAATCAGTATGTAAAATGAAAAAAATACTTGCTATGGCTGTTTGTTTTTTAGTTTTCCAGATCCATGACTTGAATTTTAAATCCTGGTAAAACTTATGGATTTTTTTAGATAGCTAATTAAAGCTAATATAGCTAGCTAGGACTATAATATAAATCAGTAAATGTCCTTTTTTAAAAAAGACTATTTTTAGCTGGGTGGTAAAGATCATAAGATTATTAGAATTATTCATATATGAGTTATATGAAGACCCAAACAGAGATGAAAAATTGATGATTAGGACATAGAAATATTATTAGTGTATTGGCAATTTTTGTTTTCGTGGGTCATTCATCAATAATAAAGAATTCAGTATTCAAGACATTCATTGTAGACTAACATTTGGCAAAATTGCATTGAAAAATATAAAAAGATAGAGACACATCTAAAACTAAAATTCAGGATAGTTCAAGTTATGGTATTTTATATACCTCTCTGTGGTGTGAAATGATAGACTTTCATGAAACAAAAAAAATCATTGATCCTTGAACTACACTTTTAAGAAAATTTTTGAGAATATTATGAAAAGCGAAGAAAATGAATAATTGATTACTCATCAGATTAGTCACACACATGATCATGTCAAAATTGTAGTATTTTGATCATATCATGATATGATCTAATTTTTAAGAAAAGTTGTAACAGCTTGGAAAGATTGGTAATGAAAGAGAAAATGAGTGATAGTAATGAATGTATATTTGAACCTGGAAAAATCAAGCAAATGATAGAAATTTTGGAAGAAATGTTGTTTATAAGATCACCAGGAGTGGATGTTGGTTTGATGATTAGTAACAATATGAAAAGATTTAAAAAGTCATGTTGAAAGTAGTTCTCTCACATTCCTATTAATAATTTGATAATTTTAGGATAACTAAAAACTGAGTAAACATGTTCTAAAAGTGTTCTTAATAAAAATTCTACTTTGGATCATTTCATTTGATTTAGTGGCAAACTAAATAATAGAATAATTGTTTTTAACGAACCTTTCTTTAAAACTAGTATAATTAATTCTAGATTTTAATCAGTCAAAAAGTATATTGTGAATTAATACATATCAGATAATTAGATATTTGTAACATCATATTTTATATACATATTCATGGTATTATTTTTGGGAACTTCCATATAATAAAAATATAATAGCTAAATAGCTGACATAAAAAAAAAAAAAAAAAAGAATGTATGTGAAAAGATTTAAAAATCAATGAAGTATTTCCATACCTAAAGGCAAAATTCCTTTGGAGTCTTATGGTGTATATGAAATTCCATGTGGAATTTGTTTACATTCATACATTGGACAGATGAATCATAGAATAAACATAAGAAAAGAATAATGTATTTTGGCAGTTAGAGAAACATCTAATTCATCAGGTATTTATTCACACATTAAATTAACAAACCATGACATCAATTTTAATACAGCACATATTCTAGCAAAAATTGAACAATATGACCAGAGACTGCTAAGGAAAACCATAGAGATTTTTAAAAGACTATTATTTTAATATAGTTGATTGGTGTTTAGATCTTTGCCATATTTAAGAAGGCTAAGTTTTAATCAGAATATATGTAATATGAGAAACCAATCTTTTTATTTTATGTTAGATAGTAATTATATTAATTTAGCGCCTTTTAAATATGCACTAGAAAGTGCTAAAATTGTTTCTCATTTATCTTCAGTGGCCAAAAGCATGTTCAACTTTAAAAGTTTAAAACAAAATCTTATCTTTATGAGTGGGTAAAATGCTTATGATAGAATTGTAATATTATAATTATATTTTATCATAATATTTATATTGCTGATGGAAGTACCTGCTCTCATTTGAAATATGTTAGCTACTTGTTGACAATTCATGAAGCCAGTCATAAATCAAATTTTATATATATTAAATATTTCTTATGTCATACACTGATTTCAATTTTATAATTTAACATCAAATAATTAAGCTGCATAACTAACTATTGTACATGGAATTAGTGTGAACACTTGCATGCCCATTTAAACTTAATATTAAAACTTAACTATTTTTTTTATTATCTTTTTTTTATGATTCTGCTCTTTCATAAAAGGTTTGATTTCAAATAATATCGATTTGCACTTTATTTTTTTATTTAATTATAATGCTTATCTTAAATATTAAATTAAACTGATAAAAAGATATGCTAAAACAAAATATTAAAAATAAAAGCCATTTAATAATCACTAATTTAACCATAGTTTTTAATTCAATATATTAGGTATTCTCTGTTATTTAACAATATTAATCAAAACTAATTTTTCCAAATTAATTTAAAATCATAATATTTTATTCTAAATTTTTATATAAATTTAGTAAGCTTATATTATAATTCTCTTCTCATACCAAGTTTTAAATACAGTTTAATATTTTAATATTGTTGTTCAACTTGATTAGTTATCTATTCATAATTCACTATGCTGATAAATAATTTCAATCTGTAAATCTTCATTGATATATATAATATTTGCATAAAATCAAATATATTATAATTATAATTATGTATGCAATTCAAGAAATAAAGATATTCAATACCAGGTAGTTATTAGTATAACATTTGTTTAATCATATATATAAACATTAAAAGCATAAAGTTAAACTAGACAATAAATAACCAAAATTACTCCAAATTTACAACTCAACCAGAGTAGCCAAAAAGTAAACTCTAAAACACTACCAATGGTTTCACTGCTACAAGAAGATTCCTCAAGGATAAAGAACTACAAAATAACATATTTAAACTAAACATTACTCACAATTCCATTTACCTCCCACACATCCTTAATATTAAAAGAAATTTTAAATATCGTAATTGCTTCGGAATCATAATTTTTTAATAATAAAGATTCTTTAATTCTTCAAAGAAGATAACCCAATGTGACCTGTATCTTTTTCATGGATATATAAAGCAAAACTAAGATATTTATTTCTATCCCTAATTTTTTGTACCTTTATTCTATCATTTAAGCTTAAACTACTCTGACCTATATATACTTTCTTACAAAAACAAAGGATAATATACACTCATACCAAGGCTATTCCTGGAGTGGTGTATATTATCCCTTGTTTTTGTAAAAAGATATATATAGGTCAGAGTAGTTTGAGATTAAATAAAAGAATAAAGAGGCACATAAAAGTAGGATTAGAAATAAATATCTTAGTTCTGCTTTATATATCCGTAAAAAAGTTACAGTTCACACTATTAATTTTGATGAAGCTAAGATTGTCTTCTTTGAGAGAAATGGAATAAAAAGAAGAATTAAAGAATATTTATTATTAAAAATGTATGATTCTGAAGCAATTAACTTATTTAAAAGTTATTTTAATATTAAGGATGTATGGGAAGTAAGTGGAATTGTGAGTAATGTTTAGTTTAAATATGTTGTTATTTTGTAGTTTTTTACACTTGAAAAGTTCGGTTTAATTGTGATTATATATTATAGTGGTCTGGACCTTTCTATCCCTATTTTTCTTATCAGGATGCCATTAGGCTATTTGAACCTAGAAAAATTTATAAAGTATATAGACACGGGTAAGGTTCAACATTTATTTGACCAATGGCCCTAGTCTCTAGTTCATTGAGAAGCTGAGCTTTATAATATAACATTTCAGACTTACACCTTTATTTATTGATAGAATTAATAAAGATAATAAGTCAAGTCACTTCCAGAACTAATGAGACAAAACATTTATTACGCATATACAATATCAAAACAAATGAGTTTACTGATATATTGATGTGATCAATATAAAAAAAGAAATGTTAGCATAAGAAAAATCATGATTACAGGAATTCATGTTTGTAACATGATATTATTAAAGAAACACAATGATCCTCACCCATTACAGGAATGTACATCTGTCTGGTGAAGGAATCACCTGAATATATGTGGGAAAAGGAAATACTCCATACCAAGGGGGAGAATGGTTCATTGCCAACTTATAGTCCCCATCCCGAGTGTGAGAAAGCAATGGCATAGGAAATATCTCTACTACTATTTGCAATGTAATGGCTTCCATTTTCAGGCCATGCATTAAATTGGATGATGTACCCTCTATGCTAATGTGACACAAGGGAATGAGAATACACTTCCTCAGTCTGCATTGACAAATATACCCATATACCTCTCCACCAGCATCAATTATGAAACAATTAGCATAAAATTAATCCTACCTAACCCATCATAATCCTAACAAATCTATGCGTACATTTATACCCAATTTTAAATTTATTAATTTAATTTAGCAAAGATGGAAATGACAATGGAAAACTTTAGATGTTTTGCCACTTGGCAAGAGATCTTGGGATATGCTAATCTGTGTCATTATACATATTTTCAAATTATGATCACTATAAGTGGCATATTAATTTAAATTAGGGAGACAAACTCCTGTCATGTGACAAACATGTTATACATAAAATATTTAATAAATAATTTAGACTTTAATTTAATTGTCAGATAAGAGATTTTCTTTATGAGACATAATGTTCAAGCTTAATAATTGAAAGTTTATTTTCTTAAGATAGTCAAAGGTTCAAATCTCATTTAAAAAAAAAATTTTATGAATCCTACAGATTGCTGCAGGTTTATTGAAAACTGTTTTTGTAGTCATTGATGTGCTACACATCCAATTCAAAGCTTTGCTGGAGACGAAACCATTTTTGTTATTCGGAACTGTTACTCTAAAGACCACCTCAGTCAGTGCAACTTAGGGAAGGAATTCTATTGTGTGACCTCTATATCATAGAGGTCTACAATATAGGTATAAAAGTATTTTAATCACTAATTCCTGAAAGTCTAATCTAATCTCTCATTTTATAGTATTTCCTATTCCTTATCACCAAATTTCTGGATCGATCTCTCAAGGCTTAGCATAGTTCTCATTGGTGATGATGATTTTTCTCTCTGAACTGTGTGTTCATACACATCTTTATTCATTAGTTTGCTTTAAAGCAGGAAACACCAATGTTTACTTATCAGTAGTAATTTTTAATCTCTTATCTGACATACGAGCTGTTAAATTAATCTGCACTAAGGACCTATTTGCCATTACATTTCAATAGAAATTCATTTCCATCCAACTATAGTTTAAAAATAACTTTAAAGGAAAATAAATTAACAGCTTTTATTTATTATTTTCTTTTATATTACTTAAAATCAAATTTTTTGTTTTTGGATTTTTAACTTTTCCTTATCACTTTCTTTTAACTTTAAATAATTATTTAATCAGTTTACCATTTGTGCGTTTTATATATTTTTTATTTTTATATATATCATTTTAAGTCAATTTTATTTATCGATTTTTTTTTTTTATATTTTCATTTGAAAGTGATGTAACAGCATGTATGAATACTGTTACAATATATATATAAGTAATCCTAAAAACCCCTGCACATTAAAGAACATAATATCAGATACAGTTGATTCAATAATGGAGGAAGATATGAATAAACAATTCATTTATGATCATTTGGTTATTTTAATTATAGTATTAACAAAGCTATAAATTAAATATAAATTTTTCATCTAAAGCAAACACCTTTATAAAGTCCTGTATCTCATTTATCAAACAATCTTTATTCTGTAGTATTTACACATTAATTGAAAACAGCTTTAACATTTTATTACAAAGAGCATGATTGTTTTTATCAGAATAGAAAAATATATAAATATTTTCTTGAGTGATATTAATTGGTTAAGCTAAACTTTACTTTTTGTAAAGATTATTCATCTAAGAAAAATGCAAAATATAATTTAAAGGCAAATCTTTAAATTAAAATAATAATAAAAATAATCAAAGATAAGTTGCTCCAGGGATCATGTGACATTTGTGAATCAGAAGTTACAGATTGAGCTTCTATGCAGGCGCATTTAGTTCTGGAATCAGTCACCTTATCAGTGCAATAAATTGAACAAGGGGAAATTAAATAATTAACTTAGAATTGTGAATTGTTACTTTTATTTATGACTGTCCATTTGCATTCGTTTTTTCATTGGTCTATTTTTGGTATTCTTCTAAAAACAGTGTTTTTTGGCTCCAAACGTGCACTATATTTTATTATTGTACAGTCATTCAACTGTTATTGTTATTTCACTATCCAATCTCATTCATAAATGATTTTCTTACTTCAACTGTGGACTAATTTAATGGCTACAGCTTTTAGCATGTCTTATAAAAACTTCAAGTGTGTTTATTTCAGAAACACACTGAAATGTTTTTACCAATTCTTTAATTTTAAAGCATTGAATGTATTTTTTTCATTTCAGTAAATGTCTTTATAAGAAATTCAAACAGATATCTCATTTAAGTAGATGTTTATAAACATCTCTCAATAAGAACTGTTTTTGATAAATATTAATTTTTTTATACAGCACAGTATTTATTGTAATTTGATAAAAAAAAAATTCAGCACAGTATTTATTTTAATATATTCAGAAGTAAACCAATTTTCACACTTGTGCTATTTTAACATAAATTGATATGCACTCATTAGTAAGCAAAGATTTTAGAAAACAAGTGAATCACTTGCCCTTCAAGCTCATCTATACATAAGCCAACCTTTGTTTACCATGCATTATTCAGGGCTTGAGTTTATTTATATATGTCTGATTTTTTTAAATGATGTTCAAATTGTACAAACATAATTGAAATATTACAGGAGAAAAGATTTATATGGTTTTTAACCACCTGCAATTATCATATAATAAATTTATAATCTAAATACATTGATAAATATTTATTTTTCATACAGCACAGTATTTATTATAACATATTCCCAAAAGTGAATTATGTACATACAAAAAAAAAGTATATAACAGGCAAAACTCATTATATATATTGCCACACACAGCAAGCTAGAGTAATCAATGGATGCCAGAAGGCTTGTGCATAAAATCCCCATCTAGTGCCTACTCATCCATGGTGAGTTTTGCCTGTTTTAACAACAGTTATACACAAACATAAGAGTAGGTGGTCATGTGATGTTTATTGGCTTAAAAAAAAGTATAGTTGTCAATTATTTAAAATTGTAAATAATGTATAAAAATATGAAAACATCACCATTAGTATCCTATTCATAAATGAATATAGCCATTCTAATTGTATCTCTTCAATGCATTCTATTTTTAGCCATTTTATCTCAATGAAAGCAAATGATATTGCATCTTTTTAATATATCTTGAAGAAAATATTTATGATATAATCTGCTTCGAAACTGTGCTCAGAATTTACCACAAAATTGTTTTTAATAAATCTGCTACCATTCATTCGCTTTGTATGCCCATTCCTGTCTTAAGATTTTTAGCTGATGATGAAATATGTAACTATGCAATAGACAATTAAAAATATGATTGCCATAATCTCAAAAGAAATGTGATTTCAGATATGTTTGTATTAATGTTGTTCAATATAAATTCAGTATCATATAACATTGTGTAATTTATGACTTATTAGTGCTAATGCAGAATTTTGTTAAAGCATTACACACACACATATATATATATGTATGTAATTATGTATGTATATACACCATATGTTTTAAATACATTTTTCTCATGTTTCATTTGATAAGATAAGAGAGAGATTTTTTCTAAAGTAGGTTAATTTCATTCTTTTTAAATGTGTCTCAACCTTTACAGAAAGCGAAAGAAAAGTAATATAGTATAACATTGTACAAAAATTGCTCTATTTCAACCATATTTAAGTAGAAAGTGTAATTTTATGCAATATCATGATTTAACGTTTTAAAGCATTTCATTACGTTCAAATCTACGTCATAGTTTTATCTTTTGGAATCCAGGTTTATATTATAACATAAAACAAAAACTCTTTATAGTCTGGAAATAAAACAGGTATTATTTATTAACACTTTTAATGAAATTTTACCATTTTATAGTATTTAGAATATTCTTATTTTGTCTCAAAGTTAGTTTAAAAAAAAAAAAAAATCTGTGTTTTATGTAATTAGATGTTTTAATTGCAAAATAGTTTATATTTAACTTGTAACACAGTAATATTGATTGTAAATTACATTTAAAAGTCAAAATTTATAGTTCACACTGAAATATTTTAATCTTAGCCAAAAATCTGAGGAATCATATATATATTCTTAAGATGTCTGCTTAATAACCATGCTCATGCATTACAAAGTAAGATGGTCTTTTTGTGTGAACTCAGTGGTATTGGAGAACCAATTCGTCTATAACCTTGTTAGATTTTTAATCTTGAAAATTTTGTCTTAATATATACTTGATATGTATATTATCTTTGTCAAATGACAGAGTATTATCATAGCTGAATCATCATCAAGATCAATTTGCTATTCTGAATTTTTAAACTATATAAACATATATATAGGTCAGTATTTTTTATTGTCTTTTTTATGTCAATATCTTCCTTTATTTTACTGCATAGTTTAATCAAATAGAATTGCTAAGCTCAGCCTGTCACCATAGTGACAAGCATATAATCACCTGAAACTAGATTATATATATTTGCACTTATCTTAATTTTTTTTTAGCAAATTGAAAACTTAACAGTATTTTTTAAATAAATTTTTAGAATTAATCTTTTTATTTAATATTTTTTTGTAAATAGGCTTGAATTGCAATTAAAGTTATATTAATTATTTCCATAAAGTTTTCATTATAAAAATACATTAGCGTCTGTTTGTGAACAAATAGAGATTACTTACAATGGGTTTTGTTTCAATGACATCAAAAGTCTCTTCAATCATTAGTTGAGTTTAAATCTTTTTTAATTGGGGGTGTGGAGATGTGTGCTTTTATTTATAGTTGCATAAGATAAGTACATGAATAATAAAAAGAAAGTGTAAAGTGAATTAAATAGTAGTAATGTAAACATATTTTAAATCATTATTAGCAATCACTTATGCTAACTTCTGAAGAAGAAAAAAACAAAGATAGAAAGATAATGAATAAAAAGTTATTGTGCATGTAATTAAAGATTGGAAATGAACCTCTTTTTCTCTCATGGGTCATAGCATCAGCCGGGAAGCGAACCCACTAACCCGGGACAACTACTTGTAAAGCAGCTGTCGCTGACCTCTCAACCACCAATGCTTGACTTGGAAATTGGAAATGAACCTCTTTGTAACTGTTGGTATAAAGAAACAATAATTATGAGAAACTCAAGGTGGTATAAAATGGAAGAAAGGTTTAAATTTCTATGATAAAGTTAGACTGATATAAGAACATTTGGACTTAAATAAATTGTATGTACAAGTTAATACAAAAGATTTAAATGAGTTGATTGTTGATTTGTTCAAATTGCAATAAAGGCTTTACTAGTAGAATGTGAATGGATTATTAGACCATTACTTAAAGTTATAATTTTAAATTTTTTTAATAGCATGGAAAGGAAAATAACACCAATAGCTAATGATAATCATGAATTTGAGAATCCAGATGCTTACATTGAGAAAAAGGGCACTTCTATAAGTATTATTCTATGCAATTACATACACAGGTTTAAGGACTTTTTAAAAAAATAAATTGTAAGTGGAATATATTTGTCTGGATATTTGAGCTAATGGTGATGTCACAAGCTTTATGTATGGCAAGATTTATTTCATGTTTGATTGTGGTAGTATTCCATCATGTTTTTGTCATGTAAAGCATCATTACCTGAAGATTTAACTGCCACACATAGAGTCATTAACATGTTTATAGTAACCTGTCTATTTATGAAATAAAATGCATGTCTCCATAGTTATTGCTGAAAGTGATAGTTATCCTTAAAAAGGCATTGAAGAACTAAATTATCACATTGGTGTGTGCCGATTGGCACATATGCAGACTTATTGAAAACTTGTAAAATTTGAATTTTGCCAATCTTTATAATTATATGATTAATATAAAATACTTTTGAAAATTTTTCTATTCATGCATATGTATATATGTTGAAAGTTAAAAAGACAAAACATGGGCTCATCGCCCATAAGAGAATAATATCCCACCAATGATAAAGGTTATGTCATGTAACAATTATATTTTTGTTTTACAATCTGCACATGCACATTCGTCTGACCATCTCAGATTAACTTGAAATTTTTACTCACTTGTTAATAATAGATAGATACTTCTTTACTGAATAATATTAGAAGGCTACCTGGGATTGAATGAAAAAATCCTATAGCTACTTACATTCAAAAAAACTTTTTAAGTTCATCTAACTTGGACTTAAATCTCAGATCATGGCTTAGTATACTGTTTAATTAACCAGTGTACTGTGATACCCAGTGAATGCATCACATGTCTGTGTGTTCATATTAAAATAATGTTCAGTCATTTAAAATTTTTGATTAAACTAAAAAAAGGATACATGATGATATCCCCCCCCCCTTATTATCTTAATGAAAATTGAACTAAATTATCAAATTATTATTTGCAATAATGTTTTAGATATCTATTTTTAAAAATTTGTTTTAATAAATAATTATGTCTTGATTTTCACTGTTGTCTTTATTTATTAATAAAAAATATTAATACAATGTTCCTCATACATATGTAAATATTAATGCTATTATGACCCCATTTGACCTTTTGCATAACCTTCTCTTATCTGATATAAAGTAATATCTTAGTTACTGGCACAGTTTATTAAAAAGTATGTATTGATATAACGATTATTATTGGGAATGGAAAGTTTAGGTTTGGTGTTAGAATGTGTCTATAAAAATGATCTGAAACTCTTAAGTAATGATTTTTTTTTTTATCTGTATTATCTATTACTGATCTTAAATTGTTCATTTTTCATATAATTTTAATTTATTTATTTAGATATTCGAATGAATAACCAATAGCATTCTACACATTTTTCATTTCTTATAGTACTAACATTTATTTTATTATCATTTTGTAGATTAATTATCAAATATTTGGGTATGAGTGTTTACATAAACAGGTCTGTTTTTAATGAAATTAATATATAAATAATACTTTCGGATATCTAATTTATAAGAATGTAAATAGTTATCCTGTATACAGCACGGATGCATACAAACATACCCATTGCTAGGCTAAATGATTTCTATGTACCAAAATTAAGTAATGCTTATATTTTTTTATTAATATATATATATATGATTCTACAAAGAAATTATTACATTCTAGCATCATAAGTTGTGTTGATTACTGTGATAATGATTTGATGAGTATGTTATACCATATACTTGATATCAGCTAATAATGCAAGTGGACTTATTTAAATCTTCATGAGTATTTTAATAATGTATTGTCGGTATTACTTTCATATGTTATCCAGAATTATTTAAAATTCAGCTTACAAAATTTTTACTTAAATTCTGTTATACCCAAAATTTTCTTTCATTATTTTATTTACAGAAAAAGATTGTTAAGATGTTTTCTATCATTTTATCTTTAAGAAAATTCCATTTAAATCATAAATTACTTAGATTCTATTTTACAATAGAAATTAATGATTTTTTAAATCTTTATATAAAGCTAAGTTTACCATCATTTTAGTTTGACTGGACTCTATTTAAAAGCATGTGTAACTTATTGTTTCTTTCTTTGGAAAATTGATGAAGTATATTTTCAGCCTCTTCTACAGTTTTTAGTCTGTTAAATAACTTTGATCTAAAGAAAGAGTTAGAATTAATTCAAAAATAAATATTTAATATTTTTTAAAATAAACATTAAAATAAATGAGTGTTTTGTTGCGGTTTGTTGCTCAAAAAGTTCACAAGAAATTCAATCACTGGGAGTAACAGAACTAGTCTCTATTTCAAATTATGCAAGACAAAGAATAATAATTGATTCATTTTTTGTTTGGAAGCTCTTGGGAAGTTTGAGCACGTCAAGTGATAGAGCTGACCATATCCATTGACCATGAATTTCTGCAGTATACCATTCTATCACTGTTAAAAACCACACATGGCATAAAACTATACTTAATTTTTGGAAACAAATTAAGAATGGTAAGCCAATTCTTTAAAAGTTTATATCAGCAATATATATGAAAGATCTCAATCAAATTGTTTGTATTTATACATTGGACTATTTCCATCATCTAATATTAAGTATTGAATGTCTTTAGGAAAATTTAACTTTATTTAAATATACCAATTACAGTCAATAATAAGACACAGGTTAGTATATGCACAACATTTTGAGAGATATTATTCTCCTCTCTTCTTCGGGTATTGCTGGCCTGACTAGTGACAGTACTGACATGGGAATTGAATCTGGATCCTTAGATTCTTGAATATTGAAATTTTAAGATAAATTTAGCAATCCCTTGTGGCAAAATGAAAACTATTGCACAGAAAATCCACACATACAGGAAAATATCATTAACATTCATTCAATCACACCAGAAACACAAAACATGGAGTTATACTATCACTATGGAACAGAGCAAAAGAAATTTGTTCAGAAACCAGCAATTTGAAAAAAAAGATCTATGTAGAACAAACTCTTATGAAAAATGATTATCCATCAGCTATTATTAAGAAATCCTTAAATAGATAACAAAAGAACCATCAAAAGAAAAAACAAGTATTGGTACTGTAGTGTATCCATGTATACCAAAACTAGCAGACAAATTAAGGAAAATCTGCAATCAGTATAACATCAGGATAGTTTTCCAGAGCCATATCACACTATGGGGAATTCTAACATCTACAAAGCCTAAACTAGAAATGTTTAAAAGTAAAAACTGCATCTATTAAATACCATGTAAATGTGGAGGAATGTATATTGGTGAAACCAGTCATTATTGAAAAGTGATTGCAAGAACACAAACTGATGATTAGAAAAGAGAAAACAGGGGTGTCTAAGATAGTAGACTATGTATGTACCAATGAACAAATGCTCCATTGGGAAAATCCAAAAATACGGGATAAAGAGGAAACATACAAAGAAGAAAATTCAAAGAAACTGCTCACATGACAATGATGTATAATCCCATAAATTAGCTTGGTGTGACTATATATAATGTATAGAAACCACTAATATATTTTGCTCTTAGGAAAAAGTCGGTAAATCAGGAAGAACTTCATAGATAAGTATATGAAGTATCCACTGACTGTTGCCTGTGGCAGGATGGCTCAGTTGGTTAATGTTATTTTAAAATTCAATATTCAAGAGTCTAAAGTTCAGATTTGATACCCATGCTAGTACTGTCACTGGTAAGTCCAGCAACATCTGAAGAAGAGAGGAGAATAAAACCTATTTGCTATTACTAACAGTTGAATGTAATTGGAATATTTAAATAAATAAAGTTTTCTAAAGACATTCAATACTTAATATTAGATGATGGAAATAGTCAATGTATAAATGCAACTAAAATATCATCATTACAAACTTTCAAAAAAATGCATCTCAATCAATGATTTGTATATTTTGTGTCAATTTTGGTTTTTCTATTCAGTATATAATGTTGTTATTTTGTTCTTTTGTCCTGGTTTAAATATAAAACATGATTTCTATAAATGACCCATACCAGTTAGTAATGTTATTTTCTCTTTAGTGTTAAGTATAAGTATTAGGACCAATAGTTTATTCTATTCCAGAGCTATCTATTATATGTTTGAATATTCAATGGACACTAGATGATAACTTCATGTTGAAATGCCCTGCGTAATTTATGAATATTGATCTTCATCAATGAGAAGTATTTTGATCTACATATCCATCATATTTACCTTTTTTATACTTTTCAAACTAATGATCTAAAATTCACTCATACTAGTATTTTGAACCTAAGGCATCTTGATTCTATAATTATATAGGTCTGATATCATTTATGTATATTAAGCTCAATGACTGAAGACAGGTAATGAGAAATAGACATGAGATAATACAACCATATATTTTACAAAAAAAAAAAATGGTAAAGGGTTGCTACTGGATTGATAAATTCAATCCCATGTTTCTTATTAAATAAGGCTAATAACCTGAAATTAGGCTGTATATAGTGCTATCATCTAGTTTTCATTGATTACTCAAAATTACATCAAACATCTCTGAAATAAAATAAATAGAATGAATTACTGCTCCTATTGCAATATTAAAAGTAAGCTGGGAAAATCAGGTAAAACTTTATTTGAAATAGAATTTTTTTTTCCTCTGTGATTCTATTTTACAAGTAAATATTTTAGTTTCATTTCTGTATGAATGTCTTTTTTCCTCCACTAAAGTAGAATAAGTTGAACCCTACTTGTTTATACAAATTTTTGTCTCATTGTGATGATATTTTCATAGTAGAATGAAGAGAAATACATATTACTGATACAGTTTTTGTTATTAATTTGATTTTGTCCTCATATACATTTGTCTATTTATATACATTGACTTAAACTCAGTTTAATCAGTGAAAAATACGATCATTTCAATTTTTATATTATTTATACAATCTTTTGTAATATAGTATTTGTAATGCATTAATCTTACTAATTTCTCTGCCTGAGAGGAAGTTGAGGTAATTAGATAATAAAATACTATGACCATATGAAAAAACTCTTTATACTAGCAGACGTTTTCATTGTTTTGCACCAGTAAACAAAATTATTAAAATTTTGTGAGAAATTTTACATATTTTGCAGAAACGATTCTCTACCAGAAAGTAGATTTGATTTGATAATTCATAAAAATCTTTTGGGGTCGGTATGTGGGAGTGGGGGGCAGTGCAGTACAATCAAATATTTTTTTTTTAATTGCTAATATTTATCACTGCTTTATATTATGATCAAGTAACAGCATTTTAATGTTGTTGTTGTTGATTTGTGATTGTTTCTCTTTCATCTTAGTAACGCTATTTATTCTGATATTTTTAGTTTAGAGCTTTATTATAAAGTTTAATGAGCCCTCATAATTATTAAAATGCACATATATTACTCAGCATTTTCTAAATCATAATATATACTTACTCGTATATGTCTATATTTAGGTATTGACAATCTGATTGGTAAAACATTTATAAAATGACTAGTTTATTTTAGAAATATTTACTTTTTAATATCTACCATACAGGCTATATATATACCTGTACAAACAAGGTAATATATTGAGTATTTTGAGCTGACTTTCATATGACCCTCAACTCCCCACACTATCTCATACTACTGATATACTTGACCACATATATCTAAAAGATAAATAATCACCAATATTCGTATTTCGTGCTAAACCAGCACTCATCAGTTGGTCCAGATTATTATCTCCACACATATATACGAGTGCTCAGATTTATATTAAGATAGTCAAACTTCATACTTTAATGGACAGGCTTCAATTCACTCCACCCTTCAACTCTTCAGCCATCCACCCTATTGAAAATCTCATGATGAAACACTCAAAGCCCACAGTCGCAACTTCTTTGTTTTAATACAATCTACAATTTGAATTAAAACTGTAATGATGAATTGCAAAACAGCTGATTTTATCATGTAATAAATATGGTTTCTCAATAAAATTTAGTTTGTATTTAAAGTATTCATCCATATATTTATAAACCAATAAAGTAATTGACTACTGAGATAATTAATTATAAATGTAGGAATATAAAGACTTCCTTTTACTAAAATAGTCACTGTTTCTTTTTTTTTTACATTCTTAATATTCAGTTGAGTCTTTTCATTCAAAATTTTCATATCAGTTTCAATATTTTATTTGCTGAAGCTTAATATACATATATATAAATTGTTTCACTAAAAAAAAAAAAATGTTTATATGAAGTTCAGTTATAACATGTGTTATGTATGCCTTATGGAAAGTGAAGTGGATATTTCAAAATATTGAGCAGATGGATGGTTACAATATGACAGAGCTAAAGTGAAAGATGTAATGATAAAATTAAAAAAACTTTAAAATATATTGCAGTATAATGTGTATGCCCTTATCCAAAATATTAATAGTGGATAGAAATGAGTTCCTACTTTTTGCAAGAGTAGTATAGTGAAAATCTTCAAAACATCATATGATTTCATATGCTTAAACAGGCTGTTAATAACAATAGCAAACTCTCCATACAGTAGTGCCACCAAGTGCATGCTTAGTAATCAATTTTTGCAAGAAAGTTTGTGTATAGTATCCCTATCTAGTGCCTACTCATCCAATATCCTCAGTCTAGTTTCTAGCTTGTCGCTTTGATTAATGAGGAGCCTTGGATGTGAGAGCACTGCATCTACATATTAGGATTCAATGCAACCATCTAACAGCCACTTTTTTATTTAGTTGACTAGCCCAAGGAGAAAACACTAATGTTTTTAATCCAAGCTCATTCTCTTATATAGTCATATAGATCTGAACTCAGTTTAGGATCTATACATTTTAGTGTGTTTGGTTTTTCAAAAACCATAGTCATCATTATCTTCACGGGCTGGATGGGATAGCATTAGATTTTAAGATCTAGCTGCAGTGCTCTCATTTCCAAGGCTCTTCACTGATGAAAGCCACAAGCTAAAAATTAGTCTAGGGATATTGGATGAGTATGCACTAGATAGGGATTTAATGCATCAACCTTGCTTCAATTGATTACTAAGGTTTGCATTTGGTGGCACTACTGTATGGAGGGTTTGCTACTGTTATTAACAGCCTGTGTAAACATATGAAATGGTGATTATGTGATGTTTTAATCATTTTATACCTGTCCTGCCCATGGGATAATGATGACTATGGTTATTGAAAAACCAGACACCAAAATGTATAGATGCTGAACTAAGTTCGGATCTATATTACTATACAAGTGAATGATCTTAGATTGAAAACATTATTGTCTTTTCATCTTGGGCTCCTATGTTTATAATTAACTAAATAGATAAAAGATGGTTGCTGGAGGCATTAGATTTTAAGATCTAGGTGCAGTGCTTTCAAACTCAAGGCTTCTCTCTAATGAAAGCCACAAACTAAAATTAGTCTGGGAATATTGATGAGTAGATTCTAGAAAGGGATTTTTTGCATAAACCTTCTTGCATCTCTTGATTACTAAGTCTTGCACTTGGTGGCACTACTATATGGAAAGTTTGCTTGTTAATATAGTGAAAGTTATTGAACTGTTATTATGGGCATGTATAGATGTATCAACATGGTCCTGAAAAGTTGTCAACATGGACATGGAGACCTATCAACATGTGCATGGAGACTTGGGTGTTGATATCTCTATAACACTATAGACATGTTATTTATTAACTGATATTTAAAATATATATTTATGCTAGAGATAATCTGTAATTTAATAAATGATGACTAATAATCATTAAAATATTTATATAAAATGATTTGGGTCAGAGTTGTGAATGTAGAAAGTTTGACACATAAAAAATAATAATTGGCTTTCTATAAATACTGAATAAATAATGAAGACATATGTAAGAGATTGTGATTTAGACAACTGATGAATACTGGTTCAGTACTAAGTAAGCATTTTGGGAATCATTTGTTTTTTTTTGTCACATGTCTTTGATAATATGTTTCATGAATGTGTGATGAAATAGAATTTTGAAATATGTACATAAAGTTAAGCTTAATTTTTTAAAAAATATGTAAAAAGTTAAATTACAATATGTGTTATATATGTCTTACTTGGAAAATAAAATGGGTGTTTCAAAATTTATCCATATGGAGAGAGAGAAGTTGGTCTGACTTCTGTGCTGATGGATGATTGTGATATGATAGTGCTAAGATAAAAATTACACTGATAAAACTAAAAAAAATTGAAAACATATACTATATAGTAGTTTCTTTACTGTATATATATTTTTTCATTAAAATAAAAGAATATATTTCAAATCAGTTTGTTTTTTTTTTACCTTTTTTTTTTAGCTTAGCCAGTTTGCTATCTTCTCGGCAAGAAGATCCTGAAGAAGTACTTGAAAATCTTGGATTTGGTTGTACTACACCAATGGATCCATTGGAAAGAATTCCCCAGAGATTTCTGGACAGTCAATCTTATGCAAAGGGTATTAGTGTTGAAAAATACATTCAACAACAAAAGGAATTATGGGGCTATCGTGATATTCCTCCTCATTTAAATTTATCAGGTCAGTCTTTATTAACTGTGCCACCTGTTCAGTATGGTCAGAATAAAAGTGTAAAAAAAAAATCTGAAGATATAAAACCTGTTCCTCAGGTTGATGTGAATGATAATGTTGCTAGTGTGAATGTAGAAAAAGTGTTGCCCACTGGTGATCATCAGAAATCTTGGCCAGATATTTCATTTTATCCTCAGTTTAGTAGTCATAGCAATCTTAGCCAATCATCATCAACTGATACTTATTCTCCACCAACTAGTTATAGGCGGACTCCTGTTTCATTTCAAAAACCGTATTGGCCGAGAAGGATAATGCGAGTGACTTTAGTTTAAAATTACTGCAATACAAATATTAAATGCTGTGCATTTGAATGTCTTTTTTAATAGGGGGTAAAGAAAAAAGAATTTTCTGAATCACTTAATTGATCTTGCAATAAAAATAAATAAAATTGAATCATGATCTCTTATAAATATTCTATTTTTTTTAACTAAAATTATATTTACATCAAAAAATTTTATTTATAGAAAAAAAAAAAATCCTGATTGTTTTATTGATCTCATTGATTGATTTATTTTATATAATTTTATGATGATGTATATATGTTTATTTTTTATGCTTTATAATTATTTAAATTTTGACATACTTCAGTTTGAAGACCAAAACTTGAATCATATTAATGTATTTGTTATAGTTCTTGCATAATTATAATTTTGTATTAAATAGTATCAAATAACTTTTAATTTGATTATTCCATGAGCTTTTTATTCAAAATAGCACTTCTGAAATTAAGAATCAGATCACATTTAGTAATCAAAATAACTTGTTTGTTTTATTTGTATGTTTGCCAAAGATTGATTCATTGGACAAAAATAAAAGTAATTGCAATTAATCCATACTATTGGTTTCCATAAAATAGGCATCATAAATTGAGAACAGTATATCAATTCTCTCAGTCACAATTTCCACATAAATTGAGAAACAGTATATCAATTTTCAGTCACAATTTCCAAATCCTCCATTTCAGTTGTCTGCATTCCAAAAAAAATATTAATAATTAATAAAAAAGAAAATTTAATTTTTGACATTTTAATTTTTTATTTTATAGGGAGATATATAGATATGTGATAAAATGTGTGATAAATAAAGTAGTGTGTTGAACTGTATTCCACACAATTCATCTACTTAGAATCAAATGTCATAGAATCAGAAGAGTGAACTATTTGAGAATTCATGTTGATTAAAATAATAGCACTAGCTGCGAGGGTATTTTATGTATGTGGATAAAAAAATATGCATTCATTGGTAATAATATAATTTTTTTCTCTCATTTAATATCACAAAATAATTTTTGAATTTGCTATAAATGAAGGAATTGAGACTCTATTTATGATCTATTGCGAGTTTAGAATCCATATTAAATTATTATGCAATATTAAATCTTTGAATTGGAAGGTAAGTAATTACCTCTGGATTCAAACTTTTGATCCTGTAAATAATGTCAGTACTGAATTTGTGAGTATGTATAGTTATATCACTGTTAAAAAAAATTAAATATATTTTATTTATTTAAACTTTTAAAATGGATACTATTTTTAAAATCGTAAACTTTTGTTTTATTTGAATAATAGAAAAAGATCCATTTTCAGTTTTGTTTATATTTATATTCTAATATTGTATTGAGTAAAAAGAAAGAAGAAGAAAGTATATTAAAGAAATAGTATAATTTAATTTAAATTTTGTATCAAAAGTTTAAATACAAGCAGTTTTGTATTCACATTAACTCAACTTATGTAAAACCAGATTTCTATAAATAATTCCTGGTGCATATAAAGTGCAAAAAAAATATTTTCTAATGAGTTGTGTCTCATGCCTTAAATTTGACTTCACAGGTCGTATACAGCAGGCTGGATGCAGTGCCACATACTATGGGGAAACCAAGGCCACTGTTCATAATAGAGCTGCTCAACACATTTATACTTACAGAAGAGCAAAAAAGAACAACGATAACTTTTCAATATTCTTGGAACATGAGAAGCAGGCTGGCCATGTGTTTGAACCAGGAAACCCCAAGATAGTGTGCTCTGAAGCCAACGACTGCAAAAGAAAAGTCAAGGAGGCGTATTTTATTATCAGTGACAACAATTCCATCAATAGACACGGACACGTGCTTTTCTATCTCGAAAAAATGGACAAACTATTTTGCATTTACATTTGCATATTTTATTAGTTAACAATACTACATAAATGATTTATAACTTATGTTGGCCATGAATATGAGGGAAAACCTCGAAAGCGCTCGGCCCATTTAATTGTTTTTGGTTTTTGCAGCTTCTTCGTCAGCGGGTAAATCGCTTTTATATGCTAATATCTTGAAATGTAACTTTTAAAATATTTATTTATTTTGAAATGTTATTATACATTCTTAAACAAGTGGACCAGTATTAGTCATATGATTATTGTGATAATTTTTTTTAGGGGAATTGTGTGTTGTATTTAAATTACTCAATTAAAAGATGACTTAGATGAAATAAGTCTAAAATTAAAAGATGACTAAATTAGCATTGATTTTTTTTCTTATGTAGATTTTTTTCTTTCTGATTTTGACTGAAATGTTTAAAATAGCAAAACAATCCCCCCCCCCCTTAAAACTTGCATATTTATTTAATGACATTTGAAACCTTAATGCCAAAGAGATAGGACAGTTACTGACTCTTCTGGATTTAGATTGAAAAGTTAAATAAATAAATAAAATGTTTTTATGGAAATTATTAATATCAAAACAATTACAGTTTTTGTCTGAAGATTTGTAGTGATGGTATATTATTAGATGTGATATGTTGGACTATTTCCATCATCTATGAGTGAATATTGAATGTATAGAAAAGTTTAAACTTTATTTAAACACACAAATATACAACACAGGTTAGTAATCTGTGTTGTATATTTGTGTGTTATTACTAACAAGTTGTTTGTGTTTGGAAAGTTTAAATAAAGTTTAAAATTTTCTATACATTCAACATTCACTCATAGATGATAGAAATAGTCCAACATATCATATCTAATAATTATAATTAACTGGATAAATGAATGATTTGAGTGTCAGAAATAATGTCTCAATAGTTTCTGCACATTTAATTTTCTTTAACCCTTATTTACTCAAGATGATAAAATATAATTAAGGATATATAGATATAATCAAATAAGTAATCACTGCAGATAAATTTCATTAAATTGTAAAAATTATGAATCCATTAGGTATTTTGTAAAATATAATTACGTATTGTTCGATTTTTTTCCTCCCTTGTTAACTATAAAACTGAAGTTCTGCTTATATATAAGTACTATGAATTGAAAATAGACATATAATCTCTCTGATTAAAACGATTTTTCTATTTATTATATCAACTGCAAACTCAGAAAAATTTTGTTTATATGTTGTTTAAAATCTTTGCTTACAACACTGTTGACTATTTTAATTATTTACTATACAAACATCACTTGAATTTTTGGAATATCTAATGCCCATTGATTACTCAAGATGGCTCAAGAATCAAGTAAATAGAATGAATTTCTGCTCCTAATGCAGTTGTTAATATTATTGATAATAAGTAAAAAAAATTATTTTGAGTTTTATCTGAATATTAATTAAATAATTGAGATTTTAATATGGGTGGTTTGCTGAATTCATATTTATTGTATACCATTGCAGTTGAGAAATTGTAGTTTTATAATTTATGGGGAATAAACTTTTTAAAAAATTTTATATCTTGATAATTTTTAACATTTAAAATTCATATTGAAGAATTATAAAAAAATTGTTTTTTTTTTTAAAAAAACTAATTAATAAGTTTTAAAACTCTGTAAACTTTATTGCAATCCAAATTCAGATCCTTTGTTATTAATCAACTACTCAAGAATAACTTCCATGACTAATTTTTGATCATTTTCTTGAAATACCTTCATTATTTATTCCCACTTTTATAAACTACTAATAATTACCTGTCTGATTATTATTATTTTCACTGCTAATGTTTTCATTTTTTATCTTCAAAAATGTGTTCAATACAATGCTTTTTTATTAATTATATATATGTATTTATTATACATATTTTTAATTTTATCCATCCAAGTAATTTTTTTATTTTTTATCAAATTTACCTCATAAGTGATTTTTCAGTGTCAATAATAATCATTGATAAATTTATTTCATGTTGAATGTCGAAATAGTTGAAGAAGATACTATTTTAGATATTTTCGGATTTATAATTTGATCTCACCATAGTTTTAAATTACATCACATGATCACCATTTCTTATGCTTGCTCTTAACTGTTATTCAAACAGGCAAAATCTCTATACATATTGCCACTCAGTGCAAGCCAGAGTAATCAATGAAATGCCAGAGGGCTTGTGCATAAAATCTCCATCTAGTGCCTACTCATCTAATATCCCCAGATTAGTTTCTGGCTTGTGGCCTTCTTCAGTCAGTGAGGAGCCTTGGATCTGAGAGCACTGTACCTAGGTCTTAGGATCTAATGCAACCCTCCAGTAGCCACCTTTTATCTCTACTTAACCAGAAAACTATGAGTCTTAAATTGAAAACACCATAATATTTCAATTCGAGCTCATCAGCTTATATAGTCATATATCAAGCACTGAGTATCCATAAAAATGTAATAAATGCTTATATGAAAACAAATAAGCACATCATCACATCCCTCAAGGACTGCATTAAAAAGGGAATATAGCCACTTATAAGAATCTCAACATTCCTGGTCTTCTCCATTTGGAAAATTAGATGCAAACTAATTCTTGGACAATTGCAAAATAACTCTAAATAACTACTAATAAATTTTATTAAGGAAATCAAAAAGAGGGACAAATAAATAGCAACAATGGAAATATTTAAGGCCACATGGGAATTGTTTGAACCTATTTTGGAATCTCATCTCAGATTGGCTGAAGTTATAGATATAAGAACTAATAATATAGACATTAGATCTTACATTGTAAACATTTATAACCAATAAGTAGGGTGTAAAACCTTAGATTAATAAAATTAATCTTTTAATAATAAAAAAAAAAACATTAAAATAAATTTTTGATCACATTAATTTATAATGAAAATTTATACAAATGGTCAATGATTTTTCTTAATACACAAGTCTTCAAAAAGTAGCTCTTTTTAATAATTTCAATGTGATCCTTGACTTGTTTCATGGAGCTGAGCTTTTTGAAATCAGGTACAAATGAAGACAGAAACAATTTTATATCAGGAGTTGCATTAAGTTTATTATAATATTTATTCTTAATAAAGCCATAAGATAAAAAGGCTGATTCAACAAGCTGTATATTTGTAAAAGATAATAAATAGACTTTAATGCTTTATCACTGAGATCTGAATACTCTTCTTTCACTGCTGTCCATAAATCAATGACAGTTCATTTTTTAAAATCATATTGTAAAGAAAAATCTGTTGAAAGTTCAATCAATTTTTCTTTTTTTAATATGGATAATTTTCAGGCTTGTTGAAAGAACAGGTCACTGAATGGATTTGAAATCCAATTATTTTTACTATTTTGTTTTGGGATGTATTGCCTGAATGACAATTTTAGTCCTTTTAAGTGAGCTATTATACTAATTTTTACCTCTTTTGACATTTTTAGCACATTCTCAGATAAGAAACTGTGAAGGGTCTCAAAAATTTCACACTACTCTTTATCGATACAACATTCCCAAAAATCTAATTTCTTAATCATAGTCTTGATTTTGTTAGATATTTTAAAGATGGTTATGGAGCTGTTCCTAAGTTTGTTTGTTCATTTCTGAAAAAATATCAGATAAGTATACAAATTGTTAATACCATTCAATTTCATGAAATTATGATAGTTTTCAAAAAAATTTGCACTTCAAGTCTCAATTCAAATAATCATGTGAGTACTTTTTCTCATGAAAGCCACCTCACTTCAGTGTGCAAAAATTATGTTGTATGGAGGTGAATAGTCTGGACTTTTTTGAACTCACTTTAATAAAATTAACAACTTTTATAGACTGGCTGAGCATATCCTTTAATAAATGTGGCAGAGATTTGATCACAAGACTTTGTATGTGTATACAGCAATGATTCCAAGCTACATGGGGAGCAATTTATTTGGTACAACCACATAAGCCTATATAATAGCCAGACATAGATTTTCCACCATCTGTATAAACACCACAACAATTGGTCCAATCAATTTCTTTTTTACAAAACAATCCTAAATGACATTGAATATGTTCTCATCTGTGCATCTTTCTGAAAAGGGATAGCACTATAAAAGATTTTCTTCAAGAACATTATCATTTAAATATCTTGCAATAATAAGCAAAATTGACAAATTGGAAACATCAATCCACTTGTATAGAAAAGAAGGGGCTCTTTTATAATCTTTCAATTACTGTTGATTCAGACATTTCCTTAATTCTCCAAGAAACTGTATTATTTAAGAATGGAATATTATTAAATTTTTGGATATGGTCATCACTGAACAGACATTGAACAGCATCTTTGCCATATAAAGATATCAAATTTTCAGCAATTGTATGACTTTTATCACTTTTAGCAACATGGTAACTTTTGCTGTATGATACATCAACTGCATTTTCATTGTCTTTGCTTGCAGATAGCGCAAAATAAGTTAGATCTGGACCACTTAATAGTCACTGGAAAAAACAAATCTTTTTCTACATATATTGAATGTTTTGCCTGTAAATGGTGATGCATTAATAAGGACTGTTTTATGGCACTGTCAGATAATAATTCTCCACAAATAATGCACATTGGCCTTTGGATAATCAGCATCTCCCATGAATAAAAACCCATATTTCAAGTATTCATCAGAATATTTCCTCATTTTAGATGGAACACTGATGTTTTGAGCTTTTTTAATAGTGCTAACTTTATCTTTTACCAGAACAAGCCCACTAGTCACTGCACACTTATTAATTTGTGCTTCTAAATCATCATGATGCTTCAAAGTATTTGCTGGCAACTTAACAGATTGATTTTCAAAGTTAGTTATAGCTCTTTTAAGACTTCCTGTTTTCAGCCATTTATCCATTTTAGGACACAAAATAATATTTTAAAAAAATTGCTTGAAATTTTTTTTTTAAAAAGGCTAATTAAGCACTTAAATCATGTGAAATTTAATTGAAAAATAATAAAAATTACCTGCTTTCAATTACTCTTTAAAAAAGTTTGTAGAAAGAAAGAGATCACATATGGGATCATGAAATATGATAGTTGGTGACATGGAATGTGTCTATTTATTTATTTTATTCCCTTTCTGAGCAAGCTATTATACTTACAACACAGATAAATAACATACAGATGTCTCATCTTTATATAAGAAAACATGAATGGTTTTGAAAGCTCTCATTTGAAAACTCATTATTAAAATTTTTTAATTTGAATTGAATAAAGCCCTCTTAAAGCAACTTTACACTCAAATTTTTAAAAATTACTTCATATAATTATTTGAAACCTTAAAAGCTTATAACCATTTGAAGAAATTTGAAAATATAAATAGCTGCTGTACAGCAATTTGAAAGCTCTCAAATTTTTTGCGGTTTGATGAGAATGTTGAAAAACTCGCAAATATTTTAATGATAATTTGACATTTTCTTCACCATTTACAAAACCTTTTATAGTGTTCACATTACAA
This sequence comes from Epiperipatus broadwayi, assembly GCA_028023455.1. NCBI lineage: Eukaryota > Metazoa > Onychophora > Udeonychophora > Euonychophora > Peripatidae > Epiperipatus > Epiperipatus broadwayi. The sequence continues at coordinate 16,250,159 of JAQFVV010006199.1, forward strand.
AAAAAAATTTTGGTTGAATTTATTAAAAGTGAAAAATGAATTATTCAAATGCAAAATATAATCTTTACAAGGAATTAATTAAAATATATTGTTTTACTTGTTTGTTGGACATTAAATCCACCAAATATAAAAATAAAATTTTAAAAGATGAGTTATATGAATATTTATTTGGAAATACAATTTATATATTATAATTTCTGTATCCAACAGAAAGATTAGGACAAAAATTGTCCATTGGAAATGAAAAAGTTTATAATGCATGTTAAAAATCAGTATGATAACAATTTGGAAATTAAAATAAAGGTTCTAGAGTTGAAAAATTGTAAATTAATAAATAGTAGCTCATTGGGAATTGCGTGATAGTTTTTCAGATTAATTAAATTTACTCGAAAAAAATTAGTACAAAAGAGAAGCTGAAAAAAAATGCTGATTGGGGGAAAAACTTGGGAAAATAAGGTTTCATTCAAAATATATAGTGTTTTTTTTTTTTTTTTAGTTTCCATTTCATCTTTCACATAATGTCATCCCAACAAAAACTATTGCACTCTCTAAGTTTTTATTGAATTTCCATGACATGTTGACACAGAAATAATCAAAAGTATACTAATATTTGTCAAATAGTTTGAAAGTGTAAAAGCGCTGAGCTTTTAAGCTTTCAAATAATTATTTTACACCACATAATTCTTCTTTTAGTATTTATTGTTGTAATTTCTATTGAACATCATATACATACAATGGATTTATTCTTTTCTTTTATCCATTCTTATTACTCTTCATTGATTTATTTTCATAAATTAGTTGTAAAGATACTTCTAATAATTTAATTGCAGCTTTGATGTTGAGAGTTTTGTGTAATTGTAAATTAATATAAAAGATCACATAATAATCAATACACTCAAATTTTTCTAATATTTTGTTTGTGTTTTTACAAAGAAAAAATATGCAAAAAAGAATTAAACACAAAGTTGATATGTTTGTATTGTACATGAATATTTACATTATATTGAAGAGTTTCAATTTAAATTTACATTAAAAAATTTTAGTAATGAGTTTTTAAATGAGAGCTTTCAAAACTGTGCCTGTTTTCTTATATGAAGATGAGACATCTGAATTTGATTTATTTGTGCTTACAGTTCTCTTTGTAAACCTAAATTATAACAATGTTTTTAATTTTAATTTTAACAAGTTATTGCTTTTGTTTTCCACAATTATGAATAATATTTTTACATACTCCCAACTGATCCACCATGTACCACAGGTTAGAAGCTGTTGCTCTAGAGACACAGTGAAAAAAAAAAATATTACTTATGATGCTAGCTACCGGCTGAGGGTTTTTTTTTTTTTTCTTTGATTAATCCTTTAGATAAAAATAGTTAGATAGTCATTTACTTACCAATCCATAAATACTTTACTGATTGGCTGTGTCAACTATTTTTTTAAAAAAGAAAAATACTTAGACCTCTTGTAATCTGGAAAAAAATTCTAAGTTTATCCAACTCTGATTTCAAGCTTAAGTAATGTCAATGGATGGTGAATGCATTAATCATATATATACTACAATTAAAATCTTGGAAAAATAATATTTAAGTATTTTTTAATTTGTATTTACTGAAATGCTTTAATGTGAAATTGATTTTTAAAACTAATTTTGAACCCTTCATTATTTGTATAAATAAATTCAGTGATATTTTTCAGCTAAATTTTACCTCATTATTTAAATTATAAAAAAATATTGAAATTTTTGTTATTTGGTAAAAAAAATATATTTTTTGATTACTTTATTTAAAATATATACTATTGTAAATTTACAAACCATTATACAATTACAAATATCCAGTAACGCCCTCTGTTTAAAGATCTATATCTCAATAATAGCAAACCTTAAAATGATACCACTTTAAGGTTGTATGCTAAACGATGTTAAATATTGAAATACAGACCTACTCAAACACAGAGCATGAAATTTTAAATAAGCAAACGATCTTAAATTTTTGCTAATAAACTAACAAGTTTACAAAGTTATTAAAGACAAACTAAACATTAGATTTTAATCTTTAAATTCCTCCCAAACTATAAATGAAAAGAAAGTTACTGTTAACACTAACTGAAATAATTATAGAAAATATACAAACCATTATACAATTACAAATATCCAGTAACGCCCGCTGTTTAAAGATCTATATCTCAATAATAGCAAACCTTAAAATGATACCACTTTAAGGTTGTATTTACTATTGTAAATTGTATTGAAATTTATCTGTATGATATAATCTACTTAATAAAATGTCCATATGGAATTTACTTATGGTTTTTTTTAAAGTCATTTGTAATGATATCATTGGTCTAATTATATGTTGAGAATTTTTATTATTATTATGGAATATCTTACCATAATTATAAAGATACAAGACTTTCCTTAGACAATTATAATATATCTTATACATGCTGAAACACAATAAAAAGAAAAAGCTAATAATTGAATAATGATAATACAAGGCAGCTAAGCACTTTTGAGGGCTTTCTATGTCCTCCTAGTCATAGCATTAGAATGCTCATGGGAAAAAATGGTAGTGTGTGTGTATATATATATATATATAAGCACCAGAATGTCACTACATGTGAATCCTTATCCACCACAATTGCTTGCATTGAGAGAAATGACTCTAGGTATATAGCTAATAACAATGTTATAAACCAAAATGAATCATGCTTTCCCCTTTCTAAGAAATGAACTCTCTAATTTGCATAAGCCTTGAATATATTTTTGCTTATATATATATATATACTACTATTATTTCCCATGATCATTCTAATGCTATGACTATGAGGATATAGAAAGCCCTCAAAAGCACTTAGCTGCCTTGTATTATCATTATTCAATTATAGATTTTCCTTTTTATTGCATTTTAGTGCACATAAGGTATGAAATATATTAATATAATACAAATTAATGATTATACAAAATTATTCAGATGCCCAGTTAGCTTTTTGTTAGTCATCTCAAAATTTTTGCTCCCTTCCCATAATATCATCTTGATTAAAAGAAAAAGATAAGACAAAATTAAAATATATTCAATTTTAAGCTTAATTTTTTAACTTTGAGTATTAGCAAATATATTTATAATATTTTTTTATATCAGGGGATTTAATGATTTTATTTTCAATAGATAATATTCTTCAAAGAGATTAGTATAATTTGGATCATAGATTTCTAAAATCAAATTTTTAAAATTAATTTTGGTTTAGAAAATAATTATTCAGTGTCTGCTACAATCACAGGAATTGTCAAAAACATATTATTGCATTGTAAATTTTCTTAAATAGTGATATTATTAAATATTTTTTATAATAATTAAGTCTAATAGATTTTCAGTTGTATCATATATAACTATTTTGTTTTTAAATAAATTATTTGGTATATATCACTGTAAATTAAAGCTTCTTTGTAAAATCAATACTATACTTTTATAAAAAAAAAAAATCTTATTCAGTTAATTTATTTCAGATAAAGATACTAATGTTTTTTATAAATTTAAAAGTAAATATAATAATTATTTCATGCCATCTTTAGAAATTATTGTAATTATGTACAGAATCTGTAATTGTTTCATTTTCAGGAAATTAATCAAAATACCACTGATATCATTTCAGAAATGTTAATAAACCCATATATATATATATCAATTATTTTTAAATATTGATAATGTATAAAGAATTGAACATTATTATCAGTGTCATAAAATTGCTTTGTTCATATCCACTCCTCATTTCTATACTTTAATATGTTTGGTTACATCACTGGAGTTATTGGCAAGAAATAATGGTATAATATTTTAAAGTGCCACTTTTGATATGGACAAGCTTAAAATGGTACTTTGGCATCAATTGTTAGTTTTGTCTTTTATCCAGTTAAAAAAAAATCCCATAATTAAACTATGACTACTATTGAAGGAATAAAAAGGGATTATTTGGAGTGGGTGAGAGAAATATTAATCTATAAAATACATGCCACATTATTAAATTAAATCAAGAACTTTTTTTATTAAAATGCAGCCATTTCCAAAGACTTTAGAAAAAATATATTACTACCCTTATACATTTCTGTTAGAATCAGTCATTTCTGATGCTGGTCTTAAATACATTCTCAAATATGTTTATGTATTTATAAGCAAATTTATATAGTAGCAAATTAAAAGTATCATTATTTCAAACAATAATTAAACTTGAAATAAATGAATGGTTCATTCAAAATACATCCTGAGAACTGAAATACATTTTTTTTATATATTTTTGGAAAAGGTTACTATTTAATAAGAGTTATAAATTTAATATAATGAATTAAGTTGTTTGTATTCATATGTTATAATAAGCTCAAAAGTTCATTTGCGTAGTAAAAATTAGTGCGAGTAAAAAATTGGTATATTTAATGTTTGAAAGTAATTTGAAGTTATATATCAAATATGTGGAATTTAATAGATTTATGTTTATGATGTGATCCTTTGTTGGGTATGTTAATATCTAAACTGTTTAACATTAATTTGCAAACAAGACAACTCTTCTTAATTTTTGATTATCAGTAATATATATTAAACCTTAAGTATCAGAAAAAGCACTGCAGTCTTTATTTCCCTTTAGTAAAAATATTTTTGAGGGCAGGGTTTATTTATTTTATCAATGAATAAAAAATGGACAGTGAAACCAATTGAATGTGGAACTTGATTTGAGAATCATTATATTACATATTGAATGGGACAAGACAAAGTTTGTAACAAAGAAATATCATCATCCATTGCTCATCTACTACAATAATAATTATAATTATATAGTCATGTATACTAATATAATCATGTTTTTAATGGCAGCCTTTAGTATTGTGAAATTGTTTTACTAAGATCATAAATGTATCTAATAGTTTTATAATAAAAACAAATACTCCAAGGTAAAAAAATTGCTTATTTTGTTGTTGTTTATTGATTAAAAGTAACAACTGAAAATAAAGCCCACTACCCCCCCCCCTTTTTTTTTTTGAGGGTTTGAATTTTTAAAATGTTGAAACCACTGATCTATTTTTTTTATTTTTTATCATTAAGACACTTCCTATTATTATTCTAAACTTATTACTAAACAAAAAATAATATATTCTTTGGTGATTGTTTTAAAACAGGCAAAACTCTCCATACAGTAATGCCACTCAGTGCCAACCAGAGTAATCACTGGATGATCATATGATGTTTAGTGATTTTTTTATGCAACACATTTTTCAAATGAAGTATAATTTCTGTATTTTTTCTGTTATTTTTGTCTGCTTTGTTTGTTGTGTAGGCATATAATCAATCAGAAATGTGATCCAAGTTTTATGTATTATAGGGTGTGTGAACTTAAACATTTGAGACTAAGTGATGTTTTTTTTAAAAAAATATTAATTCTAGTAATACAGTTTAATACATATATATATATAAACAATAATATTTAAACAGCATTAAACTGTTGCACATGCGCTTTGGATTTTAAATATAAAAAAACATTGCGCTATATAAAATAATTGACTTATTTACATATATATAATACATGAATAAATTCAATTCTCTATATGCATGTATACTAATTCTCTGCCTGAAGCATGTTGCATAGTCCATAGATTATTATGAGCAAATAATAATATCATTTCATTATTAATGGGTGTTTTCCTGTTGCTTGTCACTCTTTTAATGTCATTTACTTTTATATTTGAGTGTTTACTTTTAAAATTAAAAACTTTAATGATTGTTATATAATTGAGTAACTGACTCAAGAAAATAAAGATCTTGAATTGATTTTGAGATTCTGGTATTCTGAGTTCATTATTTTTGGACTCATGAAAGCAGAATATTTCTAAATGTTTTTAATCTGTTTATATATATGTAGTACTTAAATAAAATAATATAAACAGCCAGAACATTGAAAAGGGTCTCTTGGTTTAGTTGGTTTAGTGTTTGCCTGAGATGTCAATGAACTGGGATTTGGATGAAATTTGGAATTTTTTAAAGATCTCATAGTCATATAATTATTAATTAGTAAGAGAGTATCTTTATTATTATTAGTTAGAACTTAACATTTCTAGCTTTAACTGAAGTGGATAGTTGAATTTTAATGCACTGATTGAAAAAAAAAGATTGTAATATATATATTGCTTCCAATGCTCGGTATATGAGGGAAAAGCATCATATTCCTGTGGATTCTGAGCACTTAATTTATCTTTGTCATTACATGATTCAATTTGGTTTGACAAACTCTGTTCTAAACTGTTAAATTGATTTTTTTTTTGTTTGTTTAATAATGAGAATAATAAATTAAACTTTTAATACTTTTGCCAACATTTTGGTTTTGATAAAAAGTAGTCTTCATTTATTCTAAATATCTAAATGGTTTGCGCATTTTCTTGGCATATCTGATGAAGTTGTTGATTGAAGAGAATGTTAATCTGTTTTAAATTATTGAAATCAGGAGCCCAGCAAATATAATTTATAAGTTGGTGGGAATGATAAATCAAGATTTTTAATACATATCATAACCATTTTGAAAATCATAATGAGAAACTTTAAAGTGCAGCTGCTAAAGATATGTCAAATGTCCTCTAAATGTTTACACATTGTAGCCTCAAATTATAAAAAGATAAAACAAAGCATTAAGTTTAATTGAATGAGTGTTGTTTTTTTTAATGTCTCCCCAATAATTTTCGTAGATTGATCTAGAATTGCGACATTCTTTCAAAGTTCTCTTTCATATGTTCTTTGTTATATTATGATACATAAAGAATAGATCAATTAAGCATAACATTTAATTATAACTGAATTCACGCTGAATTGCTATCACTGTCTTCTTTAGCAGATCTTTAATTTTTTTCATTAAATGAATGTTTATTTTATATTAAATTCGTAATAATGTACAAACTTTTATTACATTATGAATACAATAACTTGTATATACATAAATATATTTATACAATATATATAAATATTTATATTTACTTCTATATATATAAACATTTGTGTGTATATATATATGTCTGTAATTAATAGGAAAAAAATCATGTCAAATGTCTTATTTCAAACAAAGCGATGTGTTAAATTATCCATTGAAAGCAAACATTTTTGTTTCAAGCAATAACAAGTACCTGATCATTCTCAAAAATAATTTAGTATTGCTTTTTATCCAATTTCTAACGAAATTTGTATAATTTAGAATGTTTAAGATTTATTTGTAAAACAATGATTCTAAAGCATGTACTCATATGATTATTTATAGGAAAAATAAACAATGGGAATATAAAGTAGCTTTAAAATTTCAACTATGGCTGAGATTTTTCTCAGCAAGATATCCCTTTTTTAAATATATATATAAAGGATTTCAATTCAGTATAAAACAACTTATTTTGAAAACAAAACTTTCTGATTGATTTTTTTTTCCTGATATCTTGTTTATTTTCATTTCTTTGTATATCAAATACTTTTTATATATCCGACATTGAATACGTTTGTATAGTCAATAGGTTATTAAACAAATAGCAGAGTAGAGATTATGATAGATTAGATAATTTACTAACTAAGAAAGAAAAAATGCTATGGAAATTAAATATAAATCATTAAAAAAAAAACACAACCTTGATATAAAATCTAAATAAGATTAATATTGACATTGATAGTGTTTGAAGTAGCAGTAGAAGAAAGCATAATCATTTAATTTAAAATGAGAATAGAAAATCTGAAACAAAGGGATGTTATAAAAGTTATATGAAAAAAAAGATTTTAATATATTATATGATTTGTGTAAGTATGAAGTGGAAAATATTAAATATTTAATAATAGAATGTAGCAGTTTTAATATAGGCAGAGAACAAATGATAAAATTGTGGATAATGAATGTAGTTTTTACAAAAAAGAATTGATAAGTTTGTTTTTAAAATGCATGAGAAGTAACAGAAAAATTAGGAATAAAATAGGGGAGAAATTAAAGAAATTTTTTTGATAAATTAGATAGAAAAATTCAAAATAAATGTTTTTCTAAGAATATCCAGAAATACATACTGTATATTCTTAATATGAAGTATATAACTTTATCTTCCTTATTGCATTGCCAAATCCACATAATATTAATATTATTTATGCTCTCTATTACTTTTTTACAATAAATAAATAATTTTTTTAGTTAAATAGTGGCTTGTAAAAAGTAATAAAGAATATAATAGAAGTTAATTTTATATTCCTAATAGATAGATATTAATCTAAATAAATTAATACCTTTTAATAAATGTTTATCCGTTATTATTTTGTTTTATATATGTAAAAATGAAATGGATCAAAATTCAATCATTAACTTTGATAGTTCATAAAATATTTCAAGATTTTGAATTTTTAGGGGTTATGATTTTTAAAACGTAGCAGTTTTGAAAAATTTTACTGTCAAATTTCTAATCAATTAAAACTGTCTCATAAGTAATTATTTTAATTAATTGTAAGCTTACATTTTAAAATCTTCACATAACTAAAATATATATCCATCTTTTTAAAAAGTATTTTATTAGTCTTTTATTTAAATGAGCAGGAATACTTTTTGCATTCATGATTATTATAAAAGTATATATTAATTAGTACTTACAAGTTAAGAGAGAGGTCAGTATTGTCTATGTAGAGAAAATGGAAAAAATATGGTGATTTAGTCTGTAAATTGTGTAAGAAAGGACTAGAAAATATTAGGCATGTATTATTTGAATGTAAATGCTTGGAAACAGAAAGGGTACAAATAATGAAGTTATGGAAGAATAAATATGAAAAAAGTGATTATACAGAAAGTGGATTATTGGTTTTTATGCTAGGTTTGGGAAAAGATAAAGGGGATTTAGATATAAAGGCCATAGAGTTGACAAAGATTATGTTGTGGAAATGGAATGGAGCACAATATGGGAAAACTTAGAGTGGGGAATGGAAGGTAAAGTGGCTAATAGGTTTCTCTAGGCATAGTTGCTGAGAAATTCCTGAATCCGTTTAAGGTGAAGTCACAGTGTGTCACATTACATCAATGTCTTATGAGTGAAATAATATGAGTTTTTCATTTATGTACCTGTACGTTTTCTATCTGAAAGCTCTACTAATAATTAATCAGAACATTAATACTTTCTATTATCAATGGTAGTTTTGATTATTTTAACTACTGCTTATGATTAAAGAGAGAGGTCATCCCTGTCTAATAAAAAAAAAAGGTAATATAGTAATAAAAAAATATAGTAAATAAGTATTTACTATCAGCTTTTAGATTTTATAAGTCTTTCATTTGTAGATAAGGTTTCTTCCTATAAGTTCTAGCAATAATTAATTAGAACATTAACACTTGATTAATATCATTAGTAGTTCATCATTTTTATCATATTTTAACATATTTTTTTAGTATTATCATGGATTACTGTTTAACTAGAGCTGTATCATATATTCATGTTTAGGCACGTGATATGGTTATGACTACATCAGTGTCCTGTCTTAATATATCATCATCATTATAATTAGTTATTTGCCAAAAGGCTGATTTTGCATATCAGTCAGATTATCTTTTCTTACCTTTCATATTCTTTAGCCTCTATATTTTATCTATTTACAGTATATTTTTTTTCTTATGATCATTATTAACTTTTTTATAATCCTATCTTATTTTTTAGTCTTGTTTATCTACATAAATAAATATCCACAATTTATCTAATATTTTGAAATAGATGTTATATTATTTGGAATGAGTTTAGATTTTTCAAAATAAAACCAATGCTTATGGGCATGCATACATGTATAAATAGAATCAATTGCATATCGCAATCTGAAATTCAAATATAGAAAACAGCACTATCTGTGAAACAAACATAAAGTCATGCTATTTTATTTGGACTTACTTGTTTCACAGGTAATATTAAGTGATCTTTATATATATATATATACACACACACACTCTAAATATATAATATTATACTACAAGTACTGTCCTTATTTTTAATATGACATCCAAAAAGAATATTAAAAAATTGATATTAAAGATTAATGAATATTCATTGTACAAAATTTTTTATTTACAAACATCATTTCACCAAGAAATGAAAAGAATTTATTTTTAATTTTTTAATTATAAATTTTTGTTTACTATTAATATTATGAATGAGGGCATTTAAATGTCCTTTATTTATTGTGAAATAAGATGTAAAAAGTTATAATAGTCAAATTCTGTAAATTAATACTATGATTGGATAATTACTAAATAAGCAGGTTTCTCAATTTTGAATGGTAGTGAGGAAAATTACAACATATGTTCATTTGATCAAAATTTTTATATTAAGAATGGGATAAAAAAAAAATTTTTAAATAAATTATAAATATATATGGTTGGACAAAGTGAATGAAAGGCGTTCACGCTAATACTATATTTTTGCCATCATGTAACACATGTGGAAGTTCACATTACTGTAACATTTTTTTTTAATAGATAGAACTGAGAGGAGATGATAAGGAATATTAGATAGAAATTTATTACTAATTTTATAAGCATAGAGAGAAATAATCTTATGAGTCTTTCTACGTATCAGTGTTCAAAACTATTGAATTGCTTAATGCTTCAACATTGATGGTCTGAAAATAATAGTTTATGTCTGCTTTTATCAAAGATGGCAAGACCAAACATGTTTAAGAAAACTTATCATTCTTATTGAGGATCAAAAGAACATTATGAAAATAGTAAATAAAATCACATGGCATAAATTACTACAGAATCTTTGGGAACTTCATAATCAGAATATATATAGTCAAATTGAGATTTCAAAGCCATTATTTTTTAATAAATGGAGAACAATTGCATATTATACAAGTTATTATAAGCATTTCCTCAATCATTGGATGAATTTAGGCCTGGTGATCATCAAAAGAAGCTTATTAATATAGACCTTCTCATCCATGAAACAGTACAGTAGAATTAGCATGACGGGCAAAATGCTATCTCAATCTAGTCATCACTATATGAACATATAACTTGGAGAATACTTTGAACATTTAGAATCCTCACTATCCTAGATGATAATAGTTGAATTTATATAATTCATACAGGTAAATATTGAATTGAGAGATTGATGATAATGCTATATGTGTTCTATAACCTTTTTAATCAAACACTGAACAAGATTAAAATAATAATCATTAGATTTTTACAAAAGTTCTTTATTTATAAATATCTTAATTAAATTTTTATAATATAATAAAGTGAGTAATCTTAAAGATAATATTAAATTTTTGAATGCTTTTGATAGAAATAAGTTGAAATGAAATTTATACCTGAGTATTTAAAAAGAAATTTTAAAAATTTCAGTGTCTACTTATGGATTTGAGATGTTGACACTTAAAAAAAATGGGAATTTAGAAATTGGTGATTACACTAGTAGGCAATATTAGAATTAACAAGAAGGAATTATAATGAAATATATAGTTGAGAGAACAAATAGATATCATTGAAAAAATTAGGAGGTTGAAATAGAGCTGAACTGGACCTATTTCTAAAAAAAAATAACATTAGATGACAACTGAAGTATTAAATTGAATTTTTAAAAATACCGAAAAAGTCTATGCATGAGATGATTGGATAAGAGAAATTATTGGAATATTGTGGATAAATGAATCTGTGGATTAGTAATAGTGGAGTAACAGCCAAATCTTTGACTTGCAATGCATCACTAATGATTTAAATGATCTCTGTATACTGTGTAAATGTATAATTATTAATATGTAATTTAAATGCATGCTGGGAAATTATTTTTCCATTTGTCTTTGCTCATTGATATTATTTTACAACAATAATTTTTTCAATTATATTTAATATAATTTAATATTCTTCTCCCTTTAATATTTATTTAAAACAAATTATGGAATGCTGATATTTATTTAAAAAATTAATTGTAAACTACCAAAGTAAATTAATAAATAATAAAATAAATAACATATATCAAAATTATTCAGTACATCACTATACTGCTTACCTGCATTTAGAAATAATCCAACATGGTATCTATTATTATGGAAGTAGATTAACTTTTTTTAACGACTTGTCTTTGGTATTTTTTTTTACTTTTTAAACTTTTCTTTTTTATTAGCATACATGTTATGTTTATATATTAGTATAATTCTATTTAGAAGATAACAAATCTTCTTCACTAGCATAGTACATAATATTAAATCAGCAACATTAAATGTAAGGATATTCTTGTTCCAGCCATAAGATAAAGACTGAGAAAATAAGAATAACTGTCTAATTTTCAAGTCTAAGTGCACTTATATAGGCCAATCTTAAGTGTCTTGAAATAAAAGCATGATTTAATATTATGTACGGCACTGTTGAGGAAGTATATTACCTTCATTGATTATTATATATTAGTATAAGCAGATAATATAAAAATCTAATATACTATCTTTCTTATTGAAATATTTTATATTTACTTTATGACTAAACAAAAATGTTTCGGATGATTGGCTAAAGTTGTACTTTACTAAACATTTTGTCAATGGTATAAATCTTCTTGATTTTACAATCAAGTTGCATTATTATATTTCTTCCAAATATTGCACAAACATGCATATAGTGAAATTAGATATTAGTGTTTTTTTAATTATTCATAAATTATTATAAATAATAAATATCTGGCTTCAAAAATAGTTCCTCTTTTTAAATTCTATTTTTAGCATTGGTAAAATTAATTCATTTGTTGATTTTTTTGCAATATAAATTCTGTCTGATATTTATGTATATGTATATTACATATATGAACAGAAAATAGAGTAAAATTGTTTGCTTATATTTTGCTTTAGTTACAATAATATTTTATTCTTCCATTATTTTAAGATGTATGTGCAGTATCTTCTAATGAACAGGTTTTACGACTCCAAAGAGTGATGATAAAAAAGTTGGTTATAAACTGTATTGACTTGCCATGCTTTTCATCAATTCTTAACAAAAATTCTTGCAGCATGTTCAAGATTTATATTAGTTTGCTATTATGCTGCTAAACTGAGCTGCTAAATAAGTGTGACTCTATTTAATAAAATATGCTTTGTATAGTTATTTTCTTTATATCTTATCGTAGTGCCTTTCTTTAGAGAGTTACTGAGAAAATTTTCATTATAATTATTGGTCTTACTTTTTTTTAATATTGTAAATAGAACTCTTTTTTTTTTTTGAATGACTAATTATTATTATGTAAGACTTCAATTATCCAACAGCTACTTTGTATATTACAGTAAGAGATGTGTAAAAATATTATAAATATATGTATGTATATATTCATACCTTCAGATATTGAATATCTATTAGTATATTGTAATTTGTATTATATAAATAGCTGAAGGAAAAAGAAAAACATACACAATGTAATGACAATTAATGGAAATTATCAGTTAATTGAGTGTTGGATAATAAAAAGTTTTACTATATGCTTTCAAGATGGAAATCCAAGCATTTGATTTATTAAAAAAATAATTAATTTCTTTTATAGAATATGTAAATAATGTATTTTTTTTTTTAGTGCTGAAAAATTTCATATGTACAAAATGGAGAAAAAAATAATAATATATGAATAAAAATAATATATTTTAATCAAAAATATTTTGTACCATTTAATTTTAAATTTTGTGTGCTTTTAAACTTCATAAAGATTAAAATATGTAATTTTTTATTGATAATTTGATTAAATATTTAGATCTTTTTTTTAATGAACTAATTGGAAGTCTGTGAAATGTTTGCTTCAATTTAACATTTTAAGTAGGATTGTTATTCCGAAAATGACTTTCATTTTTTACATAAACTTTTCTTTGCATGTAATGTTTTGTTACTTTTCTTTTATATCCTATTGCATTGTGTATGGTGATCCTTTAACTATTATTAAATAATCTTGTTTTCTTTTTTTTTTTTAATTTTTTTTTTTAAAAATTAATCAAATATTGGAGTTTTGTATAGAGTCTCTTTTCAAAATAATGGATTTTTCAAAAATATGCTTTAGATTCTTCCAAAATGAATAATCGAATTACTAGAATTTTAACTTTTCTGTAGTAAAATAGATTTTTAAAAAATATTATAAGTATTTGATTATATTTTTAATTAGCAGAGACTTTTTTTTTAAAAAAAATAACTAAAAAAATTAAAAATGTCTATTTATTTCCCAATTCAGATTTAGGTTAATTATAAATTTTTGATTGAGTAGTCGTCTTTTTATCAGAAGGGCACAAAGTGGTCAGTAAATAAAAATTGCTTCACTAATTAAAATATTTTTGATTATAATAACTAATTTTTCAATTTATAAAGAGGTATGGATTGTTTTTATAAAAAAACCTTCCCTATTAAAAATAAAAAACTACACATACTCAAAAGTTCATTAAAAAATTATTTAGTGTTTTGATATAGAACAAAATTGGTATAAATTTCACAAATTGAATTTTAATGAAAATTACTATTGTAGTGAGAGGAACCAAAATGCTACCATTATTATTTTGTTGATGTTTATGTTGCATTTTACGTTTATTAATTTTATAAAAGAATGATGTTCAGTTTATTTATTTCCTTAGCATATAAATCTTAATATATATCTGATTTCATTCAATACCTAAACAGTTTACATGTTTTAATTTTTCAATTTTTTTTTTTTTTTTAGAAATTTAACTTCTCATTTGAATTTATTTATATTTTGTAAACTATTAACATTTATTTTTTATATTTCGTGAGTATTTATTTTTCCTTTTTAAGAACGATTTAGGTGTCTAAGCATTAGAGTATTATGCCCAAATAATAGAACTTGGTCTTTATTAATTATACTTTGCCATTATTTGTCATCTTTCTAATCTAATTTATTTTAGCATTCATTTTTAAAATTAGATAAAACATAAATAAGGTTTGATATTTAAAACTATAATACATTATAAAGAGTTTGAACATTTTGTGTCATTAAGATGCACAATTAATTAAAAAATTGGAAAGTCTTTATATCATATAATAAAATATTATTATATTTGACTATTTTATTATATTTTTCATAGGGATTATAATTAGGAATAGGGTAAATTGATATTTACAGATGCTGCTTCAATCTCTGACTTTTATAATTAATGCATTTATCATTGAGAAACTATTAATAACAAAATATGAAATTACTTTATGCATAGTTCTGTTTAAAGTTGAAAATGATTTCATGCTTACATTTATATATTATTGAAATGATAATAGAAGGTGCTTGTAGAATCTATTGAGAAAAATATTCATTATATTATAATGTTCTTGTTCTTTACTTCCACATTGCCTGCTTATATGATACTTAGATTTGAACCGTTACTTGTGAACATAACATTTCTCTTACTCAGCATAATGTTATTAATGAAATCTTTATAAAAATATTTTTACAAACATTTTTATTTCACCACAAATAAACTTTTGAAGATTTTAATAAATAATTATATTGCTAATACAATATATATATGTATTTGTTCATTTTATAATTAGGTTAATTTCAGTTTCGGTTTTTACTATTAATAATTTATTAATTATTGTGAATCATGAATTAGAGTGAATACTACTTTTTTTTCTGTTCTATTTTTTCCTTCCTGTTTCTTTTTCATTTTATATTATTTTAAGTATTTTAAATTAATTGTTTATAAGTTCATATTCAATTTACAGACTTCGAAATGGTTCTAGATTGCATTTTAATATAAATAATTAATTTTATTGTTTTTTTTTTTTTGTTAAAAAAACATTAATGCTATTTTGAAATTTTTATGTGATGCATGATACAAGTGTGCTTTATGCTTACCTGAGATTATTGATGACTTATGATATTAGCTTGTTTATTTTTTAATATAATTAATTATTTGCATTTGTGCAAAATTGTAAGAAGCTTTTATGGATGTCAAAGTGTATGAATGAATGTATTTTAGACTTTTTCAACCAAAGCAAGTTTTATAAACAAATTTGCATATGATAAAACAATTAAAAACTGCAATAATAATAATAATGAACTATATTTGTTAGCACACTTTTAACATTTCCATTTGTTTTCAGACTTATATAGTGTGTTGTTTAGGTATAAAATTTAATTTGAGAATTATGGAAGCTAACATGATAAATCTTTCAAGAAAATTAATTAATTGCTTACATAAATTTCCCTGATTTTGGAAATTATATATATATTATGCATGCTGCATCTATGAAATCACCATGCACATACTAAAATAGATCAGAACAATTGATGTTTCATTTTTATCATAAAAAACAATAACAATAAAAAAAGATAATGTAAAATATAAAAATAATATTATTTGCAAAGGAACAATTAATGAAAATCAAATAATATGTTTGAGAATAATTTATTTGGAAAACAAATCTTTGAGAAGAAGTTAAATTAGCAGTGACAGCAAATAACATTTTATAATAAATTGAATTACAAAATCAAAAAGCATGAATACAAAAATTAGATCATGTAAAAAATAAGGAAGAAATTGATAGTAATAAATCCTTAAGAAATTGAAAATCCAAACATGTATTTGTTTCCACATAGTAATTGATAGCAGTAAATTCATAAGAGATTGAAATTCAAAAAGACAATTTTCATATGGTTGTCATAAAAAAGCAGACATGTGAAAGGTTACATTAGCCAAATCCATAAAAATGTAATTTTCACATAGTGGGGAAAATAAATAATATATAAGAGGGAAAAGTGCAAAACAGCAAAAACATTCATTTATTCAAATTGTAGGTAGGTGGTAAATTTCAATATTTAACCAAGGCAACCCAATGCATTGATCACATAACGACTTGTCATAGTGTTAGTGCTTTTAAATCAGCAAGTAATACTTCTGATCCCTTGTGTCATTTCTGTTTAAATGTTGATAAAAGATATTTATTACCAAATAATAAGGAATGAAGAGAGCATTGGAAGATAAGTTTTTTGTCAGAAGTACTACTGTTCATAGCATTCCTGAGTGGCATTTGTAACACTGTCCATATGCCATTTTCTGCAGAGGCAGAAACCTTTTTTTAATTTTTTGTTCTCATTTTTATTTGGAAAATGTTTTTTTTTAATGATTGTAGATTGGCTTGATATGTAAATAAATTATTTTAAGATATATATGCTTATTGGATTGACTTTACGCATTGCTTTTTGTGATATTCACATGGATGCTGATACTCTTTGGGATTTTAATCTCTTAATAATTTATTGCAATCAATTTATCATATACTTACCTTTTGTATCATTATGTTTGGTTTAATAAATATATTAATTTCAATTTTGTTTTCAAAATAAATTATTTTCAAGTTTTCAAACATATTACATTTTTTAATCTTTTTTTGGTTGATTGCTTTTGATTTTTTTATGAAAAAAAAATCTTATTGATTAGCATATTTACTTTGATATATATATGATGGTTCCTAATGGGCAGAACATACCTGCAACTGACATTTTGTTTTTAACGTTAAATTTACTAAAGTTAGATTTAATGCCTGTTTTTAGGGAAAATATTCTGGAAATGACATACACAATCACATTATATTGAATTAAGAAATGTTATAACAGTGCTTTTCACAAAAATCTATTCTCTATAATGCAGATTTTCTAATAAGATGGATTGTTTATATTTACAATGATTTAAAATTACGTGTGCACAATGAATTTAATTGCAGGAAATCCACTTCATATTATGTTGATTATTATGATTTTTTTTTTTTTACTTAACATGAATTAAGATTCACTCAGCATTATCTTTAAAGTAATTTCATTCAAAAATAGAGAATTTAAAAAGTGCATTGAATAAATTAAAATAAATTGTTAGTATAATATATTCATTATGGATTTAAAAAATTTTGAGTGACTATTCAGAACATTGTTGCTTAATAACTGCTAAAGAGTTATTAAAATGGCACATCAATTTTTTTCCCCAATTTGTTCTGTTTCCATGGGAACAAAAGACAAAAAAATTCTTTAAATACTAATATATATCTGTTGCAACTAATTTTTTAAAATAAAGTATTACATACATATATAAACAACTAATAAATTGAATTGTTTTAAATTTTTATTCTTAGTGTTAGTTGCATTTGCTGTAATGATCTTTCATTTAAAGTTTAGTCTGTTTTGAAAGTTAGTTGGATCAATTTCAGCACCTAATAATTAATTTGATATATATTATTTAAGACAATTATTGTAGTTATATAGTAACAACAAAAAGCAAAAATTTCCTGTGTAATTGCTAGATTTTTTTTGACTTAATTAAGAATTAATTTGCCACAATTGTAATTATAATTTTTTTAACGTGATAACATTACAATAAAAACAGGCAAAACTCACTATATATATTGCCACACACAGCAAACTAGACCCATATGACTATATAAGCCAGGGGTCCCCAACCCTATGCCCGCGGGCACCATGGTGCCCGCAGCCATTTTACGTGTGCCCGCTGCTATCCGAACACAATAAAAAATTATTTATCTGATACAAATAAATTTAATTTTTAAAATTTCTTATAAATTATTGTATTATATTGTAATCAAATTAATTATATATTAAAATTTTATTTTTGAAATAAATATTTTTTTGTACATTATGTGTATTATTAACAATATCCAACTATAAATTTACATTGAAAAAATAAATAGTGCCCGCCACCTGGTTGATAAAATAAATGGTGATTGCCACCTGGCCGGTATTATAGAATATGCTCTTAAGTGCAAAAAGGTTGGGGACCCCTGATATAAGCTAATGGGCTTGGATTGAAAACTTTAAAGTGTTTTCAGTTTAAGACTCATAGTTTTATAGTTAAATGGAGATAAAAGGTGGTTTCTGGAGGGTTGCATTAGATCCTAAGATCTAGATGCAGTGCTCTCATATCCAAGGCTCCTCACTGATGAAGGCCATAAGCCAGAAAATAGTCTGGGAATATTGGATGAGTAGGCACTAGATTGGGATTTTATGCACAAACCTTCTGTGTGTGGCAATATATATAGTGAATTTTGCCTGTTTTAACAACAGTTATACACAAGCATAAGAGGAGGTGGTCATGTGATGTTTATTGGCTTAATTACAATAAAAACTTAATATGCTGATTTGTTTTTTTTTACAATTTCATGAAGCCATAGGTTCATCCTCTTCAAATTAATTTTTTGATTATTATTATTTTATTTATTTATTTTGGATAATGAATGTAGCATTGTCACAATTTATTCCTACATAATTCTGAATATATGTAACCAGTTACAATTACATGACAACAGCTTGCTATTACTATTTACAATGCAATTTTGCTTTGTGCATGCTTACAGTTATCTAAGAGAATGGAAAAAAAAAAATTCATTTAGCAAGCCACTAAAATATATATCTTTTGATAAAGCCTGCATATGCATCAAAGCCTTGTTTGCTTTTATTATAAAGAAAAGGGATTTATTATATTATCTTTTTTTTTTATTTCGTAGAATGTTTATTTTAATCACTGAAAATCCAAAAAGTATTATTTAAAATCTGTTAATTGAAAACTGTTTTAGGTAGGGTTTTTATTTTTGTTTTGCTTTTTTTTTTTTTTTTAGCTGATGCATGTTTGTTTTCTGTTATTTTACATTTTGTTTTTGAATAGTTTGTTATTTAAATTTAGAATTTGATTTAATTTGGAGTTTTTATTTTATTTTATTTTATTTTTGCATGCTGTTTTTATTTAGTTATTTTTATATTTTTTTTAGCTTTAGAAAATGAATTGCATGCTATAGGATTTGTGGGTAAACTCTTAGAAAAAATGCAGAATCAACAAATCCCATCCCCTACTGGCTGTGCTTCATTTGCTGGAATAGTTTCAGCTGTTGTCGCTGGAAATAAAATGCTTTCTCGGCTTAATTCAAATACCAGTAGTATATTAAATCCTGAAAATCGGGAATTTTTAGAAAGTCAAGGACAGGAACCTGTTAGTCCTGATATTGGAATAGAAAGTATACATTTTGTTCGTAAAAAGAAATGTAATTTAAATAAAAAGGAAAAAGGTGAATCAGAATTAAATAAAATTATGAACAATGTGGTTGAAAAGCTTCCTAAAACTCACAAACCATTACAACGACGTATGTCAGCTCCATTAAATAATGTTTCTAATTTCAACAATCGATTTATTGATTCACAATCTGATAGTGAAAACATTTTCAGTAATGAGGAAGAGATTAAAACGAAAGACAAATTAAAAAGAAAACCATCATTAAAAGCTATTGTCAATGAAATAAAAGATACTAAACAAAAATCAGAAAATCAAACCTATTTTCAAAAAGAAAATATTGTAAGTAAATCATCATTATGTACTATCATAAATGAAATAAAAGAGCCAAAACAGACATTACCGGAAAATCAAAATTTTGCAATTAACTACACTCTTTCATATCTCGAAAAATATGCTAATGAGATGACTAGTTCTGTTATTACTAATGCATTAAGTGATTCTAACTACCCCATAGAGAAGAAGAGCAGGGATGAATCAGAAAGGCGTATGAGTAAAAGTAGGGTTCAAACATCTTTTAGTGTAGATATTCCTGATCAAGAAGGAGATGAACAAACAAAATTGGCTTCCAGAAGTGTAGAAGCAAAATTA
This sequence comes from Epiperipatus broadwayi, assembly GCA_028023455.1. Taxonomy (NCBI): domain Eukaryota; kingdom Metazoa; phylum Onychophora; class Udeonychophora; order Euonychophora; family Peripatidae; genus Epiperipatus; species Epiperipatus broadwayi. Next base: position 16,270,804 of record JAQFVV010006199.1, read on the forward strand.
CAGGATTGTCTCCAAGTTCAATCAGATGTAGTAGCTACACAATATTCTTTTGAATTAGAAGAGGTAAGATTATTTCATTCATATTTATTTTTTAGTCTGTTAAGTAAAATTGTTGGTATTATATTTATCAGTGGATATATGTAGATAAATGTATAATACATATGCAATAGCAAACTCTCCATACAGTAATCCCACCTAGTGTAAGTCTTAGTAATCAATGGATGCAAGAAGATTTATGCATAAAATCCCTGTCTAGTGCCTACTTATCCAATAATCCCAGATTAGTTTCTAGTTTGTGATTTTCATCACTGAGGAATCTTGGATCTGAGAGCACTACACCCAGATCATTGATTACTGAGGTTTACACTCAGTGGCACTACTATATGGAGAGTTTGCTAGTTTATTAACAACTTGTGTATGCATAGGAAATGGTGATCATGTGATGAAATACTTATGCATTGATGTAATGGGGATGCCTATTGATTATGATTAACAACCTTCAGAAAAATATTGTAATAATTTATAAATTAGACCAATGATTGATAAATTTTTTATAGAAGCAATGTCAGTAAGATTTGATGGGGTCTTCAGCATATCAAACTGCACACTTTTACATATATTGACATATTAACTATATTTTTCTTAAACTTTTTTTTTATAAAGAAATATATATATATATTTAAAAAGTAATATCTTCAAATATATTTTGGCTTCTATTCATCATTTAAAATCTTTTAAGAAAATTGATAGTATATTTTTAAATTAATTTTTATGTGTGTGATTTTTTTAAGCTATTATGCTTTATGAAAGAGTTTTTTTAGTTTACTTTCTTGAATCTTTGGGGATTTTTTTTTTTACAAGATTCTAAAAATTCACATGAAATGATATCTTGGTTAACTAAGACTTCCTATATTTGTAAATAATTTTTAAATATTTATTACTATCACTACTACTTTTTATGTAAGCACATATAAAAAAATCTAAAATTCTCTTCCCAAAAACAGTAAGTAATAAAATATTGTGACCAATCAATAATACTTTGTCTGAAGTTGTTTATCATTGATTAGTATGCTCATAAAAAATATTTATTCCAATAGTTCAATTTTAGATCCCATACTTTATTAAGATGCATATGTGAAACATTAATGTTTATTGAATTCATTCAATAAAGACATTAATATGATAGTATCTATTATTTCTGTTGCTAATTCCAATAGTTTTTTAAATAAATTGGCTTTTTTTTTTTTTAATAAACATAGTTTTGTAGACATAAAGATAATAATTAATTAATTCTGATTATGAAAATTAAAATGAAATGAAATGAAAAAGGTAATTTTCAGCAGCTGGAGAAAAAAAAAAACAAATTCAGTAGGTAGTGATGAAAAAAAAAACTGATGAGATTATTGTTTCAGAATCTTTTTAACTCTATTATGCAATGTTAAAAATTCTTTACATTATTTTTCTAATGTAAGAAACCTTGTGATCCTGTTATAAACTAGCTTTAAATTCAAGGTCTATGGATTGTAGTCCAGTTCTGTCACCTCTGAACTATTCGATTATTGTTAATGCTAAAAAAAAATAATAATATAACATACAACTACAGCCTTAATTAAATTTACATGGGTTGGTCAAAATAATGGGAACACATAATTTGAACATTAAGTTATTTCTTACAAAGAAAAACCTCTATTCTTTGAGAAATATCTGTGAATAATGTAAATCTTTACTTTTCAAGACTGGCTCACATTTCCAACAATATTTACTTAAGTGACTGGGAGAATCATGAAAAGTGTGTAACATCATTTTTATGTTTTGACATCAAAATTTGATGCATTCTTGCAAAGCGAGTATTGGATTAAGAGACTATCATGATAAGGTTGCTCACATCCTAATAATTTTATCATCATGTTGCATTGGAAAATGCAATATAGTTGTTAGTCTTTTTTTTTTTTTTTGATAATCTTCAAATATAAATCTCTTGAGGTATTTGATAAAAATGTAAATGATGATTTATTTGATCTTATGATATGCTTTCAGAAATTAAGTTCTGGTGCTTATGAAACATCAAAATAAACTTTATTGACATGCCATTCTCATCAGAAAATAATGATTTTGAAATAGACATATTTTACTCATGAAGCTCATAATATCCGAGTATTTGGATGCACATTAATTTATGCAGTGATTTATGTTCCACTACAAGTTTATTGGGGTGTGTAGGACTGCAGTCTTTCATGACAACAGTTGATATTTATAAGTAAGCATTGATTTCTGACTACTGTTGGTTCTACCTAATTTCATTCCACTATCTTTGATAAATTCAGTCTTATGATTTTTTTGAGACTCAATTTTAAAGCATTAATTTGGCAGTTTTATATACCAACATTCCAGTTAATTTGGCCCCTTTTAAAATTCAGACAGAATCAGAAAAATTTTTTGATAGGATTATAAAACTAAAATTACACATTTTTATTAACTCCATAGATTTTTAGAGAGAGGAGGTGAATGCTAAAGATGATAATCTATTTTTATTTCCATGTCATATGAAGCCAAGACTGCATGGATAGGGTATATACATATTTTACCAAACCCATATATACATATTTCATTTTATTCTAAACCTTTTTCATATTAAATAGAATAAATTATCATATTTTTTAAACTTGTGGATTTCTTTAACTAAGAATGTAATGTTCATTCTTTAAAAAATAAATTCATTACATGTTAAAGCCTATCTGTGGAAAGCATGTCATTTAGTCATGAAAATTTTTTATCCTATAATCAACATAGATGAATAACTGTCCAGGATGATATATTGGGAAACAGAAAATGTCAATATAAAACAATGTTTTATAAATATCACACAATATTAAGTTATTAAAAAAATTTCTTTTCAGTCATCATCATCATTATTTTCAACCATTTTCAATTCACTGTAGGATAAAGGTCTCTCCAAGTTTAGTTCAACTTCTCAATTCCTACCTCTCCTCCTCCAATGCAACAACATACTTTTTTATTTCATTCATCCTTCTAATATGTAATCTCTTTCTAGGTTTTGTACAATCTCTTGGGATCCAGTTTAAGATTTCAACTGTTCATCTATTATTATCTCTTCTATAGTTATATTAAACCACACTCTATTTCAGTTTAGTAAAATTAATTAAATGTCATATATTAATGAAGTTAATTTAAACTCAATCATGTTTTTGTATTACTGAAATCATTTGAATAAAGTTTCAAATTATATTTTTGCTATAGTCAACTTTGAGTTTTGTAATGATCTGACCTCATGAAAAGATAATCAAATTAAAACATTTTTACAAATAAGTAAATTTGCAAAGTAGTCTGCCTATCTGAATATCCATTTTATTCAAGTATGTCATGATGTTTTATTTATTTTTTTTAGTAATGAGGAGATATTTTCATAGTCTATAATAATTATATTTTTCTATTTTCAAGATTTCCTTTATTGTGGAATAATATAAAGTGTTTGTACTTGTTGTTGCTGTTTTTTACGCAACTGAAAATTTTATACATTTCTCAAGTAATATACATGGCACAGAAAAAGAAAATATATTTCAACAAGATCCATAATGTGAATTCTCAATGTTTATTGCTTTGAATAAAGTGATGATTAAAGTTTTTACTTAAGAATTATAATGGAAAATAACTGTACAATGAATAAATATACATACTGTTATTATATATGTTTTGTATGGAGATTATCTTTGTGTTTTAAGTATTCATATTTCTTCATAGGGTAAATGATCTTCTGGAAAAATTTAAGGCTCCAAACAGTCTTGATTCTATGATAAACAATTCATTGCTATTAATTAATTTTTTGGTGCAAAAAAAAATAAATAAAATACATTAATTCTTTTCAATTGTCAGTTTATATATTTGTGGCTCTACAGAGACTCATTTTTTATTAAAAGATATTATTACTGACTATTTGATGAGAGTGGTTATTTACTCAAGATTAATATATGTATATAATAAATTAAGTTTGATATCTGTATTCTTTTCAAAATATATGTAATTTTCAAATCAATATATATATATATTAAAATACAGTAAAATTCACATAAATTATAGTTATAATTATACAAATTTGAACATTGCCACAATAAACGTAAAATAAAAGAGGCTATGTTGATTTCAAGAAATTGTCAAATGTTAATGAATCAGCAATCATCAAATATTAAAATAGCAGAATTGTGGGAGAACTAAACTAAATTGAACTATGGGTATTATGAAAGGAAGTTTTGTTTTGATTATTCAATGTTATATATTTAATAAAGACTACAAGATGTATAGCCAAAAGTATTTCTAATAAAATAACTATAATTTATGTGAATTTTATTGTATTTTAATATATATATATATATTGATTTGAATATTATATATATATAAAGAGCATGCTTATAGCTCTAAACAAGCTTTTTTTTTATTTTTTATGATAAATTCTACAAGATAAAGCATTCAAATTATCTTTATCTAAGATTGTCTCCATCCCCAGACCAGTTTCGAGCTATGGCTCTCTTCAGTGAGGAGCTAGGACACCAGATTCAAAAAAACTAACTCAAGCTAAGCATTTATCTAAAAGTTAACTCTTCAGAAGAAGATTTGAAATGTTTAGATATCTACAAGTCTTTAAATTCAGCTTTTACTTACATAATGAGTATGCACTTTACAAATTATTAATTACAACTTGAAATAAGCATATGAATCTGAACTTAATTCAGATACACCATTTATCAATGGGCTTAGTAATTTAATTTAGCCAAAGCCCCCAATAGCAAAATAATAATAGTAGTAAAATCAAATCATATGTCACATGATTTATATAGCTTGCATTAAATATGTATATATGTTCAAGCATCAAACTTAATGGTTGATTGCAACAGTTCCATTTTATTGCCCAATAATTTTTTTTTAATTTCGTTTGCTAGAAAATTTTACAGATTATTTAACTTTTAAATTTACCACTAAACTGCACACACACATCCAACATATCTTAGAAATAGTATTTAGTAATATCCAATATTCTTTATATTATTAATTTATAGTCTGAAGGCAATTTAATAATAGAATTGAGTATTTTTCTGTTTACAGTAATTTCATGTTAACATCATTATTGAAGGGTGTTTATCCATATCTAATGTTCATTATTGGCAGTATGTGGTATTTGTGAAGTACCACACATTCCTACACCTAGACCAATTGGAAAATAGTTAAATATATTATTTCTGAGAAATAATTAAAACTCCTATATACATATCAAAGCAAAGATTTTCTGATTTGAGGGTATCTCTGCAACATCCATAAATAACTTTCACTATCCAGAGTGATGATCAACAGTATTCAACCAAAACATCAATATAATGCTAATATTAACATTATTCAAATGGATACATAAATAATCCACTATATATGTTTGTACACACATATGTATATAATATGCATGCTTATAATTATAAAGATGTGATATATAGGGTATATGAGCACAGACTTTCACATGATCCACCATTCTCCTCACTATCTCATAACACTGATACACTTGAACACATATATGTTGAAAAGATAAATAATCACCAATATACATATTTCATGCTAAACCAGCATCTCCACACATATATGCTATAAGGGTTCAGATATATATTAAGATAGCCAAACCTTATACTTTAATGGACAGGCTTCAATCTACTCCACACTCCAACTCTTCAACCGTCCATCCAATTGAAAATCTGAAGATGGAATGCTCAAAAGCCACCCTAAGGCTGAGATTCTTGTCACACCCATGTTGACCTAAGGTCAATCTGACCCCTCATGTACAGGACATAATCCATTTAATACACATAGAAGGGATGGGCAGACATCTCTACTTATATAATAGCTGAATAACACAGGCTTATATATACCTGTGTCTATATATGTAATATATAGGATATATGAGCACAGACTTTCACATGACACACCACTCTCCACACTATCTCATAACACTGATACACTCGAACACACAAAGATGTGGTGCATTTTCATCTGTGTATGTATTAGTACTTGTATTTTTATTGCTACTATTGCTTTTTCAAGTTTTTACAAATCACTTCTTTTAGGAATGTTTCCTGTTATTCCTAATGATTTAAGAGATAAATTAGTCGGGTTTTTTTCTCTCACTTTCTACAATGCAATGGAATAACTTTATGACATTGTGTCTGCTCATTTTTTAATTATTCTAAACTCACACCAATGTGTTTATTGATAGTTTCAATCCATTAATAACAATCGTTTATCCACTGCTATAAATAGCTATACAACAACTACTCCATTGAATATAATTGTATATATTGAATAGCCGGATTTTCTTTTTTATTTCCCTCTATTGGTAATTGAGTTAGCAATTTTTACAGACCATTGAGCTTTTTATAACTATTAAACCAAAACTTGGAGGAATCAAACATCATGAGTTTGTATTATTTATTTAATACATATGTATGTTATGTGTGTATTTACATTTTGCATCCTAAACTATTTATTTGTTAGTCTATGGACTCACATTTTCAAAGCGTTTTTTAAATACTGAGATTGGTAATGTCTAAGTATTTGATAAAATAAGTAATTTGCTTTTTTCTTTTTTTTTTTTTTTTTTTTTGCTGCGAGGGTTTGGAATATTGTAATTGCCCGTAAGGATTTTTTTTTTTTTAACTTTAATAGTATTTGTTTAAATATTATGCTTTCAATATTCTACTTAAAGATTTTGTATTATTTTTAAAACTTAATTAGTAATTTTTCTATAACTTTTTTGAAATAAATTTGTATTTATAAATTTTTAGATTTCAAGTGTGCCCGATGAAGAAATTCCTCTGCATATACCCACATTAGAAAAGAAATCCATTTTAGGTAAGTATACATATCTATAGCATTTGGGATTATATGTTTTTTACAACTTGTAGGAGGTCAAGATCTGATTATTATATTTTTTTTATAATTTTAATAATAATACTTTTATTAAGTGCAATGAATAATGATTAATGTACTTAAAATATTGGTAATCATTGAAATGAATGAATAAATTTATTATAACTATTTTAAAATTTATCTTATTTAATGCATTGTTCATTTTAAATTAAATTCTGTAACATAATTATATATATTTTTGTTTAAAAGTTTAATCATTAAGCATCACATGATTTCTATTTTATACTAGCACATAATTGTTTATAAACAAGGCAAAACTCTATACAGTAGTGCCACCCTGTGCCAACCAGAGTAATCAATGGATGCCAGAAGGCTTGGTGCATAAAATCCTTATCTAATGCCTACTCATCCAATATCCCCAGACTAAAGCTCCTCACTGACAAAGGCCACAAGCCAGAAACTAGTCTGGGGATATTGGATGAGTAAGCATTAGATAGGGATTTTATGCACAAGCCTTCTGGCATTCCATTGATTACTCTGGTTGGCACAGGGTGGCACTACTGTATAGAAAGTTTTGCCTTGATTAAAAGTTTAATCTAAATTATATTTTGTAGTTGTTTTAGACCCTAGTTCTATACTCTTTCATATTTTGTTGTTGTTGTTGTTGTTTCACTTTCATATTTACAAAGCATCAGATGACTTTCCAATTTACATTCTTTCTCCCAGGTTATAGTGAGTCATTTAAATGTAAAGCTGCTGACATCAAATTTGATATCTCTGCAAAGTTGACTGGAATTTTAAGCCATTTTCTTGAATAGCAGATTAAGAATAAATTATATCTACTATCCGGACATACTCTCATTGGTGTAGCTTAATTTTACTCAGTGCTAACAATTTCACTTTTACAATGGAAAGAGAGTTTTTATGACTATTATTACATCTCGTAATTTTCACATTCATATATAAACAACAGAGATCTCTGTTCCTTAAAAATTATTTTAGAATAAACAATGTTTCCAAATTGAATTTATATCTGCCTTTGTGCAATGTATTAGCTTAGTAAACACTATATAATTCTGAACTGCTTTCTAATCTGTAGAGCTTCTTGGTAGTTTTTGTTTAAGTTTCTACTCCCATAGTCATTTAAATATTTAAAAATATGGGCTGATTTCTTCCAACTTTATTTCAAATAAAATATCTTTCTGAATGAAAATTGAATAGACAAAAACAGTAATAATTCTTCAAGTATGAATTTGATTGTTGGTTTGATATTCTTGATTATGAATTACAACTTTTTAAAACAACAGCTTGTGTTAGACATAGATTTTTACTTGTAATGATGGGGACACTTGGCAGTTTATTAGAAATTTGGATATTAAAATAGGATCAGTTTTTAATTATTTTTTTCCTCCAATTTGAATGTTATGTAAAAAAAAAAACCCCAATTAATTATATAGCTTTATTATAAATTATTACTCTTATTATTATTTTGTAGAAAAATTAATTCGTACAAATAGTGCTCAATCTGATAGCAGTGGTTTTGGTGATAGTGACATCACAGAAGGAAATCTCCCTGATACAAGTGGATTAAGGGACTCTAAAGTCAAGGTAATATACATCAAATTATTATCATTCATTTTATTTTCACTAAATAGAAGATAATTTTCTTTAAAAAATAACTTTTTTCAATTAGATAGATTATACAATAATATATTTTGTAAGGGAAGAAAACAAATAAAATTACTTAATTATTAATCAACTCCCTAATATAATAATAAATTGTTGTATAAATAAATGGATAATTTTTAGACAATATTTATATATAAAGATTGAAAATCAAATCAAATAATTAATGAAATTGTAGTATGTGTTGTTTTTGTATAAAAACAGATTTTTGGGAAAAAACAAAAGCTAATTTATTAATAATCGAGATTTATTATTCTTTTTCATTTGTAATATGACAAATATATATTAAATTTTATTTAATTTTGTTTTATTAATTGAATTTCAGTTTTACAAAAATGTGTTGCTTCACGTGATTTTTTCTACAGTAGTTATAAATAATAAATGATTATAATTATTAAATGTTGATAATCCAGAAATCTCAGTTTCCAATCCTTTCTGATATTGGTAGTGGTTTATGAATAATGATGATAAAAATAAATTGTAGAAGTTTAAAAGTATTATTGTATAGTTATAATATTAATTAAACAAAAATTAAATGGTAATTTATTAAGAATATTGCATAAAAATTATTAATTTTATTAAATATTAAACTATTTATTTTTAATTGTATTCATGAAGAATATTATTTTTCCATTATTATGTTTTGAACCACCAAATAACATTAATGACTCCAGCTCATTAATATTGTACTCTTTTTCTTTTGTTTAAAATATAATTGTATCTTCAATATTATTTTATTAATGTTTAATTATTATTGATAGTCATTTATTTTTATCTCCATTAATGGGTTCCATGGCTTTCCTTCCATTCTTTGGATGTACACTGGGACAGAGAGTATGTGGCATTGTCTATTTCACAGTTTAGGCATTGGTTCCAGGTGAGAACAGTTATGGGAGTCGAGGATTTGGGGTCATGAAGCCCAGCCAAACACTTGTAAGGTTTCTAGCCATGCATGTTGCTATTTCTGTGGCTTCTTCATCTGTATTTTTCCATGAGCTGGGAAAACTCTACAGCTACTAATTCAAAACTGGAAACTCGGGCAACTTTTGAAAACTTTGAACAACTCTGAACAGCATTCGGAAAACTCAAACAGCAAAACAGTGCAATAATTAATAACAATAGACATCTGCCCTTTTTTATACCTAACTCTCCTATTGTTTAATTTTTATCATCACTTTAATTTGATTTAATTTATTTTTATACTTTTTATTTTATCTAATCTTTATTAGATTCATTTAACATTTTATCAGCCAGGAATCTTTCAAAATTAATTGTATTCCTGCCAATGAGATATTTACAAAAATTTCTTTTGTTAATTAATTCTGTTTTAACCATTTTACATTTATTTATTTATTTTTAAGCATTTATTTCTTTTTCTTTTTAATTAATAAAGAGAAGAGAGAGTTGGTTTTAAATCTTTCCCCATCCTATTCTTACTAAACAGTTTTACTCTTTTTTTTTTTTTAAAAAAAAATATTGATGCAATCTTTCATTTTAACAACATATTTTAAAATCCACTTTTTTTATAAATATATTTTTCTTTTTTTCTCTCATATTTTTCTTTCTTTTAATAATTTATTCATTTATTTTAACATATGTAATGCAGATATATGTGTGTTTTGTAACATATATCTTGTTAGCATTATAATAGAATCAGTTAAGAGTTAGAAGTGGGGTGAAACTAAGGCAAGGATGCCCTATGTCACTTATTTTGTTTTTGTTATATTTGAGAGAAATAGAAAGAGCAATAAAAAGACTAGAAAGAGAGATAAATGTGGTAAGGGAGTGTATATGTTATCAGGTTTTTTATTTGCTGATGATATCTTCTTGTGCACAGAAAGTAGGGAAGATATGGAAGTTATGCTAAAAATGTGCATAAGGATGGGTAAAGAGATGGGGATTAAATTTAGTGAAGAAAAATCAAAAGTAATGATGATAAATACTGGGGAAAGAGAAGAGAAATAATTTTTATTGGGGATATAATGTTAAATGTAATAAATAGGTATAACTATTTGGGAATCACCTTAAGTAATCAGAGAAATTGCTTGGATGAATGGAGAAAAAAATGATAAATGAAGCAAAGAAAATAAAATGACTGTTAAAATAATTAACAGTGTTTTCACATAATAAATGTGATATAACAAAAATTATTTGGAAGGGAGTAGCTAGCAGTCTCAGAGTTAATTTATGGTAATTTTGTGTTATGTGTTAGTAAAGATATATTAGATTACTTAGATAAAATACAAATTAGGAAGACATGCATTAGTTGCAGATGTGTGGATGAACAAAGGAAGCAATTCAAGGAGAAATAGAATGATCAAGTTTTTATATGAGAAATACAAAAAGCAAAATGAAAATGTTTGGTAGATTGCAATTTATGAATAATAAGAGAATATGCAAAATAGGACAGGCAACAAGGTGGATGAGAAAGATAGTATGGTATGCAGAAGATTTGAATAACGACTTAATGTCAATATACTTATACAAAAGGTGGGATGATTGTGTTAGGAGAATTGTTGCGAGGCAAAGAATGGAATAGAAGAATAGATGCATTAATAAAGAATATGGAGTTGGAGAGATGGAGAACTAGTATGTAGAGTAAAAAGAGTTTAAATATATATAGAAAATAAACAGAGTATTGGGTGTGGGTTAATTTATGATAATAATTAGGAAAGTGGTTTATTGTTTGAGGCTCAAACAGAATAGTTAGCAACAATGGAATATACACATAAATGGAGAAATATGGATGATTTAGTCTACAGGTTATGTAAGGAAAGCATGGAAAATATTAGACATCTGTTAATTGAATGTAAATGCTTACAAGCAGAAAGAGTACAAATAATGAAGTTGTGGGAGAATTAATATAAACAAAGTGATTATACAAAAAGTGGGTTTTTGATTTTAATGCTGGGTTTGGAAAAAGATAAGAGGGATTTAGATATAAAGATTATAGAAGGGACAAAGATAATGTTGTGGAAATGAGATGGAACAAAATAGAGAAGAATATGGAAAAAACTTAGGGTGGGGAATGGAACGGGAAGATAAAGTGGCTAGCAGGTTTCTCTGGGCATAGCGGCTGAGAGATTCCTAACTCTGAGAAAGGAGATGTAATGTATTGCATCACATAAAATTTATAAAATTATATGAAAACTTTCAATTTTTTAAAATATTTTTATGGAATTACAAAATAATTAAAATCTTTATGCTTTGATATTTTTTGCTGTTACATACAATTTTAAAAATTTTTTGTGAAAATAATTTTTTTCTCATTATCTGTTTTGTAAAACATTCCATTCATTCAGCTTTAATCTATTTTTAATTTAAAAAAAAGTAAAATGACTTTTGTGCTTTTCTATATAAAAATTAAAAATTTACCCCCTTTGTGCTGGTGTATAGTTTCTTTAGTTTCAATTTCTGGTTGCCAATATTACATGAAAAATAACTTTTTGCTTCATTTGTTGTTAATAACATTTTTATTTTGAGCAATACAGCATGTTGTGGGTGGAATGACATGCAGATTGTAGCTTTCCAACCTCTGATCTAACATATAATAAACAGATTAATCTCTCACCCTACATATGTTTTGGTTACAATTTACTTTCACTAAATATATATATTAAAGATTTTTTATAGTTAAGAGAAGCTTACACAACTAATATATTTGATAAGCCAAGGTATAGCAAAAACATATGTAATATCAGACATAAGTCTAGTTATTTTAAGATAAATAATAATCAATATTATTGAAGATTAAATCTACTGTAGAGAGAGTATTAAAATTTTATATTTATTACATGAATATTATGGTGAAACGAAAGCTACAATCAATACTAGACTGGCTCAACATCTTTACATGTATAACAGAGCTCAGAGGAACAGCAATACAACCTCTGTATTTTTGGAGCATGCTAAACAATCTGGACACAACTTCACACCTGCCAATCCCATAATATTATGCTCAGAATCAAACGATCACAAAAGAAAAATAAAGGAGGCATTTTACATTAATGGAAATATCCATGCTATTAATAGGAAAGACACTTGCTTCGAAATCTCAAAGAAATGGGCTACGTAATACTAGCTTATTTGAATATTTGCATATATTTTACTGTATATTTTATGAAGGCTATGAATATGAGGCATGGATTCTCGAAAACCTTAAGCCGATAAACTTTAATAATAATTTATATATTCTTCTTTATTAACAATTATAAATAACCATTTTTTGTTAGATGAATATTTGTAAGTCTTGAATTAATAGTAATATATGATATAATATTTATGATATTGCGTATATGAATTTTTTTTTTTTCTACTAGAATGCTCTAGAAATTACGAAGCATGTCCTTAGTAGTCAACCTAGTGATGACAAGTTAGAACTGGATGAAAATCATAGTGATGACAAATTAGAACTGGATGAAAATCATAGTGATTTTCTAGAAGTTGTTGCAACTTCAAAATCCAATATTGTAGCAGATTTTTTAACAACTGAAGATGTTAATCTTACTAGGCGACCATCTTCTGAGATCAGCATTGAAGAGTTACTTGCTTTACAAAAAGATCAGGAGAACATGATATTTAATGAAGAAAACAAAGTGGAAGATGTATATATTTCTGTTCCACAATTAGATCTGGAGAATATTTATGATGACATGGACAGTGATCATAATGTGGAAATATTAATCAAAATTCTCGTAAGTTGATAGTACAGGAGTTTTTTATACATTATCTTGGTTATATTTATTTATGCACATACATATTGATTTGTAACTTTGTGTTTTGTTGCCACAGGTTACAGAAACAATTCCCTTTTTTTTTCTTTTTTTTTTTAAATTTGAAAAATGCTCTAAGTTATGCATGGTCTTTCAGTAAATATACTTGAATTCTATACAAATGCTAATTTTACCACCGACATTTATGCTCTGGTTGCAATCTTTGGTTGGCTATTTTATTCGAAAGGAAGAATGAACATAGTTAAAATAATTTTCTTTTGAGAAGAAATTCACACGTAAAATTATTTTTTTCTAATCCATTATTTTATCATAGCTTATATTATAGTTAAATCGGATCATTTTTTTATAACTTGATGTTATGAAGATTTGGATCACAAATTTTCATCTTTTTTTTTTTTTTTGGCTTGCTGAACAGATCTTCCCTCTTCACTGACTCTTGGCTTCCTTGATTCTTTTTTAACGGTTTCTACTAGTGAGTTACTTATTTAAATAAGTCAAAAGTTTTATTTAGAAAAAAGAAAAATTATTTTACAGAAATAATCTATAATACGTTTAATTTAAGTATTTATATATATATTAATCTCTCGGTTTTATTTTGTACTTTTTTTTTCTAAGAATATTCTTTTAATTCACAATCTGTTATAAGTATAGCATTTTTGTTATCCCTTAGAGCGAATTCTATTTTCGCTATCAATACATAAGTAAATGTGTTCTGTCTTTTAATTTAAATTAAATAATAAAAATATAATCATCTTTTTATTATTATTATTATTAAAGTGAAATATTTTTTAAATCTGATCCTCATATTATACACACGTATGCATACAAACATCAATCTATATAAAAATAAATGTAAATTATCAAATCTTTTTTCTTCTTATAACTGTTAATATTAATTACTTAGGAACCTTTTATTCTCATTAAATCATTTTACCTTTCATCCTCAATCCCTTCAATTTGCGGGCCACCTCATATAACTGCTTGAAGAAAATCACCGTTCCAATATATATTTGTGTGTCTTTTTAAAATATATATTATATATGATTCACTATTATTTGTGAAGTTTATTATCCATGACAAATTTTGTAACCAAGTGTCCCGGATTTGGGGAGTTTACTTCATTTGTAAGTTTATATATATTTATTAGCATAAGTATATAAATTAGTTGTATTCACATATATGTTAACAGAGATTATTTTTATAATGGACATTATAACTATTTCAGAATCCAGATGATCCTTGTCTCAACAATGCGTCAAATAATTTGGGACCTTTCTGGCAAAACAGGACTTCAAAGCAGGTATTTTATTCATTGATTTTGAATTAACTACTACTTCTAAGGAAGAAATAAATAAAAGAATAATACAATTCTTTCAACTTCTGATTTTGCAGGGAAGAGTAGTTTTAGAATTTTTAAATCTTACAATATATCTTTTCTTTTCTTTTTTTCAATTTATAACTTTTCAAACATATATAGAATTCTCTTTGGTAATGTAATGATTTTTATCATATTTTTGTTTTAACTTAATTTTTCAGATATAATAAACACCTCTAAATTTAATTTTTCAGCAATCTTAATTTTAAATGATCAGAACATGTTTTTACAAAAACAAATTTTTGCTTCGAAGCAAACAAACAAAAAATTTGTATTAATGAAATTATTATTATTATTTTTTCAAAAAAAAAAATCTATGAAAGAAAAAGATTGAAAGTCATACCACAATTTTTTAAAAACAATTGTAACAACTATTTTAATTTGCATCATTTTAAGGTTTTTATGAAAAGTAAGTAAAACAACTAGGCCAAAGAATACTATGATCATAATATTTAATCATCATCAAAAGTAGTTTGCTGCTGCTTACTTTTAATACATTTTATTCTAATGTCTCAGTTTTAAAAATATTTCTTAAATTTTAATCAGTCCTTATATTATTTAGTTAAAGAATGAAAATATTTTCAATGCAAATAAGAAAGATTTATATAAGGAAGTTTGCTTGTGTGTTGTGGGGAAAAAAGGTTAGGGATCAGACCTTCTTCCTTTATTAGTTCGGTAATGGTTGAAAGGTTAGCATTCTGCTGATGACATGGGATTTGAATCTACTGGAAATCTTTTCAGAATCTATATAGATTTAGAATTTTACTGTCGAAAACTCATTTGGATATCCAATATTAACTAATAACCATTTATTTAACTATTTTTTGCTAAAAGTTAAAATATGGCAAACAATAAAATTTGCACAGATTAATAATTGGTAAACCCTGCATAAATAATACTTTTTGTTTACTACTTTTCTGAAGAATATTATTAAAGAGGTCTTTTTAAAAAATGGAAAAATAGGACTGATAAGTTTATTGGAGAAAAAGTACTAAAATTATTATGGGAAATAACTATGAATTAAAGAAGTGATAGCAGAAGAATAAAAATTGTGTAAAATAGGAAAGGATATATGATAGTACTAAAGAGAGTTATTATTATTCATATATATTAAACTTTTCTATATACTCTTTTTATATATACTTTAATGCAACTTTTATATAATTCCTTGTTTATTTTCTTTTCAGTTTTGACTGCCCTGCAGTCTTCATCAGAGCTACAACATTTAAACATATAATCATATAACCATTATTTTATATACATACCTATATACATATTTTTACATTATTATTCATTAATTATGTCTAATTTTATCTAATTTTACCTTTACATCTTTTAATTTATATTTATTGTTTTTATCCCATTCTATTTTTATTTTTACCTCTAATTTATCTATCATTCTACTTTTATTGTTTTATATCATTATACATTTCTATTTCATTTTTCACTTCTTCATTCTCTTTTATTAGTTTTTCTATTATTTCTTTATAATTTGTCTATATCCTTATTTTATCTTTATATTTATTTTTTTTATTAATATTTTTATTTTTATTCCTATGTTTATTTTTATTTTTTTTATTTATCTCCTATATGACTTGCACCCTTTTTCCCTACAATTGCAACTGACTATTTTTTGAAAAAAAATTTAGCCTCTTTTTCATATATTCCTTTACAGTAACTCCCTCTATTATCAATTTCTAACTTTTTATTCTATTTTTAATTTTTTAAAAACTGTTTTCATATATATATTCTTTTGTATATAGTTTTTATTATTAATAATAATTTTTCTATAAAAATAATGTTTTACCCACCCACCCTCATCTATTTAGATTTGGTTTTATCTTTTTAATTAATATAGCTTCTTCTTCTTTTTTTTTTATTAGTATAATTTCTCATTTTTATGCTACCTCTCCCAAATATATGACCTGTTTTTACAGAATGCATATAAATTTAGATACCAAAGAAAAAAGATAATATTGGAATAAGGATTTGGATTGTAAATGTAGTTTATGGGAGAGTATTGAACAATTATTTTTGATATGAGGTGAAAATGTTAGAAATATTATTTCTTTTTCTTTAAATCTTTATAATGAAATTGGGGAATTTAATACTGGATAGTGGAACCAATAAAGCAGCTTTTATTAAAGTGGCATAGGAATGGAGGGAGGGGGGAGGGAGAGAATTAATCAGGGCTGGAAATAAAATTAGTAGTAAAGAATAAGAAGTAATGAGTCTATTGCGATGTATAAGGGTTTTTGAGGAAGGAAATGGTTAATGGTATTCTGATATTGTATCTTATGCCTCAGAAACTTCTATCTGTTTAGGAAGCTATTTTATAGCATTTCACATTATAAATTATTTTTAAAGCTTATTTTACCTTAAAACTGTCGTTTATCTGATTTACAGAATCTTAACTTACATGAAGAAGAATTCAATATACAGTCTTCTATTTCACATAAATCTAGTTTAAGCAAATCTGTAGTTATGTAAATAATTTCCAGCCTTTATAAAATGCAAAAAAATTAAATGTATAAATTACGTTCATCTTTGTCTTTCACTGGTTTAAATCATTTGATATATTTGTTGGTCTTTCATTTGCATAACAAATATTTCCATATTCTTCATTTTCATATATAAAGAACTATCTATATTAGATGATTTAGAGGTGCAGCAATGGGGGGAGGGGGACCTTATCACCAAAATTGATGATTAAGTCACAAAAGAATGTATCAAATATTCATAGTGTAAACACTAAAATAAAATGTTAAAAGTTGAAGATAATCTGAAGATTCTGTTCCCATAGTATGGAATTTCTCTCATAGTAGGAGAACCACATCAAATTTTCATTGTATTTACATTTTATTATCAGTGATTCATTACTCAGATTAGTATGGGATCTTCACTACCCAAGTATGAATAGTTACACTGGGATGTCTTATTATGACTGCTATTGGCTAACTATCTTCAAAAACATTCTAACTTTGCTTTAGAAATCTTCAGCTATCTCAAAACTAAAAGTATTCCACTTGGATTTAAATTCCAGGCTGTTGGGATTGCTGGCATGTTTCTAACCATTAACCACATCACATCAATAAATTTTCCTGATCCATTGTTATTACTTAGTCTTTGAAAGATAATGTACATAAAATGAGCTCTAAGAAGTAAAAGAAAGAGAACAAAAAATTACAATTCAGAATATTTAAAGAAGCTATGTGTTAACTTTATTTTTACAAAGAACTGAATATTTATATAAAAGGGGAGAGGGGTCTTGATAGATAAATAGTTTCATGTATAGAGAAAGCAAATTAAATAGGATGTGTCAAAACAAACAATAATTGATAAGGAATAGTAAATCATTTTTAGAGAGATTATTGGAGGCAGTGATTGTATCTCTGATAAGAGACCAAAATAATAATCAAGAATTTTACTAGTAACAAGTTTCTAATAGTTTTGCAGACTATTGAGAATAGAAATATAAAGAGATATGCTAAATATTTTATTTGGAAACTTGCTTTATTTGAAGAAATTTACATTTTAATGCATAGTTTTTAAAAAGAAAAAAAATAGGATGTGGATTTGTAATAAAATAAAACTGAATAGCTAAAGTTAAGAATTTTGAAGTGCTAAAAAAAAAAGAATAAATAAAATGAAAAAAAGATTACTTCTTGAAGAAACTAAGTCATGAGCTGATTTGTTGTTTTTGTTGCTAGAAGAATAATGAGGAATGTGTTAGACAAAATGTGAAAGATAAAGGAAAGCTATGAAAACATTGAGAGGTGATTTTAAGGAAGGAAAAGTGATGCACTTTTACAGACTAAAGCAGAGAATATTAAGATGAGAAGATACTAATCATATAGTTAGTTTATTAAGAGAATTAATGATTTTTGTACATTCAAATATCAGGTTCAGCAACAGTTCCATTCAATATACTAATCCAAGATTATTGTTTTTATTTTACTCAACCTTGTAGTTTCTTGAGTCTGCTTCTCTTCCATTGAGTTAAAACTGCACAAGGTCTTAAGAAGATGGTCTGTAAAATTAGTCAGTCTTTTTTTTTAACGTTTTTAATATAGTTAATATTATCATAATCATTTATTACTTGATAAATCTTTATATTTATTAGTAATATAGCTTCCACAATATCTTTTATTTTACTTACTATCGTCTGCTAACATCGTTTGCTCAGAAAGACATGATGCTAAATGCAAGATCAGAGAAGCATTATACATAGCAAGCGATCCTAGGTCCATTAATCAAAGAGAAGCCTGCTTTGCCCTCTCCTGAAAATGGCAGTTATAACTAATTTGCATTATTTTACATAAATTTTTCTTCTAACAATGCAGTTTTTAACAAAATAACAGCTATGAATATGAGAGCAAGAAT
This sequence comes from Epiperipatus broadwayi, assembly GCA_028023455.1. Taxonomy (NCBI): domain Eukaryota; kingdom Metazoa; phylum Onychophora; class Udeonychophora; order Euonychophora; family Peripatidae; genus Epiperipatus; species Epiperipatus broadwayi. Next base: position 16,289,899 of record JAQFVV010006199.1, read on the forward strand.
TCTCTCAAAAGCACTCAGCTAATATAGAATTTTTCGATATATCCTAGCTTCATTATCTATGCATACAGCACATATATATATAGTATCATCATTAACATCATCATTTAAGGATTTCATATACTCACAAGATTGCCATTTTATATTCCTAGTTCTGACTTAATTATATTATGGATGAGCTGCATTTATTCATCTGAAAGATGGCATGCAGGAATTGGTTATTCTTATTTGGTTTTGTTTAACATAAATGAATTGCTAAATGAATATTATTTTGATAAGAATGGAGCAATATTGGAGAAAGGGATTTTTTTTTTTTTTTGTTATTACTAAATTTTCTTCAGATGTTGTCAGTGTTTTCAGATAGAGAAAGATGCTGTTAGAAAATAATCATTGAAAATAAATGTAAGACTAAAGTTATGAAAATAGTTAGAAAAGATTAGAATTTGAAATTAGCAGCTAGTCAAGAAGTAAAGAACAGTGAATGATTATTATTCTGGTTATTTGAATATAGTCATAGTAATTAAAAAATATACAGTGAGAATTGCAATGTCTAAATGAACTTTTAATTAATAGAGATTTTTTTTCAAAGACCATTAATTAATGTTTGTTCTAAGAAAAAGGTTTTTTAAATATTTTGTTGGATTATAGCTTTGTATAATCAGAAACTTAAGCAAGGAGAGTAGGAAATGAGATCTTGGACTTTAGAAATATAAGAAATTGATCACATTAGATTTGGATGGGTAAAATTATATATATATAGAACATTGGAAAATGTGAGAGAGAAAAAATATTTATTATAGAAAAAATATATATTACAAGATGCAGGACTTTCACCCCTTTGTAGCTATTTTCTATCAAACTTTAGTAATTTAATAGATGCCAAATGATGTAGAGCTATAACATCTCTATTCCCAAACTAATTTTTGGTTTTTACCTTCCTCAATGAAGATTAGAATTCAAAGCCAGAATCAAGCTAGATTTTACCTTCATCAGTGATATTTCAAAGCTTGAATTAATGAACTTATGCAGTGAGAAACCATTGACAAAGTCAGAAGCTAGGAATGGTGATGATATAACACTATATTATCTGCTATTCGTTGGCCATTTACAACAAGTAGTTCTAGAGTAAGGCGAAGAAAACATTTTGGAAATATATGAGAAAGTTATATGATATTGTTATTGTTACTAACTTCCATAGCTAAAGTGTTGAAAGAGTCTAAGATTGTCAATAAACTGGAGTTCCTAAAACTGACCTGCTGCCAGATTTCTATAACCATGAAAGTGAGTTAGCTTGACTTTAAAAGCTTAGATTTTTTTTTTTTTAATTTCAAGCCATAAGTTTGAGTAGTGTAAAGGAGTAGAAGATGGTTGCTAAATGCATAAGTATATTAATTTCATATTTGAACCCTAGTCTTTATTGATAAAGGCAAAAGTCAGAAACCAGTCTGAGAATGTTATAGTGCTATACTATTTAGTATCCACTGATTACTCAAGCTTACAATAGATGGTTCTGGAGTCGAGTGATGAGAGCTGCTTTTGGGAAGTATATATGAGTGAGGATATGAACAAATTATATCATATTAATGTTATTGTTATGTCTCATTAAAAGTTTATTCGATGATTTTATAAATGATTTTAAGGAAAAAATTAGTCGTGATTATTGAAATAATAAAGCCTGAGTATTATCTGATGGTGTGCCCCCAGATTATTATAATATTGTGGTTGTATAACTTACTTTAAAAAAAATTATTCATTAACTCTATTTTGTAAATCTTAAATTACATTTTTTTTTGCAACTGGTTCTGCAAATCAGGATTTTATTTCAATCACAGAAATTTTACGACTCAAATAATTTGTTTAAAATACTTATTTTCTTTAATGCTTAGGTTAAATAATGTCATATATATATTATCATTTTATTACTAGTATAAATAACTTTATCTAATAAAAAACTGTTTTCATATAAGGTTGCTTTTATTATTTTTATTTAAGCGTTCATTCCAAGAAATTAGGTTAATGCAGGAGGCTTTACAGAAATACAAGTCTCAGTTGAAAAATATACAAGTTTTGTCACGCACTCGTCATCAGCACATATACAAAGTGCTTCCATCAGACATTAAGTGAGTTCATTAAATATGTTCTAAGCAACTATAATCAAGTTTTATCAAAAACCATTAAATCTAATAAAATAAAAATGTATATTTTGCAGAATGGAAATTGACTCATTACGATTGCTTTTGAATGACATTATGGATGAAATTTTGGAAATGGAACGCCTCCTTGCTAGTAAAATGAAAAGTGTTATTGCTAATGCCGATAATAATGTGATAATATGCCCATTGAGGGAGCTGCAAGTCGTCGAACAGGTTAGTCTGACAGATGATTATTTTTGTGATATATTTTGTTTAAACTGTGCTTAATATTATTATTGCAATCGTAACTATTTGGATTTTTTTTTTTCTAAATTTTATTAATATTATATAGTCATGTCAGATTGTTGTTTGGCAAAAAATAAATCACATATCTGTTTGCTTGTTTTAATTTATTATTAATGTTTTCTTAATGGCTATTTTTCATTTTATCTGTTTCTTTTTTCTAAACTTTTTCCCAATTTTCTTATTACATTTTTTAATTGTTTATGTTTCCATCTGCATGTTGCCACACAGCAAAAAATAAAAGTTTATCTAGCCTTTTTTTTACAACTTTATTTCTATCGGCCTACAAAATAGCTTTTTTCTCTTGTAATAAAAGCCAGCTTATTCATATCAGATTTTACTACAAAGTATTTTTTTTTTTTACTTTTACTACTTTTCACATACAATAATTCCATATTACAAGCGATACTTTCATTTTTATCTTTCCTCATTACATTACTATATAAAATGGCAGCAATAAACAGTAAATTATATAATTATAGATTATGTAGTATTTATTTAATATACCAGGGACAGCTAACAGTTCATTGTGATGCTCCTTTTGTTTATAAGCCAATTGCAACAATATTCGTAATATTTATCTTAAACTTTTTAAAGTGAAAATTAAGTTCTGAATGTATTATTATTCTGAAGAAAAATAACACTCAGAAATTAAAAATATTGGGGAAGAATTTAATATTGTTTTCTTCTGTTCTTAAAAGCGAGCTTGAATAAAATCCATTCCAGAAATAAATTTTTCTTATTTCAATATTATTGTTATTCATTTCTCTGCCTATTGTTTCCAGTCTTAACCTCTGAAAGCATTATATTCCATTCTGAAAATCTTGTAGTTATATTTATCATCAATCTTCTTTAAATTTTTTTCTACAATATTTGATTTGTTTTCAGTTATACTTTTACATCCTAATTTATTTTTAATGTTTGCTTATGGTGTTCTTATTATTTTATTCCCATATCACATTTTTGTCTTAGATGCATAAATGTCCATATTTCATAGGAGACATTTGATAAATTATTTCCTTGTGTTTAGGAAATATCTTTGTGTTAATAAAACTTTTTTATCAAATGTTTTTGATTGTGATATTTTGAATCTTTATTACATTCCCAAAAGATGTAATTATACTTTTCATGTATCTGAAAAACTTTGCTTCTGTCATTCATATAGTTTTTTCGCTACATCAAATTCAGTAGCTCAGAAAGGAAATGATGAAATTATTCATTATTTTTATTTTCATTTAAAAGTCTTAAACATTATGAAAAAATTGTTAACATTTTTTAAATGAAAAAAGATTATATTTCATAAGGGAATTTCAATACTAGAAGATAAGAAAACGGTTTTCAACTCACTTGGGAATAGTAAATGTATTTACATTTGTTTTGGATTTACATTGATTTTTCATATTTAAAGTTTAGCGAGACAATCATTTCTTACAATACTAGCTTTTATTAACGTGTGTGGCTTACTGTTTTTATAATATCTTAACACTGTCATATTTGAATACAGAGGAAACTCTAAAACCCAAACACAATATAGAGATTTTATAAAGATAAAGTGGCCATTTTATCTTTAACCTAAATTCTAATTTATATAGGCTAATCTGAAACGTCTTGATTTGAGAGGGTGAAGATATCATTCTGTTCACTTTTAAATCCCTTACTTCTTACCTACATTAACATCTTCACCCTCTCAAACCAAGACACTTCAGATTGGCCTACATAAATCAGAATTTAGGTTAAAGAAAAGATGTCCACTCTTATCTTTATAAAGTCTCTATCTTGTGTTTGGATTTGAGAATTTCCTCTGTACTCAACATGACAGCATTGAGTTATTATAAAATCAGTAAGGCGCATATATTAAAAAGGTGAAATCTTTTCTCTTTAATTTTGTATAATCTATGCACTTAATAAATAAAACTGAACATTACAGAATACTAATTTTTATATTCTTGAAGATGCATAAAGATTGTACTACCCTTAAAACTAAAGATGAATTAACTGATGAAATGAAGGCTTCTATATGAAAGCTCAAACTGTCATTTTCAGAATTTAAATGCCATATGATTTCTTCAGTGAAGGAGCTTTTTTTTTTTTTCTGCATGAAGAAGAATGTTAGATGCAAAGATATACATTTTTCATTTAGAAAACTCTTAATAGCTTATGCATGGCAGAGGCTTGTCCTGTTTCCTCTGCAGAGGATTGGTGGAAAAGATAACACCAAACACTTTAGGTTAATTAGCTGATAGATTATATGTGTTCAAAGTTGTTATTTGTTTTTTTGAAACCCAGGTATTCACTAAGTTTTGGGCAATGAATGAATATTTAGCTATTATTATCTTGTTTGTTCTCAGTAATCTGAGTTGGTAAGATGAATGTTGAGGCAATTTTAATGTGATGACTCTTTGTCACTGATGATGGAAGAGGTCATATTTCTATGAGCACTGAACTCCGTAGTTTTTACTGGGCTTTTAAATAGAAATTAGTAAAACAAGAAGTGTTTAAATATCATTACAAATGTGTTTAAATATTATAATAAGTGATTACATTATAAGGATTTATATATTACTTTTTTTATGTTTATAATTCTAGATGGTGCTGCTTTTAAATACTCAAGCTGATTTACTCAAAGAATATGAGTTTGAAGATCATCTTGAGGAAAATGAAGTCTGCTCTTCTAACAATAATTGGCAATTGGAATTGGATTTAACTCAAAAATTTAATAATCTTGAAGATAATTTGCGAAAAGACAATGAGATAAATCAGAAACAAATATCATCACGCTTAGACAAGGTTAGTTTTTTTATTAATTAATATGTTCTTATTAGAAAAATATAAATTTAATAGATTGTTTTTATTATGTATATTGATTGGTGCATTCATCTATTATCATTATAATGATAAGAATAGTAAGATAGAAGTTGGAATTACAAAGATGAATAAGTCTTTAAGAAATAAAGATTGTTTGTTAGTTATTGAACTTTAAATTAAGATGAAAATTGATGAAGCTGAAAAAGTTAAATTGAATAAATATGACGTAATGAGAATGGAGTTATTAGAAATAATGAGTTAAAAAAAATACTTGTACATTAGAGAAAGTAAGATAAGAAATTATATTGAATGTGTTGTTAACAAAAGATGAAATTATGAAAGATATGTTAAAAGAAAAATTGAAGAGGAAAAAGAAAAAATATAAGATGATTTTAAAGAGAAATAATTTATGAATATTGAGGATGCTTAGAGAAGTTTGTCTAATGACTTTTGAGACCCGTGCATGGACAGATTATATAAACACAAACAAATATATAATATGATATATAATGTGGTTTTAATGATATATATACTGTATATATCATATATTAGAAGAAAATCTCAATGCTAGTGGTAAATATTGTAAACTATGAAAGATCTATCCATATCATGCCTCATGGCATTACAATTTTATCAAAAGATGACATTCTCCTTTTAGGCACCAAAGTTAATGTAGAACTTCTTGAATACCTAAAATCTAATCTAAAAGCAATTGGTCAATGTCAACCCACAAATACCCAACTTCCTCAAGAAAATTATTCATCTTGAAATACATGACTCTTTAGCACCAGATCTTATTCCAGCCATTATTTGCAAGCAGCTTGGCACATTATTACTTCTTTCCTACATAAGTTACTTATATTAAAGCAAATTAGCATCTCTTGTGTAAGTAGTTGGCATGTCTGAAAATAGATATTTGATAATTGCCATCCAGAACTATCTTACCAATAGATTACTTAAAGAATTATATGTGTCTGTTGTACATATTTCACATCTAATTGTGGAATTCTACAATGATCTCCACTTGCATCATTGCTATTTGCAATTTATATGGACCCCTGATTAAGGAAATTGAACAATACACAGAAAGTCTTTCCTTTCTTATCTTGGAACTAATGTCTTCAGAGGTAATTCTGTACCTTTTCTTGGCATTCCAAACAATCTATCTAAAATACACTTAAGTCATCGCCTGAACCATTTCTTTGTAGACACATTTAGCTTGAAAATTAAAGCAGTTTATGAAAGTTCTTATAATGAATGCTATTTTTGATGGAATACTTGCTTCCTTACTATAACTCATGAGTGTGGCTAACATGTGTGTAATAAAAGCATTTATCGGGGACTCATCCTCACATCTTTATCAATCAGGATAAGGCTCAATTTGATGTATCCTAAATCTTTTGTGATCTGTGCAAAATATTAAAGAATGTTTAAACTTCAATAAATAAATTATTGAAAAGAAATGTTTTCAATTAAACATAGTTTAAATAAACATAGACACATCTATATATTGATTAATGGAACTGAGATTATAAATTACCTTATATGGGAAGGAATTCCTAAAACATTAAATAAATTGTAAAACCTTACAGATACGGAAATAAATTCCTAAGATTAATTAATATTATAGACCTTATAAATTTACCATATATGGAAATAAATTCCTAAGAGAGTAATTAATTGTTTAATTAAAAAGCTAAGGAATTTCGTTGTATGATAACAAATTCTAAATAATACAAACTGATTAAAGCCAAAGAGTTTACTTCAGGAAAGATAAGAGAAATAAAAGAAGAAATGATTTAAAAAGCTAGAGAAAAAGGACTGCTTGCTTTTTCTGTGGTAGCTGCTACTGTTAGTGCATCTGCGAGTTGAAGAGCAATAGATCATCATCAGAGGATTTCTTTTCCCAGGATCTCGGCTCCTGTAGGTCACTAAACCGTCTAGTGCTTTTTTCAGACCATCTAGGTCTTATTATTATTTTGAAACACCTCAAGAGATTCATCGAGGGTTGTATTATAAAGCCTATAGATGGTAGTGAAGGTAAAGTTAATTAATACTTTTCCTTAATTGTATAAACAGTATTCGCTATTCAATAATTAACCAGTGAATTAATCTCTCTCAAATGCAGACTTTATATTAGTGTTAAAGATCAGTATAGTAATTATTTTTCCAAATTGTTAATAAATTACTATTGCTAAATATATGTGCTGTTATTCTGTCGCATTTTATTGTATATTTGTTTGCTGGTCTCCCAGTCATAGTTAAGGACACAGCAACCTGTATTAGTGTTAAAGCGCAATCTAAATTACTTACTACTGCATAAATTCTATATCTTGTATGGGTCAGAGGTTATTCATTTATTATTTAACACTCGCAAAAAGCGTTTGCACAATTTGGTTTGAAAAAGCCGATATGAATGTGATTACAATTGTATACAGACGCTATAAAAAATAAATGCTGATTTATATATATGATTAATTTCAGTTGGAATGACGTTCAGTAAATTCTAGTAAATTTCATCGGCGTCATTCATTCATAAGTTATATATAGTAATTCAAAGTGACTGTTCTATAGTCACACCTTCTGTGCCAGTACTTCAGATTTGCTCATATATAAATATTTGAGTCGTAGTAATAAGAGGATTCCTTTTATTGCTGCATAAATTCTATATCTTGTATGGGTCAGAGGTTATTCATTTATTATTTAACACTCGCAAAAAGCGTTTGCACAATTTGGTTTGAAAAAGCCGATATGAATGTGATTACAATTGTATACAGATGCTATAAAAAATAAATGCTGATTTATATATATGATTAATTTCAGTTGGAATGACGTTCAGTAAATTCTAGTAAATTTCATCGGCGTCATTCATTCATAAGTTATATATAGTAATTCAAAGTGACTGTTCTATAGTCACACCTTCTGTGCCAGTACTTTAGATTTGCTCATATATAAATATTTGAGTCATAGTAATAAGAGGATTCCTTTTATTGCTGCATAAATTCTATATCTTGTATGGGTCAGAGGTTATTCATTTATTATTTAACACTCGCAAAAAGCGTTTGCACAATTTGGTTTGAAAAAGCCGATATGAATGTGATTACAATTGTATACAGACGCTATAAAAAATAAATGCTGATTTAAAATAAATATTGTAACTCTAGTTAATCCAATCCTCAATGATCCCCCCCCATCCCCTTCCAATACCACTGCTTGTATCATTTTCATATATCAGGTGATCTTTTTTCACAGATCATTCTTTCAAACATCTTGTTCTATTATTAATGTAATATCAAATTTTTTGTTGGCATCTCAGAGAGTTAAAGAAAAAAATGTATCCTTCTAAATATCTATGGACAACCTTATCAGTTGCTAAGAGTCTAATCAAGTTCCAAAACTTTGTGTTCTTCATAGTTAAAATTTTTGTTTAATCTACTACAAAGTATAATTCCAACCAAAATGCTTTTCATTAACTAAATCAAATTAAATTTTGAAGTGTCTTATGCAATATATATCAAAAAGAAGTGCTCCACATTTTCAAGCCTGCCCATACTTTGCATTTCTATACCTATTTGTGTTTCACAAGAATACAATTAACTTTAAGCAGTTTCATAAAAAACTTGTTCAATACTTTCACCCTTGTAATGCATTTATAATTGTTCACCAACTTAGAACTATGTGGCTTGCATACTGCTCCATTATATTTAATAATAAAAAATACAGTGTACTAAAAAAAAAATAACAAAGAATGATTTACACATACGTATACTTCCTCAAATTATTTCATGAACAAAACTTGATAGTCCACTATTTTTTTTTCAGCTGTGCAATATCATAGCTTGAACTTTTATGAAGATTAACATTCATCAAAAGCACTTAATTTGTTAGTGTTGGACAACATATTATATTGTTGTTGTTGGGATGGGTCATGGTTTCATCATATGTTTATAATTTAAACTTTTTTTGTGCATATGTCAATATTTCTATATAACATGATATCAGTAAAAAAAAAACAGTTATCATGATTGTTTAAAAAATATAAGATCTTAAGATACATTAAGTTAAATCGTGGTTCTATACCCACAAGGGTCTGAAATAGTTAAGTCTCTCAAGGTAATTTTGTTCTCTTTTGATCCAACTTATATTATTTTGCAATATTTATCCCAAGCTAAGTAGGCATCTACTAAAACATTATTATATAGGGTATATAAGCATAGACTTTCACATAATTCACCACTCTCCACCCTATCTCATAACACTGATACCCTTGAACACATATATATATATATTGAAAAGATAAATAATCACCAATATTCGTATTTCATGCTAAACCAGCAGTCATCAGTTGGTCCAGATTATCATCTCTACACATATATGCAATAAGTGCTCAGATATATATTAAGATAACCAATCCTCATACTTTAATGGACAGGCTTCGATCCACTCCACACTCCAACTCTTTAACCGTCCATCCAATTGAAAATCTGATGATAGAATGCTCAAAGGCCACCCTGAGGCTGAGATTTTCATCTCACCCATGTTGACCTAAAGTCAATATGACCCCTCATGTACAGGACATAATCCATTTAACACATATGAGGGATGGGCAGACATCTCTACTATGTAATAACTTAAATACAGGCTTATTATATACCTGTATCAATATATATAATATATAGGGTATATGAGCACAGACTTTCACATGACCCACCACTCTCCACTCTATCTCATAACACTGATACACTTCAACACATATATGTCGAAAAGTTAAATAATCACCAATATAGGTATTTCATGCCAAACCAGCAATCATCAGTTGGTCCAGGAGTGTGGAGTGGATTGAAACCTGTCCATTAAAGTATGAAGATTGGCTATCTTAATATATATCTGAGCACTTATTGCATATATGTGTAGAGATGATAATCTGGACCAACTGATGATTACTGGTTTAGCATGAAATACGTATATTGGTGATTATTTATCTTTTCGACATATATGTGTTGAAGTGTATTAGTGTTATGAGATATAATGGAGAGTGGTGAGTCATGTGAAAGTCTGTGCTCATATACTCTCTCTCTATATATATATATATAAACCTGCATTTCAGTTATAAAACAATATTGTTTTATTTCTCAGGAAATGTCACCTGACATCTGTCTTTAACTTTTTTTTAAATTGGCAATAAGAAATTTAGCAAACAGTGGGTGACAATGGTATCTGCAAGTATATTTTCATAATTGTTTTCTGTATACTTTGGCAGAGGTGGGGCTACAGAGAATTGAATATGTGAATGATTGATAAGGAATCTTATGATATTTATTTTGCAATAAACTTTCTTTCAAATGTTAAAATATGGACTGATAATTTGTAACTAACTTTCTGGAATATGAATAAGAGTTGGAATTCACAGCTCAGTTGAATAATTTTTGTGTAGTGTTTTTCAAAATAAACTCATAGGTTTATAGTATATTATTCTTTTTTTTTTTGTTTTAATCAACTCCTCAACACTTATTTAACCAAGTCAGTTAACTCTACGAATTAAAAATAGTTAGATGCTTATTTATTGACCACTATAGAATTAGTTATGGATTATCTATCTAAACAAAAATTATAAGTCTGTTTCTGACTTAAAAAATTTCAAGATTCACTTTAACTCCAAATTATGGCCATAGAAGGCAGATGAACTAACTATTAAGCTCTTCCTCTCCCCTCCCCAATACTTTATTTTTTAACTGGTGATTGAGTATTTTTGATAAATAAGCCAGCAATGCTTCTTAAAAAAAAATTAAAAAATGAATTGTATAACTAAGTAATCATTTAGTGTTCTAGATATCATGCTACCCTCAAACTAATTCTGACTATTGAATAGTTTTCTCTGAAGATAACTGATAGTTGGAAAATAATGTAGACATGTGGATATAGAACTAATTCAATGCTTGATGACTACTCAAACTTACTATTTAATAGAAAAACTAGAATAAATTCTGTGATTAATGCATCATAGTTTTCATAAAATATATATTTCAATAAACAAATAAAATATATTTTGAAATTTTTTTTTTTTACAAAGAAGCATCACTTCTAGCATATTAAAGGATTTGTATCAAATCTATAAATAAATTATTTTGCTGAAGAAGTTTATCATTTACTTAATCCATTTATTGCATGGTATATTTATAAAAATTTCTACTTTTATGAAGTTTGAACTTAATTTAAGGGTCACTGAAGCCATAATATTTGGCTGTTACAAAATGTGGTAGTAATGAAAATACTTTGAATTTGTTTATATAATTTATTATTTTATTTAATTTCTATATCCATTAAATATTGGATTATATAGCTTTAACTATTGTAGTAGATGTTTTATGTGTAAATAAGGATTATTAAATGTTATTGCTTGATCATCGGCAGCAATGCTGTGTTGTTCTCTCAATTTTATAGCAGCTTATGTTTAGAGTTCCTTTATAAATAATAAAAATTTTAGTTTAAAAAAATTCTTTTCTTTTTTTTTTTATATAGATCTCATCCTTTATGCAAAAGATTGAACAAGATTATCAAGAAGAAAATGCTCATTTAAAAGAAGAGATCGCTGTAAGTTAATCTGTTTTAGTTTATTATTTTTAGCATTTTTTTTTATAGATGAATTTTTATATTTTATTTTTACTGCAATAATTAAAAATTTTTAATCCTGCTTCTCCAGGATAAATATATTATCAATATTATCAAAATTTTTTTTTACTTTAAAATTTCTATTGCATATAATTCTTTTTACTCTTTATTGCTGTCAATAGATCCTAGTTAAGCTCTAAGTAGTCACTACTTTTTGTATTTAAAGTTGCAATTGTAGATATCTTTTTATATTTTAAACTTTATATATCGTCCACAATATTACTTAAAGATGTCTTCTACCTTATCTCTCTAATATAGCAGAATAGAATGCATATATATAAATAAGCACTGACTCAAATCTGATGATCTGTATACTTTTTTTTTTTTTGTCATATTTCATTCTTACATAACTACTTTCTTTTTACATTTGTCTTTTATATATCTATAATATTTCGTTTGAATTTTGTTTTTTGTTTTTTTTTTTTATGAAGATGTTTTTGTACTTCTATTCACTTAATTCTGTCGTCTTAATTAATATAATGCCTATACACTTTTTCATGAATTTTTACTTTGTTTTCATCTCTTTCATTTCCACAACATGGCATCTCTTCTAAGTATGTATACAACTTCCCACTGTGAATCTATGTCCCACCCCCATTGTCTATATATCCTAAGTGGTTTATCCATTGATAAGAGTGATGGACTCTAGTACTAAATACTCCTTTTAAGTCAATCCTCGACAAAGAAAAGTATTAAAAAAAATATCATTTTAGGCAATTGAAAAGAACTGTTTTATTTCTTCTGGTACTCATATATATGTTGCTCTGCTAATGTATGATTTTGATATCTCAGGCTTATTTCATAATGAAATTTAATTTTTTATTATATGCATTGCACATTTTAATCCTTTTTGCCTTCGCGTATTTCCTTCAACAATTTTTTTTTTTAATAAAGTTTGTTCCATAATTGGCTAATTGCTTTCAAAGGCATCTTTTTGATTGTATTTCTTCTGTAAATATTTTTGCTTAGCTTTATCAATTAAGTCTTTCCTTACATTGCCACTTACTGTTAGCTTTAATAAGTAACAGATGTTAAGTGATAGTGCTTAAGAAAAACTTACTCTGTGCTATCATATCCAGACTAGTTTTAAGCTTAAAGTTTTGTCAGTGAGGAACTTTAGATTTTGGAACAGTGCATCTGGACTTTTAGGATCTAATGTATCTTCCTTCTGGCAATGATCATTTCTTTATTCTATTATTAAGCTATCAGCCCGAACTGAAAAACCATAAATGTCATCAACTTTAACCAACTTCCTTGCAATATATTGTGGTATTGTTAGCTTTTTGTAATAACTATAGATGGATAGTATAAGGATTTGTTAAGCATTATCATTTAGTATTGATTACTTATTAAAACTTGCAGAACTGCATAGAAGTGGTGAAAGAAAAGTTTTTGCTGCTAAAACAGCAATAAAGTCATGTGATATTTTATTAGTTTAAATCTTTTCTTACTTGCAATGCTCATCTTTCTTAATCATTTTCGTCATTTATGATTTTACTGTTTTTAAAAATAGATTTCATTTCTATTGGCATTCATATACAAATCATTTCAATGTCAATAGTTGTCTGTCCTGTAACTTATACATTTCTATTTTATTAATATCCTAATGTATAATGATAGTAGGAAAATCAACATTGAAAAAAGTATAAGACAGGGGTGACTCCACATCTCCAAAACTTTTTACAGCAGTACTGCAAGAAGTATTTTGTGGATTAAAATGGGAAGCTAAAGGAGTGAAAGTAAATGGAGATTATTTAAGTCATTTAGATTTTGCAGATGATGCAGTTGTTTTTGCAAATAATGCTTTAGGGCTGCAGGAAATGTTGCAGGAGTTATCAGATGAAAGTAGGAAAGTAGGACTAAAGATAAATGTTACAAAGACTAAAGTAATGATTAATAGTTTTTCTCAAAATATGAAAATAAAGATTGATTATGATGAGTTAGAAGAAGTTAACAGTTACAAATATCTTGGTCACATTATTAATACAGATGGAAACATAATGGATGAAATTAATCATAGAATTAAACTTGGTTGGAGTGCTTTTGATAGAAATAACTTGATACTAAATGAAAGAAAAGTTTTTAATAAATGTGTTTTGCCAGTTCTTACTTATGGATCTGAGACTTGGACACTTAATAGAAGAGCAATACAGAGATTTCAGACCACTCAAAGAAGTATGGAGAGATGCATGTTGGGAATAACAAGAAGAGATCGAAAATGCAATGTATGGGTAAGAGAACAAACAGGTGTTACTGACCTCATTGAAAAAATTAAAAGACTGAAGTGGAGTTGGACTGGACATATTGCTAGAAGAAATGATAATAGATGGACAAGTGAAATTTTAAACTGGATTCCAAGAGATTGTACAAGACCCAGAAAGAAACCACATGTGAGATGGATGAAATAAGAAACTTACAGAGGTGATGTGGAGAAGAGAAGCTAAAGATAGGAAAAGATGGATTGAACTTGGAGAGACCTTCATCCTGCAGTGGATTGATAATGGTTGATGATAATGATATGAATATATTCAGTTTGTTATTGTTGTTATTGCAAGCTTCCCTCTTATTAAACATTAACCAACATTTAATCATTCTCATTAATTTTTTTTTTTTACTTGTATAAGAATTTCTCATTGTCACTTTACTGAATTTTTATAATTTTGTTATCATAATTAATGTTTAAGATAAAACTATCAGTGGTAAATGCCGTCGTATTATATGATTCTATTTTTGTTTCAAACTTAGCTTATCCACATTCCTTTGACAACCCAAATTAATTGGGAATTTTAACTTTCCTAATACTCATTTACTGACCAATATTGAATCACTATTCCGATATGGGATAGCTACTTGGCAAAAAAAAATTCTGAACCTAATTATGATTTGAAAACTTTCCCAGTTTTATTTAAATAAAACTCCAGTTAATGCGATGTCATGAGATTATTTTACATATTTCCAAGATTTATTACTTTTTTATAAAAAAAAAAATTAAAATATTTCTTAAAAAATTCTATACTACAAAATTTATGTTGTGATGTGATGTGATGTATTGTGGCTTCTCCTTAAACGAAGTCAAGAATATCTCAGCAATTATACCCAGATAAACCTGTTAGTCACTTTATTTTCCATTCCCCTTCTAAATTTTCCCATATTTTGCTCCATCCTATTTCCACAACATAATCTTTGTCAACTCTATAACCTTTATATCTAAATCCCCTTTATCAAACTCAGCATAAATACCAATAATTCACTTTCTGTATAATCACCTTTTTCATATTTATTCTTCCATAACTTCATTATATGTACCCTTTCTGTTTTCAAGCATTTACATTCAATTAACAAATGCCTAATATTTTATATTCCTTCCTTACATAATTTACAAAATAAATCACCCATTTTTTTCCATTTATATGTATATTCTCTTGTAGCTGAAGATCCCATTCGAGCCTTAAATAATAAATTACTTTCCTTACTATTATCATATATTAACTCACACCTAATATTCTGTTTATTTCTATATATATTTAAACTCTTTTTACTCTCCATACTATTTCTCCATCTCTCTAACTCCTTATTCTTTATTAATAAATCTATTCTTTTATCCCATTCCTTACTACTACAACACTCAACAATCCTCTTAACACAATCATCCCATCTTTTGTATAAATATACTGATATAAATTCTTTATCCAAATCTTTTGCATACCTCATTATCTTTCTCACCCATCTTGTTACCTGCCCTTTACTCATAACCCAATTAAATACTATTTTAGCTATTCTTTTATTATCCATAAACTGCAGTCTACCAAACATTTTCATTTTACTTTTTGCATCTCTCATATAAAAACTTGACCATCGCATTTCTCCTTGAATTGCCTCTTTTGCTGTCCATACTTCTGCATGTGATGTGATGTATTATGGCTTCTCCTTAAACGAAGTCAAGAATATCTCAGCAATTATGCCCAGATAAACCTGTTAGCCACTTTCTTTTACATTCCCCACTCTAAATTTACCCATAATCTGCTCTATCCCATTTCCACAACATAATTTTTGTCAACTCTATAACCTTTATATCTAAATCCCCCTTATTTTTTCCCAAACCCAGCATAAAAAACAATAATTCACTTTCTGTATAATCACTCTTTTCATATTTATTTTTTCACAACTTCATTATATGTACCCTTTCTGTTTTCAAACATTTACATTCAATTAACAAATGCCTAATATTTTCAATTCCTTCCTTACATAATTTACAAAATAAATCACCCATATTTTTCCATTTACATGTATATTCTTTTGTAGCTAAAGATCCCGTTCGAGCCTTAAACAATAAACTACTTTCCTTACTATTATCATATATTAACTCACACCTAATATTCTGTTTATTTCTATATATATTTAAACTCTTTTTACTCTCCATACTATTTCTCCATCTCTCTAACTCCCTAATCTTTATTAATAAATTTATTCTTTTATCCCATTCCTTACTACTATAACATTCAATAATCATCTTAACACAATCATTCCATCTTTTGTACAAATATATTGATATAAATTCTTTATCCAAATCTTTTGCATACCGCATTACCTTTCTCACCCATCTTGTTACCTGCCCTTTACTCATAACCCAATTAAATACTATTTTAGCTATTCTTTTATTATCCATAAACTGCAATCTACCAAACATTTTCGTTTTACTTTTTGCATCTCTCATATGAAAACTTGACCATCCCATTTCTCCTTGAATTGCCTCCCTTGCTGTCCATACTTCTGCATCCAATGCATGTCTTCCTACTTCCCTTTGAGCTTTTTCTAAATAATCTAATATCTTTTTACTAACATATAATGCATCATTACCATATGTTAACCCTGCTATTGCAACTCCTTTCCATATAATTCTAGCTACATCATATTTATTATATGAAAATACTGTTAATTTCTTTATCAATCCCTTTCTTTTCTTTGCTTCATTTATCAATTTTTTCTCCCATTCATCCAAATAATTTTTCTGATTACTTAAAATAATTCCCAAATAACTATATCTATTCACCACACTTAACTTAATATCTCCCAATAAAAATTCTACATCTTCTCTTTCCTCAGTATTAACCATCATTATATTTGATTTTTCTTCACTAAATTTAATCCCCATCTCTTTACCCACCCTTGCACATGTCCTCAACATAACTTCTATATCTTCTCATTTTTCTGCACACAAAAATATATCCGCAAAAAAAAGACCTGACAAAATATATACTCCCTTACTACCTATTAACGGTATCTCTATCCCTCTGAATCCAATGTTTAAGTAACTACTGCCACCTAGTATCAGTTTGTTTTATTAGGCAATATATTCCAAGCTTTGCTTATTAGGTTTTGGTTGTAAACAAAATAAAATAAAAAAACTTATTAGTATCACATTTTAAAACTGTTTCTTAGTATAAAATAGTTTTTTGATTTATTATCATGTTATTTATTCCAAACAAAAAACATATTATAATTTTTATAAGTGAAAACTTGAATCAAGGACATCCATTTGCACATATTTACTCTCGTATATAAAATACACATACATATACACTTTATATATATCTCATATATAAATACACACACATATATATATAAAGCAATTCAATAAAGGATTATTTCTGACCACTGATTATTAATTTGTAGTCCTACATATTTAATAATTTCTGGAGCTCAGGTTGCAGCTCCAGCCCTGTTCTTTCTAATTCTTCTGAATTCTTGAGAAATAAACTATATGATTATTTTGCATTAATATGTAAATATTTGTGTAATTTAGTATTTGGAAAAAATCAGATTCAACAACTAAAGATTCTTGGATCGATCACAAGTTGAGGAAAATTGTTTAAAATACTTAATATCTTACTTTGATTTTCAACATCAGATGACTAGCCAGGCAAATGACCGTGGATTTATTAAATCCTTTACAATCTCAATCACCAATTTCTTCTCCTGATTTGATTTGTTTATCACATAAAAATTAATGAATCTGTTGGTTAATAGCAAATTGAAATCATTTTTTATGATAAAAATGCATATTATCCTCCCCAAGATCACTTTATAATTGCAGCTAGTGATTTTCATATTATTTAATCTAGTGATCATGAACAGTTGAATGACATAAAATAGTGATGTATTACTGGAGATTGTTATTAGAATTTCACTTTGTAAAATATCTTGTCATAATTCAAAATATTGCTCTCAAAAATCCCCTCCGCTCCCCAATTTTATTTTGATTATCAATTTTAATATTGAAGACATGTTAGTTATTAAGACAAAGATAAACTCTCGGAATATCATCTTTTCTCCACTAATGGTGAAGATCACATATTATAATTTGTTTTTGCATTTAGTCAGTATGTCAATACTCATTTGACCAATCAATATTAGCCTTAGATCTTCTCTAACTAAAGATTAGATAAATACCTATTTTTCAGCCATTATTGTGGGTCATCTATCTAAAAGAAAAATCTTTACCTGAAAATATTTTGATAGTTTACCCGGCCAGAGTTAAATACATGAGTGAATGAGAGTAGTGTTGTATCAAACAATTTCAAATAGTAGAATAATTGTTGGAAGACGTAGACATCAAACAACTTTTAAAATTTTGTATTAATGGGATTATTAATTAAAGATCAATGTTCACTAATTAAATGAAAAATTATGAGCACATTTAATCTTTTGTACATATGAATATTAAATTTCCTGTCAAAGACAGAGAGAAATGATAAAAATAGATTATTTTTTTTAATAAAATTTTTTTTGTCATTCTAGATAAGTAAAGAATTTTTTAGACTTTTATTACATTATTAGTTCTTTTCTTTTTTTTCCTACTTTTCCAGCTTATTTTAAACAAGAATCCACATTCTCATTTTATTTCAACGCTATCTATTTAAACTACTGATATTTATTGATTACTCAAACATACAATAGATGGCTTTAAAGTTAGAGTAAAAGAATGGGTTTTTGTTCTTTCTTTTTGAAAAGGAATTATAAACGGCTGTACAAAATAATTTCAAATATAAAATAGAGTTCTGCATTCATATTGAAGTTCATTAAAATCAGTCAACACTTACACAATCCAATATCAATAACAATCAACAATCTCAAACTGTTGTCAAGGCAACCTTATTTTAATAATAAAGGTGGAATATTGAAGTTTGTATAATTTTTTTTTTAAATGACATATAAATTATAGGGATCCTATATTTTAATTTACATACAAGAAGCAACTTAGATTTTTTAAAGCAATTCTACAGGAAAAGACTTTTATGCAAATTTATTTGTGTTTGTTGTTTTTGTTATTTATGCATTAACTCGATCTCTCACCTTTTTGTTTATTATAATGGGAGCTACTTTATCATATAATAAAATGGTTTGCTTCTGTATACCTTATGTTTGGATTTTTTTTTTTTTTCCACTTCAAACTTATATTAACATTTTTATCATTTATGGCTTTAGAAATATTTGCCCTCATTTTAGATTAGTCAATGTTTAATTCTTACCCAAAATTTTCTGAATATAAGTAGAATGATTACTACATTAGCTTAGCACATAATTTCCAAAGCTAATTTGAATTTTAGCTGTATTAGGATTAACTTTTTAATTTTTTACACTCTTCATTAATCCATTTTCCAATATATATATTTTTTATTGTTTTGTATTTTTTTGTAATGATGCATAGTGATCATATATATATATATATATGGAGAACCTCACTGTTCAGTAACTAGCCCATCTGCTTGCCTTTATTTTTTGGTGGAATTGATATTTTTTTAAATAGTTAACAATTTTCAAGGAAACAGGTAGTCACCTCATGACCATCCTAGTTAGACAAAATTATTGATCAATAAATGGTATTCATATTTTTTTTTAGATAGGAATTTATGTGAGGGGGGAGTGGGTAATAAAACTATCACTAATCAGCAACTGTTAATTTATCTTCATTGTTTTTTCTGTGAAAGAATATTGAAGATATTTTTGCTCCTGTGGAATATTTAAGGCTTTTTACTTATGTATGTGAAATACATAAATATTGGTTTATTATTATAAATTTAAAAGTAAATATTAATACTATTATCATAAAAATAATAAATTTATAATATAAATACATACAGAATGTATATAAAGAAAAGCTTAGTTCAAAACTTTAAGACTAAACAGGCTTTTGACTATCTGGTAATCATATTCATAGCAATAATTGTCAAAGAAGTTTATGACTTTTATAAAAAAAAAAAAAAACAAGAGTGGGGATTTGCATAAAATTTGAATAAAATATGAATAAGTTAATTTAAATGAGCCACTTTTTTGATAGGGGGTCGCAGGATTCTTTTTTGTTGATTGCTTGTATATTGTTGGCAATATCCCAAGCTGCTTTAACTTTATGTTTAACATCATTTCTTTCTGAGTAGATAATACTGGGAGATGTAAGTTTGAAGCTGTGGCCATGTTTAAACTCATGTTTGAGGGAAATGGACTTGACCTTGGTATTATTCTTAGCTCAATTGTATTGGTATCTGTGCTGTGCAATTCTCATAGACAGATTGGCACACGATTCCTATAATAAATATGTGATAGTATGATGATGCTTCTACTAAATATAAACTGAGATACATTTAGATGTTATTCTGAAGTTAATGCCAAATTAGCATTTTTGTAGTTAAAAAAAAAATTACATGTTATTTAATACATACTCAAAGCAAAAAAAAAAAAACTTTAGAAAACTTAATTAAGAAATCATCTTAGTCAGATGATTTTAATTAAAGACTGGATAAATGTGTGTGAATGCTCATTTTCTCACTTATTTACAACTATAAAAGACTGAAATCAGTTATGGTTCTCATATCCTGGGTGCTATAAAGCTGATGATAGAGTGTTAAGAATCATCATATCACAAATTTAGGCTGCCATCTGTGATTGAGATGACCAGAAGCAGAAGATGCTAAGAATCACTATTTGATAATCAACTTTTATTTTGCAAATTACAACTGTAGATCATTCACAAATGAGGAAGTATTGCATAATTTTGGAATAAGGTCTCTCTGATATTAAATGAGATATTATCTGACTTTATGAAAGTAGAAAGGAAAAAAAATGAAGTGACGATAGATTTGAAAAATTGGACACATATTTTATTCTATTGAAAATACAATTAGAGTGGGATTCATTATAAATAATAAAAAAATAAAATAACATTGTAGAGATTGGTGATATATCTGACCGAAGACATCAAATACAGATAATATTTGTGCTCATCAAGTTCTCTTTCTGATAAAGAAATAGAAAATTTATATAGCCATCCATTATACTTGTGATCAGACCGAACAGTATTATAAAATTGTCATGTTACTCATTGAAAGATAGAAAATGCTGTGCATTAAATGTAGTTATGGGGAAGACATATTCTTATGGAACTTGCAGAAAAGAAAGCTGTGTGTTGTGAATTCTTATATAGGAAGTGACATATTGCATAATAATACATATCACGCACTACAAAATAATTTAATCTTTACTAAAAACTGCTACATAGATAAAAAAAGCATCAATGTTCAGAAGAAAAAAGGAATATGAAAATATTTAGAATATTTTAAATTTTACATGTAATGTGATTTGAAAAAGTTGATGATATAAGGAAATATAATTGTCAGTTCAAAAGGACAATTATAGAAGAGATATCAGCATTTTGCTATTGGATAAAAAGTTGTTTCAATAATAAGAAGAAAAGATGACACTATTATTAGGACAAGATCATGAAATATGTGAAAAAATTCAACATTGAACTCTATGGTAGAAATAAAAAAAGAAATAGAAATATCCTCTACAGTTACAACATCTATTAAATGTCAGATATTTTTAATAATGAGATGAGACATGCAATTGAATCTATGGAAAATGAAAAACCTTTAGGAAGTTATGGAATCATTATAGTTATTTTTAAGGAAATAAGTGAAGCTACATCTAGATTTAAAAAAATGGTCCAGATGATTGGAAGAATTAAATTGGTATTTAAAGAACTAGAAAAGGAGATATTAGAAATTACAGACTTATCATCAGTTTTATGTATGATCATTGCTAAAATAATTAGCCCCATTCATTTAGAGAGAATCAATCAAAAGAATGAACTAGATTGAAAGACATTAAAGCATAATAGAATACATCTAAATCTTTTATAGAAAGAGATGATAGACACAAGTTGCTGTTGCATTTGATTTGTAAATTATGAAAACATTTGATTATAAGTCTTTCCACAGTGATTAAAGACTTGAAACAAGATATGGCAAATTCTGAAGAATATTTATTAAAATGGAGCAGCACTTGAAGACAGTAAGAAAGGTAATATTATTAAGAGCATGTTACAAGATAATTTCATATCTTAAAAAGTGTTTTAAGGGAAGTATTCTTGTAGAGTAAAATGAGAAGTCATCCATATTTTGCAGATGATGAGACTGTTTTCATAAATAATGCTTCAAAAATTTCAGAAGTGTTACAACAGCTATCAGATAAAAGCAAAAATAATAGAACTAAAGACAAATAATAATAAGACTAAATTAATATTCTTTAACTTTTCAAAAAAAAATAAAGATTGAACTTTGATGAAGTGCTTACATAGTAATAACTTAAAAGAAAATGTACCTGTGTTTTGAAAATGAGGTTTTTAATAAATAGTGTTTACCAGTGCTTATACTTGAATGTTTAATAAATGAGCTGTATAGAAGTTTCAGACTGCATAATGAAATATGAAGAAACATATATTTGAAGTAATAAAGAAAGACTGAAAGTTTAATGCATGAGTGAGAACCAACGTCACTGAGAAAGGAAAGGGCAGAAATAAAACTGAGCTTATAAGGAGTAAGAAGATATATCAATTAATTGACAGACAGATTGAACCTTAAACTGTATCCCAAGAGATTGAAAAAAGGACATAGAAAGAGACTAAATTGTGAAATAGATGATTGAGATAAGTTACTAGAATGACATGGAGAAGAAAAGATGTGGATCAAATAAAATGGATTAAATTTGAATCAGTAATAATTGACAATTTAATAAAGATATATTAATGAGAAGAAAATAATGATAATAAAAAACTTAAATTGTTCTAAAATATTTGTCTTTTGATGTTTTGTTTCTATAAATATACATATTTAAATAAGGATATCAAATTTCTCCTGAGAATTCTCTATTTCTTGACATGAAACTTTGAATCTCATTGATTTCATTTCAGAATGTCAAAAACTACATTTGTGCATCCATTGTTATGAAATCGATAACATTAGCAAATTCTCCATACATTAATAACCTGTGTAAGCATATGAAATGGTGATTATATGATGTTATAAAAATCAACTCACTCAGAAAATTGTAGTGTAAACAAATATCAAAGGTGAGAGAGCAAAACATAAATGAATAAATTATTTGAAACATTACATGATCACTATTTCCTATTTCCTATGCTTACACAATCTATTGATACATTAGTTCACTCAGTTGGCTATGAGTCAGATACCTGAAAAAAATTGTAATTATTTTGAATGTTAGATAAATGTCTTGATTACTAGGGCACAAAACTTCTACATGTCTATATATATAAGATAATTCCTTTAATTCCACAAACTCATTAGAATAAGCACTTTCTATCAGATCATATGAATAATTTCTCTGCACATTAATGTACAATTGTTTAAGCATCTAATTTAACTATGAAAAAATCTGTATTATATTGTGTAACTAATGCACCTTTTCCATCTTTTTTTTTTAGAAAAAAGATCTTGAAATTCAACATCTCAAAATGTCCTTACATCTCTCTCCAAAAAGTTCAAAGTCGAAGAAGAGTTGAAATTTTCCTAATACAATATAAATATTTATACATGTATATAGATGATATATAGATTGTAACATAGTAATTTTTATTTTTGCAAGTATTTAAATAATTGCATCATTAAATTTTCTTGATATATTAATAATACATTTTTTAAAATACGAGCTGAAAATGGAAATACTGTGTCCATTTTTGATACTTTTGTAATTATATGCTTTTTTATTTATGTTTTATTTTCTATTTTATAAACTATGGTTTCCATGGAGATAAAGGTACAGCTTATAGCTGATTATAATGTAAATAATTGTACAATAAAAATATTATATTTATTTTGGTATATATATATATGTATATTTTAATTACAATGTACAAACTTTATTTTACTAACTGCCAAATTGTAAAAAAAATGGGATTTTTACCATACAATAATTCCGATAAAAGTTATTATATAAATAATATTGATATTTAAATAAAAGTCTGTTTTAAAATATGAATAATTTAACTTTATTGGAAGTATTTGGTTTTTGTATATTTTTATATTCTAAATGTTACAGTGCAAAGCTTTTTTTAGAACGTTTTATAAACGTTTAACATGTATCTGTATGCAGATTACTGTCCCCAACTATTTCTTGTTTTTAATTTTTAACCATAATAGTTGTATAATTTTGTATGTATAGTGTATAATGCTAATAAAATATTCAAGGCAAAAAAAAATTTTAGAATTAAAAAAAAAAAAAATCAAAACTTTATTTTAAATTTATAATAAAGTATTTATATTATAAACATTGTACATGTATGAATGCCCATGCATTTTGCTATTCATTTCACTGTTGTTTTTCTGTTATTATATATTCCAATTACATTCTTCCCATTAAATTTGTTGAAGATAATCTCAGCAATATTTACTAAATAATGAAAAGGAAGCTGAAATTAGTAAATAAACACTGGATAATAGTAATTGCTTTGTAGTTTGAATTATAAGTGGATGTATGTATGTTTTTTTTTTAATAATATGTTAGTAATAATATGATTCCTCTATAGACAATCATCTCTTAAAATTTAAGAGCTTTTACAATGCCTGATTAGTAATACATTTTTATTTATTATTTAATTCAATATAAATAATACATACAACATGTATTTTAAGAAAAACTTGTTTAATACTTTAAAATAAAAATGTTAAATATATCAACACAGTATGCTGAGCATGCTTTCAACTAACTGGTAGTCATACTCAATAACAGAATTTACTAACATATAATCAGTCCATTGTAGAAATCATTGAACCATTAGATCTGAAACAAACTCTGCTGGAATTTGAAATATGCTTTTACATTTAGATTCTAAGTTTTATAAACTTATAAAACTTTATATTTCTTTATACCTTAAAAGTGTAAATTTAAATTGTTGTAGACATTTTCAAAATTGAATCATGATACCTGATGTATACATAACTAAAACATAACTGCTATATAATAATTAATTTAATTTTCTTTTAAGTGCAAATCAATAATGATTTAATAATGTGATGTTAACTATAAGGTAAAGAAAGTATTTCAAGCAAAAACATAGGCAATCTATGCTAATTCGCTTTTATATACATATATTTTTGTTAGCAACACAACACTGCACGATTCTTTCAATTTATTGTAGTTTTATAAACAATAGCAATTCTTTTTTTGCTAGTGCCTCTATTATAAGTTTGAGCAGTTTGATGTTTCCAGGTTTGAAGCCCAAATTCTTACTAATAAAAACAAAAGCTGGAAATCAGATGGAATAGGAGTTAAACTGCATTTCTACTTGCTAAACATTGATTAATCAAGGTTACAATAGATGGTACTAGAATAGAGGAGGATAATTGCTTTTGAATATGCATAAATTTGTTGTGGATAACTTTTTTTTTACATTTTTTTCCTCCCCTCTGGTGTAAAATCTGTTAATTATATGTGTATACACACATTCTTTTGTAATGCTAATTTTATTTTTAATAAAATTATTTTTTTGCTTTTAAATTGCTTTTGTTGATTATAAAAGTGATGGTAACCTACTTAAATCTTATGTTTTCTGGTAATATTAGATGACACTTCAGATTCAAGTAGAATAATTTCTTGTATGATTTAACTATATTATAATTTCATTTAGTCAATTAATTCATAAGAAGTTCAAATACAGGAAGTGACATAGCTGCAGCCAGGATCCATGGACTTTGTGCTCCAGAGTTTACCATTAAACCTACATAGAATTTTACCTAAATTGATACTTTATTTCACTGAAAAATATAGCTGCTGTTCCAAACCAAAACTGCTTTAGAATATCAGAAATGTTTGATGATCAAACATTGGAGAGAATGTCTAGATTACAATATTTAAAATGGAAATTATATAAAATCATTACAAAACTACTGCATTTTAAATAGGAAGCATAAAAAGAATGGAATACCCCCATACTTTTCTTTTTAGAGCTTGAAGGCATTTCAAAAACTGAAATGGAGTAAAAAAATAGTTATAATCAGTGATGATATCCAACCGGTTCGCGCGAACCGGTTCTTAAAATTAAAAAAAATTAGCGAACCGGTAGTTTAATTATCCGAAAATAAATTTTATTATTATCCTAAAAAAGAGTCGATTTAACAAATTATTTCCAACAATAATCTAGAACATTATTTGTATTTTTTTTTTTTTTTTGTTATATCAAATGTAACAATGATTCTTTTTGAACAGATTGGGTTCAAAATGCTTTCCCCAGAATAATTCGACTATACGATATTGCACTTGGAACATGTGATATGCGCGATGAAATTTGAGTGATTAAGAATTATTCTGCAAGAAATAATTCACAACAGTTTTGTTTTAAGTAATTAAATCCATTATTTATCGCATTTCAAATTAGTTTCTTAAAAAGTATGCAAATAAAAAATGTTTTTTAATGAAATTTACTCTTGCTGAAATTATTTTACTTAAAAGATAAAATAACTTCATTCAAAAGGACCTATCATTGCGAAAACCTGTGTTAAATTGTGTTAATTAAAAAAAAACTAAATTCGAAAAAAAGAAAACAAACGAAAATAAAACATTGTTAAATATATATTCGCACAGATGTTAACTTAAAATATTTTTTTTCTAAACAAAAAAAAAAAAGTTTTGAATGTATTTTAAATAAAAAATACAAGATGAAATATAAAATATTTTAATAAAAAATAACGTAAGTTAAAAAAAAACAGGTATTAATTAATTCTGTAATCTATAAAAGGAAATGGTTGTTTATTAATTATCAAAAGTGTTTAATTAAAAGTCAGATGGAAAGTTAGATAAGAGAAGAAAGAAATTTTAGTTGACAATGGAAGCACAGTTGGCTCGGACCATGGGAAAAACAGAGAGGCGTTGTTCAGTGAATCCTTGTGGATGATATAAAAGAAAAAATATTGGTTTTTTCTTTTCAACTTGGTTGGGGAGCGCGTAAGTTTATCGTTTCTCTCCTTATCTCTGAAATGGAATGACTGATACCATAACCAAAATACCTCCTGAAATTAGATCGATCTTTCAATTAAAGACTCCGTGGAATTGACACCAGGAACCGGAGTTCTGACCGTAAGTATAGGAAATAACAATTCTTAAAATCAATCAAGAACTTTCTCAAGTTGAAATATTAATAAACAAGATTATTTAAAATGGACTCTTATCTGACTTTGTAAGTTTTAAATCAAATTAATAATGGTTAATTTTATATCTTTCCCGATTGTTAAAAGAATCATTTCCCTTTTAATATTTTTTATGTGTAGTAATATTTTATTGTAGAAATTATTAAATGATTACATTTAAGTTGTCTATAGATGCTTGATGGATTCGTTTGGTTAATTAGATTTTGGTTTTCATATTTGATCAAAATATATAGACATTCGATAAATAATGATACCTACGTGAGTATCTAAAATGTTTATTCGGATGTCTTTTAAGTTATTGGTGAAAAAGTATCTTATGGTGAATACTATTGGGTTATTATAAGTTTCCTCTGATTGTCGGTATCAATAATTTTGTATTTTGATCGTTTATGTTTATTTTGAAATGTTTTTGACCGTGGAATCTGTGTAATCGATCTATACCCAACATTTTTAAATAAATCTGTGCGAACGTATATAAATGTTAAAATTAAGTCGGGGGAATGGTATATAGTTTTGTAAAGTTGTATTAAGGGAGGGTAATCTTAGGTTATTCATTTCGTAGTTGAATTGGTTCAATGGATTGGATATATTTGTGTAATTAGTAGATGTAGTATGAGATCCGCACGGGCAGGATTATAGATATACCCACACCCTCTGTTTGCCTATGGATGGGTTTGTAAGTCGGCAGAAGACGCATCCATTCCTATGGAGTTTTTAGTTTATTGATCTACTTGCCACAGATGTCACATTCCTGTTGGTGGAGAGTCAATGTCTTCTCAATTTCTACTTATTGTTCAGATGTACATTCCTGACAATATAGTATTTTGTGTTGTCGTATCATGCTACATTGAATACATGAATGTATCAGATGGATTGGCGCCAGTTGATTGGAAATTTGTTGCCTAAGGTTAAATCAGGGAAGAATATTTTCTTTTCAAATGCAGACCTGTGTAGTCCATTCATACTCGCCCTCTAAATAAAATATTAAACATTATAGCAAGCTATTTTAAATGTAAAATTAAAAATTAAGATAAAAATCTAAATGTTAAACTTATTCTCGAATTTAGAATGATTTTATATGTGGTAAATAAATATTTTTCTGTGTTAATTTCTGGCAGTGGTTTATTATTTTATTCTTTTATATTTAAGATATAAAATTTATAGATTTTTATTCTGCGTTCCTGGCTAGTGACAATGGGTAAATCTAAATATGTAAATAAAGTGGAATCTAACAGGTATTGTACTTTTAAATTTTCTAGTAAATTAGATCTTTGTAGTGGTGGTGATTCAGTTGGTTATAAAACAATAATATAAAACCATTGTTCAAATGATTTTGTTATACGGACGTTGTTTTAAATATTTGTTTAACTTTTATTTTTTATTTAAATACTTTATTTCTTCACTTACATATTTATCATGCAAGATTTGTTTTTATTTGATTAGTAAATTTAATGGATGATCAGTTGTAGTAAATTTATAGTACATTATTTTCATTTAGTTTGCTATATCTGATGTAACAGTGCGTCTTTTTTTTAACAATAAGTTCAACATATTTTTTCTAGAATAACATGTCAAGATGATAAATATAACAATATCTTTGGCTCATCAAGTGTTATGACTCGTTTTCAAATCAAGAAATGAAACAAAAATGCCAAACAATATCAGATTCCTTCATAAAAGATCCAAAAACTGATACAGAATCGAAAACGATAGTAAAGGATGATATTTTGAATCAAGTTTTTTCTGTTTCTTCAGATGCAACGGAAAATAATGTTGACAACACAAATAAGCTGTCAGGTTCCAAAAGTACAAAAGATGCATATAAAATAAATGTAGATAGTGACCTTCCTGGCTGCTGGAATATGAAATAAGCCAATGAATTCAAAGAAAAATATTGTGGTTTACTTATTATTGGAAAAAAATTTGAGTGTGATAACTATATCAAAATCGAGTCAATAAAAGTGAAGGCAACTCATGTGTCAAAAGAATGGAGAAGTAATATTGTTCCAAGTGGAACAAATAAAATGGTTCAACAAGCCTCTCTTCAAAAAAAAATAACGGAACACTTTTCATCAAAAGCATACCAGATATGTGTGATGCAATTGAAAGAAAGTGCAAAAAATGCAATTTTCAAATTCATAGACAAAGTTCATGAAAAGTTTATGAGCTCCATCTGTAAAATTTTCAGTACGGTTTGCACTTTAGCAAAACGAAACTGATCATTTTCTGATATTGACCATTTGATAGAATTATAAAAAAAAGAGTGAATTAGATATGGGAGTGGGATTTCATTCTCAATTCCTGGCTGTCAAAGTTGTCGAGCACATTGAAAAATACACTAAAAAGGAAGTGTTTAGAAAAATAATAGATCAGAATTTAAAGACATGTTTATAATTAATGAGGCATCAACAATATCATGCAAACCAATTCTTATCATTTTTATTAAGATTAAAGATGCAGATTTCTCACCAACAATTTTTGTAGATTTAGTGGAATTACAAAACAAAGATGCTGAAACCATTTACACTGCTCTATTACAAAGTCTGCAATCAGTAGGAATTGATAATTCATATTTGAAGAATAATTTGATTGGATTTTGTTCAGATGGAGTAATTGTGATCCTGGGAAGGTGGTCAGAAGTGAATGTTAAAATAAAAAACCACTATCCTGAGATTATTATTTGGCATTGTTTGAGTCATCACCTTCAGCTTGTGCTGGAGGATTTTATCAAAGACATAAAGCAAATGAATCACTTTACAGCATTTATTAATGAAATATGTAAAATCTTCCATCAGTCTAATAAAAACCAAATGACATTAAATAAAATTCCAATCAATTTGGGAATTGGAAATTCTAAAAATTGTAAAGTTTTTAACCCAAGATGGGAAGCATGTCATCATAGAACAGCAGTTGCAACATGGTGAGCCTATCCAGCACTATATGATTTTTTTTCTACTAATAAAAATTTTTCTGGAATGGCTAAACATCTTGCCAACAAATATTTTATGAGATCTAGCTTTAAGAATCAATATTCTAGAAGAAATTGCTTTGTTGGCAGATGCTATTCAAGGAAGGAGTGTAAATATATTGAATGCTAAACAATTGATTAAGAAAACAAAGCATTTGAATATCTCAGAGAGAAGAGTGGTAGTTATGACAAAATAATAAATGAAACTATCTCTTCTAAGGAATTCCTGCATATTAATTTTGTTGAAAACAACAAATGAGTGAGTCTTCCCCATCAAAAATTACTGAATGTAATGATAACAAATATTGAATTAAGATTAGTGGATTGTAATAGCATAAGAAATAATATTCAAGATAGAAATCATAAAATTCATCAATTAGTTAAAATTGTGAACCGAGATGCTTGGAATCTGGTAGAAGCTGTAGTTCTCTGGAAAGAATTTGAAGAGAAATTATCAGATTTTTACAAAGCATTTCACCATGAAATTTCAGTTAATGATTTCCGTGATTATGTTGAAAATGTTTTGAGAAATCACCAGAAACATGTTGAACATGAAACTATCCAAAGAGCTAAAAATATAATTAAAACCAAGGCTGAATGAAGGTTTTCTGTGGTGAACACAATTTATTCAGATAAAAGAAATTACCTTGAAGTGGAAAATGTGGCAAATTCTTCTAGTAATAAATTGGATAGGTCTTCCATTAGATCATTGGGATTGCAGTGACTCAGTTCAAGTTTGGCTAAAAAATCACAATGCAGCTGATGATGCTATAGTCAAAATCATCATCAACCTGAAGAGACATATGATGTGACTAGAATGTCACTATGGAAATATCTTGCAAATGAATAAGTTTTTTTTCCAATTATAAAAAGGGGTTAATTTTTTTTAAATTCCATAAGTGAGATTGCAAAGTATATCATAGTGCACATGTGCAAGGCAGCACTTTTTTGTGTATGGGGGGGTGTGTGCAAAATTTCTGAGAAGTCTCCAAAAATTTTTAGGTATGAAACCAAGAAGTGATTTGCTTCCATGCTTAGAAAAAAGAAAAATAAACAGAATAGGTTCTTAAATACAACCTACTTTTAGAGAACCGGTTCTTGGAAATTTGGGATATCATCACCGGTTATAATGTAAATTAATATCTAAAATTAAAGTGGCAACAATGCAAAATAAAATGACAAAAATTGAGATTTATTATTCAATTATAAGATTTAAATAAATCTAAAAACATTTTAATTTTTAAAAATTACAGATAATAATTTTTATAATCATTATTCTGTTTGTTGTTTCACTTCTAAAGAAAAGAAATTCTCATCTTCTTTTTAAACATACTGTATAAATAATTCAAAGAAGTCATGTCAGTTAATAAGTCATTTAAAAATAATAATAACATTCACATTATTTGTATTTTGAAATGCAGTTTCATCAGTTTTCAATTTTTCTGAAATACTTTGACTATTATTCTTATTAACTATCATCATTTTATAAATTATTAACAAATTAATCTCTTTCAGCATATATCTTCTAATAAATGTAAACAAATGCATAAAGCAATAGGAAATAAGACTTCAATAAACAACAATGTATTAAAAATAAATATATGGTTGAGGGAAGTAATAGCAATTTGGATGATTGGCATTCAGATAACCAACGTTTTTATGCAGTATTTAAAAAAAAAAACGCCAGTCACAACTTTCTATAGTTTTTGCTTATCCACAGAAGGCTTGTGTAACAAAACAAAATTATACAATTGTTTTAAGAATATTCCCTCATTACTTAATTAGATAATAAAGAAAAATTTGTGTGATTGTTTTGCTAATTACCCGATACTAATGTTTTGAACAATTTTTCATCCTTATGTAATTCTCTAATCAAGAAAAGCTAGATTTCTATTTATCAACCAATACTGAAAACATTAGCTGAACTGATTGTAATTCTATTATTTGAAGGAAAAATACTAAAACTTTTAAATAAATTTTCACATTTCTCAATCCAGATTTAAACTCAGGTTGTAGTTATATAGCTGGGCATACTTATTTACAAGCAGCTGTTTATTATTGTTAGTCATAACAGGCAGATGCGCTATCATTGCAACTGTGGCCCTTTTTGTCAAAATTTTATACATTTTTTTTATTTTCAAAATTCTTACCGTGTTTCTAGTTGTGGGAATTTTTTTATTCATTGAAAGATTGAGCATTCTAATCCTGATTTTTGATATCTTTCTCATAGCTAAACATTTTTTTCATGTTTGACTGTAACATTTGAGATGGCAAACATCCAGAAACTATAACTGAATGACTATTAATATATTTAAAATGATTTCTGCATACTCATGGATTACATTAGTTTTGTTTTTTTTAAATAAGCAATTCATGATTGTTTTGCAATCTTTTTTCTATAAATAGCACTGCTTTCCTTGTACATAAACATAAACTGCTTTATTATCTTTATTAACTATATCATACTTTTTTAAGGCTGCAGAAAGAACTTCATTGCTAATTGAAGGGAGATCTCTTGATTCTTCTTTGAAGTTCAAAGGAACCAATCATGGGAAATTCCTAATGTTCATTTCATACATTCTTATTATCGCAGTTACAAATAGCATGATGAATTTATTTGATTTTGATTTTTAGTTTTAAGATCCAGAAACAATGTAGTCTTTCTTCTCACTGAGTTGCTAAATAATTTTCCAGCTAAAATATCACTTGAAATTTCTTGAAAGCTCTTTTTTTTTTAAATATATATTTACATTCTCAACGTGCAAAACTAAATGATGAACCTTAATTCCAGGAGTACTGTAAAATTACCAGAAAAGGCAACAATTGAGGATTTCCTATATATGAAGGCTGTCATTTGATAATATTTTTTATTTAACTACCTACAGCTGTAGATCACTTTCAAGTGAAGGAAGGTTGCACAAATTGAAATTAA
Source organism: Epiperipatus broadwayi (assembly GCA_028023455.1). Classification (NCBI taxonomy): domain Eukaryota; kingdom Metazoa; phylum Onychophora; class Udeonychophora; order Euonychophora; family Peripatidae; genus Epiperipatus; species Epiperipatus broadwayi. Next base: position 16,323,202 of record JAQFVV010006199.1, read on the forward strand.
ATGAGATATTGTTTGATTTTGTGAAATTAGAAGAAAAAATGAAGAGGCAATTGATTTAAAAAATGAAAATGTACTTTATTGCAAAAGCACAAACATTAGAAACACAAGTGTGATGGAATTCATTATAATTTAAAAATGGAAGAAAATCTAAGGGAGTAAAAGTAAATGAATATTACTGAAATCATTTAGATTTTGTAGATGATATAATAGTTTTTGCAAATAATGCTTCAAAGCTTCATGAAATATTGGAAACATTATCGGATGAAAGAAACATTAATAAGACTAAAATAATGTTCAATGTTTTTTTTCAGAAGAAGAAAATAAAGACTAATAATCATTAATTAGAAATTAACAACTACAAATATCTTGGTTAGATTTTTAATAGATGGAAAAATGAATGACATTAAACTTGGATGGAGCATTTTTGGTAAAAATAATTTAAAATGAAAATATGCCTAAGTGTTTGAAAATGATTTTTTAATAAATGTGTTTTATTAGATCTTACTTATGACTCTGAGATATAGATATTTAATAAAAGAGCAATACAGACACTTCAGATCACTCATCAAAGCATGGAGAGATATTTGGAGTAACAAGAGAAAAACAAAATACATGGATGAGAAAATGAATAAATATCACTGATCTCATTGTAACAATGGAGACTGAAATGAAGCTGCGCTGAACATAATACTAAGAGATGATAATAGATGGACAGTTGAAGTTTTAAATGGGATCTCATGAGAGACCACATGTGAAATGGATAACTGAAATAGAATTTGCTAATGTGGTGTGGAAATGGCAAGCTAGGGATTGGAGTAACTGGATTAAACACGGGGGAGACCTTCATCCTGCAGTGGATTGATGATGGTTGAAAATGATGTTGATGATGATAAATCTTAATCTATCTAGTTTGAAATCCTTTGCCTGCATTACTATTATCTGATTTCAAAGTGCTTTTATCTATTTTTTTTAATTTAAGCTATATATATTTACAAAAAATTAAAACAGAATTAAATCTATTTATAAAATTAAATAAACATCATTATTAATAACAATTTACTATTATTAATATGTTTTCATTTATCGTTTTAATATAATTCTGAGCTCAATCATAAATAGATTTCATTAATAACTTCAGTAAACAATTTTATTTTGATAAATATTAACTATTAAAAAGAAAGAGTAATAAATTAGAACTTGCTGTATTTATTTTTAAAATAATAGACTTATTATAATAATTAATAAAGCAAGTCATATATAACATGACATTACTTTTATGAGCTTGTGCACTTATTATAAGAAACTATACATTGAATGATTTAATCCAATAGATAAGAACTAAAGGTTTTTGGATTAATTTGGAAGTGTTGAGCTCAATTTAACAATTAGAAACGTGAATGGTGTATAATATCTTGAATAACAGATCAAACCATGATTATATTTTACATTGTGTATTATAAGTGAAAACGTGATATATGCATAATCAATGAATACACTCTTTTAACGAAATATTAGCTATTATTGTATAAGTTGAAATTTTTTTTAAATTATCATAATTAATATAAGGTAAAATTTCTGTAAACACACAATTTGGTTTTAAATCTCCACCCTCTTCCCGTGAATACTCAAAATTAAAAAATAATACTGAATGCTTTATGCCCATCCCTCTTCTACGTATTTAAATGGATGTCCTACACATGAGGGGTCAGAGCGTCAACATGGGCATAACAATAATATTGGCATCAGCATGGGATTTGGGCATTCTATCAGATTTTCAATGGTGTGGATGGCTGAAGAGTTGGAGTAGAGTGAAGCCTATCCATTAAAGTATGAAGATTTTTTATCTTAATATAAACTGAGCACTGATTATATATATGTGGGAAATGATGATCTGGACAACTGATAAGTGCTGGTTTAGCATGAAATATGTATATTGGTAATTATTTATCTTTTCTACATGTGTATTAGTGGTATAAGATAGTGTGGATAGTTGAGGGTACTTGAAAGTCTGTGTTCAAACTCCATATATTTACAATTAAGTTTCAGGTATATGAAGAGTGCCTGTATTTCAAATATTTGATATATATATTGTGCCCTTTTGTATGGGTCACCATTTAAGTTTTGTGCTAATCTAGTAGAAAATTTTAAATTTAAGAGGTATTTTAAATGTGTGATGTTGACTTTGCTTGTGGTAATGTTACCATAAGTTTAATTAAAGCAATCTATGAGTATTTGATGTGTGAATTGTGTTGGTATTGAGAAGATACTTAAAATGATGATGATTATGATGTAATACTGCATTAATAAATTTAATGACAAATGTTTAAAACTAAAGTATTTAAAAGACAAGTTAAAATTAGACAAAGATATTTATTTAATTTGAAATATATGTTAAAAATGAATAGAAATATTTTAAATTATAAGTACTTAAATTGAGATTAATATTTGATTTTAATCATATCAAATAATTATTTTGAAATCTGATATAATATCTTATTTATTTTAAAAAATAAATATTTATTTTAAAAAAGCAATTGTTAAGTTATTTTTAGATTATGGGAAGCGTTTCTTGTATTGTAAAGACAGATGTTAATTAGAGATATACACACACATGCTTGGAAGCTTTCTCATAAAGTTGCAAAACTATTTTAAAATTATGTTGTGAAATTTATAAATAATACGTGAGTTATCACGAGATAAAAATAAAGATATTAATGTAGAATATTAAATCTGATTTTTAAAAATATTGTCTTAAAAATATAACGTATTTAAAAGATTTAATTTATTTTAAAATGATCTTATAAAAGTTAAGATTTAAATCAAATGAGAAAGAATATTTTAAAAAATGTTTGATAGATTTGAATAAACGATAAAAATTATTGTAAAAAATGTAATAATATTAAATATTAAATAAGTCATTATTTTATTTTTAATAGTGTGTTAGTAAATATGTAAATAAGCTAGAAAGTTTGATTGTTTAAATGTACCAATCAGATAAGGAGTTTCTGCTAGTATAAAAGCTGGATTCAATTGTTGAAGGGGGCTCTCTGTAATTAAATTTCTAAGTTAATCGTGCTATTGAGAAAATAGCTAAGTAAATTTATAAACGCTCTTAAAATCAGTGTTAAAATCATAAGAGTGTTATTGTATATAATTTTATAATTTTTTAAATGATAAGTATGCAGTAGAAACTTAATAATTCCCTATTGGTCTTCTCAATATCGAAACTCAATTTACGTACAAATAATCATGGAAACATCACGTATCGTAGAAATATATCAGAAACTTTATGCTAGAAAAATAACAGACGCTGGATTAGTACATAAAACCATGAGATGGAGAAAAGTAATATTTTGGACTATAAATAGTATTAAAAAGTTTAAATTACTATTGTCTATTATAGATAGATATTTAAAAGAAATATGAATATTTCTATAGAAAGAAAGTATTTTGCAGATTTTTAACAAATAATATGTATATCTTAAGTAAGGATATAAGAAGTAGTAATTTTAATAAATACATGCCTTGTTAAGTCTTTGTGCTTAAAAGACTAAATATTGACGATTTGAAAAGGCAAATAGATTATAAATATGATTATTTAAAATCGTAATATAATAAAATTATTATATTGAAGTAATCTAAAACGCTGGACGTTATAGATGGAAAAATAGATTCTTACCTATAGATATTGTTTTGAAAAATGCGCAAGTAATACATGGATGTCCAAATCAAGTCAATCTAAGTCAAGCAAGCCAAGTTGATTAAAATAATTCAATGTAAAATAATTTATAAACTATAAATTAATTTTGAAATAATAATTTTAAATAATATTGTACGAAGAACTGGATCCAGAAAGAGAACTTATAAACTATTTTTTTAATTTTATTTTTGTTTTCTTATGGAAACTTATTATTTTTTTTAAAAAAAGAACGTTACCATTTTTCTATAAACTTTCAAGAAACACGTGATACAACGGAACAGGAAATAGTGTTCTATTGACTTTATATGTAGGATATTTGTTAGAACTTTTATGGTAGAACAAAAGTCGTCGCTGGAATACGTAATATAATCTTTTATTTTATTTATTTAACATAAAATTTTAAAATATTATTAAACTATTAAAAGTAGGTTAGGTACATTTATTAAATAATAACTTAAAAATAATATAATAATTAATTACATAAATTTATTTTTATAATTAATATAACACGGAATATTCTAATGAATGTTTATGAGTATAAATGTGAATGATTTTATTTTATGAAGCTGCAAATTCCGAAGAATGCTGGATAGCAGATTGGACATTATTATTATTATGGTAAAAACATTGTATAATGATTTTAATGAATTTAATATTTTTTTTTAGATCAATCAAATATTATGTTTTGTGGAATGAATGTATAGATATTTTAAGAAAACACATACATTATATTGGCAACGAACTTTATTAAAATATGCATAAGTTTTAATCTATAATATCAACATGATACAACATTACGTAAGAAGCTTAGAAATAATTATATGATTCTTTCATAAATAAATTTTGATATTTTATTATGTTATAGTATTAGAATTATATTTATTCTTTATTTAGGTAATTATTTTATTATTTGCAAGATAAGAATAGATTTGAAAAGACTCTATTTTTGTATTTTGTTTTATTAAATAAATTAAGTTACGTTATGGGTAGAAGCTTATATTTGGATTGAAGTTTATTAAGTATAGACGATGTAGTATAGGTAATTTGGATGATGAATATTTATTTAAAGTTGATGTTTGTTTTCCGGAAGTTTTTAGATAAATTTAGAGGATGTTTATAAATAAAATTATCAGAAAGGATTAAAATAACATATTAAGTAAAGTAATGATTTTACACAGAAAAGAATCATAGAATTTATCTAAGGTAATGCTTTATGAATTTGAAATTGATAAATGATTTAAATAATAGTATTCGAACAGTATAGATATGTAATGCATATTTGATAAAACGTATAACAGGAATTACATTAAGTAAAGTATAAGTACAATCAATTATTTGTTTTACATTACAAAGATACATTAATTTTGTAAAGCTATTAAGCAATGCTAATAATAAAGTAAATATATGATGATACATTATAAATGGTAATACTTAATTAATGTAGCTATTTAATTAGGGAAGTTTCATTGTTTACACATGCTACATAAATAGTCTTGACATATATTATTATTTGTAGTAATTAAAGTACACTACTATTTATTTTAAAAATCTAAGTTTTTGAAAACATACTATAATATTATTAGTAGAGTATTTGAAGAATGTATAATTGCTTGTTAAGCACATGAATTAATAACAGTATAAACTTCTTGTATTTGTAATTTCTTATTTTATTTTTATTTATTTTCTTAAATTCTAAAACTGTAAATAGTGTAAATAAGTTTTATTTGAAGTTATTATAAATAAATTTGTTAATTTGTTTTAAAAATGTGTCGAGTTTCATTATTTTTCACCACAGCATTTGACATCAGATAATTTGAAATAAACATAATATTTGCACAAAATGAATTTGTTATTGTTACTTAGAATTGAATACAATATTTGCTTAACATTATTTTATAAGAATTGATTGACATGAACATAAATATTACAATGGTCATAAGATGATTATAATGCACATTATAAGAATACAATATTGTTTATTGTCACAGATTATTAAGTATAAGATTTTGATCTATTTTAAAATAAAGATACCATATGAAATAAAAGATATACATATAATTGTTTATTCATTTAATGATTGATTATAGAATAGAAATAGATGAGATTAAATTACACTCTAAGATTAGTATTATTTATTATTATTATTAAAATAATTTAGGTGTATTTAAGTTTGATATAAAATCCCACATCATACTTATTTACATGAGTTATTATTATTTTAAAACTGAGAAGAACCTGAGATTATTTAATTATATTTTAAGTTAAAAGTTAGGAATTATTTTAGTATTATTAAAGATAATTTATTTTATTAAAAGTCATAAGAATGCTATAGATGTAGTGGTAAGATGATAAGGTAGTGGTAGTATTCTTATGCCATTGAGACAGTATCTTGGAGATATTGACTCAGTGTAAATCTGCTTATTACTTTGTAACTTTACTTCGCAGTCTCATAATTTTATAAATACTTATTTAATTAGTATAATCTAGAACTATATTGATTTTGATAATTGATAATAAATTTAATTAAGATATGATAATATAAAAGTATATTAAAAATAGATATGCAAATTTTAATTAAGCATAATAATGTAACTGAGCTAGTTGTATTTTAAACTATTTTATATATCAAGAAGTAAGGGTACAATATATATACTTTTCTATTATTGACTATTTATGTTGAGAATTTTTGTATAAGTGTTATATTTAAAAAAATATTCTATTTTATATTTAATATGTTTAAAAATATATTATATATATGAAATATTTATAATAAAAATATCAAAATCCTATGTGAAATATATTTAATGCCTAACTTCTGGAAAATTTTCAATATTAAATATGTAAAGTGTTCAGTGTATAAAATTTGAAAGCAAATATTTCAGTCATACAATTTAAAATACATGTATAAATTATATGTTATAAAACCAAAAAACATAAAATATTATATAAATGAAATATCTATAATATCAAGTCTTTCAATACAAGAAATATAATATATATTGTAAAGAAGATATTGAGATATTTCAATATATAAAATACATTATAAAAAAATAATAACTAATAGCTTTTGCTGAATGAAAAATTAAGTTTAAAATTTATTGAAGCATCTTACTGAGACAAATAAGAATGTACTTTTTTTGTTTCTGTGAATGCTAAGTACACATCAGGATCATGTGATCAAAATTTTGTTCTAAAATCAGAAGTTTTAATTTCCAGTGATTCTAACTGTCATCCAGTGAACTAGAATTGAAATTAAATGAGTACATAAACTTTAAATAAATATTACATTTAAAAAATGAAAACGTACAAAAAAGGATTAATAATGTATATGGAAATACCTATTTATAATTAATTAAAAATTTTATATTGAAATGAATAATGTCTTATTCATTTCAGTGTCAGCCATGTAGTCTTCATATGGTTATGAGTTGATTCAGAATTGTAAGGATTACTAAATAAAGCAGTTCAAAAGTAAAAAAAAAAAGATTAAGTCTGTTTTGGTATGACCTTCGGAAACAAGGGGAAAATTCGAACAATTTAATAATTACAATACTTTTCAATTTCAATCAGTTAAATAATGAAAATATTTTTGCAATTCTTTTAATTAAAATAAAATCTGATATCATCATCATATTAAAGAAAATATTTTCAAAGTTTATTTAAATATATATATATATTGGATAATTCCTTTAACTTCTTTGCAGTTGTAATTTTAAACATATAAATATATATACAAAACATCCATTAAGTTAAATAATAAGTGGTTAATGGATAAAGAATGGGTAGTTAATTAATTAATATATGTGGATATATATCCATTCAATATATATAACAGAGTAATTTTGTAGTAGAATTGAGGGGAAAAAATCACATAATAGATCATGTCAGATATCCATTTGTTTATCTGTCTTCTCTCATGTGTTGATATAGATGTCGCTGTACGTGCTTTAAATTGTGGAGACATATTGAAAAGGGCAAAAAAACAATTTGCCAAAAAAGGCTTTTATATAATAATTTTATAATTTGTAATCTTTGTTGCTTGTATATATGTATTTTTAAACATATTTGAGTATTGTCAGACATTTATAAAGAAAAGGTAATTGTGTTATTTTAAAAATTATCTTTATTCATGCAGATCATGCTTTCAGTAAAATGCATACCATAATCATAGCTATATTTATTACTTTACTATCATTGATGGTATTTAAGTATACTTGCTTATATTCAAATACATTTTAATTTGTTGGGTAGTTATGTAAATTTTATTTGAAATCTTCTTAGAGAGCCCATTTCTTCGAGATAAGGATACTGATATCTTTTTTTATTTATTGCAAATTGATCTTTGGTTATGGTCCAAGCCTCTTTAATCTTTCTCTTTTTATCCTCCCTTTCAGTACAAACAATTTTTGCTTTAGATAAATCAAATTTATGGCCAGAATATTATTAGTCTTCTATGAAAATTGAGTATTCGTTACTTCTTTTAGCTCTATTATAGAGACAGTTGTGCTGGATCAATCTTATAGATAAATTGGCTTTTGATTCACTATAATAGGCAATTGACTTTAGTGCAAGAGAATTTATAAACTATTTGGTGAACTGATTCAGTGGATGGATTTATCTTTTGAATTGTTTAGTAAGTTTTTTAAATATGGAGAACAAAAGCTTATATTAAACTCTCCATAGAGTAGTGCCTCTCCAGTGCAAGCCTTAGTAATCAATGAATGCAGAAAAAATTGTATATGAAATCCCCATCTAGTGTCTAATCCAATATCCCCAGACTAGTTTCTAGCTTATGGCTTTCCTCAGTGGGGAGCTTTGGATCTAAGAGCACTGCACCCTTGATCTAGGCGCAGTGCTCTTAGATTCAAAGCTTCACTAATGAAAGCCACAAGCTAGAAAATAGTCTGGGGATATTGGATTAGATACTAGATGGGGATTTTATTCACAAACCTTTCTGCATCCATTGATTACAAAGGCTTGCATTGGGTGACACTACTATATAGAGAGTTTGCTACTGCTATTAACAGTTTGTGTAAGCACAGTAAATGCTGATAATGTGATGTTTTGGTAGTTATATAAAAAAAGTTTTCTATCATTGTACTACAAGACCTTTTGATAATATATAAAGCATTAAGATAGCAGGTTTCATATCTTATTTTTCAGAAGTTTGACTTATTAGTTAATAAATCTTCACATTAAATGTTGTATATTATTATTAAATTCAGTAGATAGCTACATTTTTTTTTTGCAATGCAAGTTTGCAACTATTAGTACATGAATTAAATTAACTTTAAAATCATATACCATACTATTTATTACATGTAATGCTAAAAAATAAAATACTATTTTCTTAAGCTTTTAAAAATGATAAGCTTAAAGTTTAAATTACCATTGAAATGTTAAAATAAGAAATTCATACTGTAAAATACAATTTTATTTAAAAATATTATTTTGATATATATATTTTCTTTGTAATTATTTTGCTAAATATGCGAACTTTTGGATAACATCTTAGTTTTTGAGGTATGACTGTATATTAGTATTACAAAATATTTTGTATTATTAAGCTGTCCTTAGTCTCAATTAATTTGGTATAATCATTATTATACAATTTAATATTTTAAAAATATCACAGTGAAACAATTTTTTACAATTCACTATAGATGGTTTCAATTGCCCCAGCAATTTTTTTCAGAACTATAACAAACACAATACAAATACATGAAACCATCAATAATGAATTGTAAGATAGCATTGTAAAAAGTAATAAACAACATGAATGATATTAATATTATTAAATGGATTTGACAATGCAATAAAGATAAAATTATAATATTTCATAAGTTTATTTTTTTATATAAATATAAAAACATTACATTACGGGTATTTAAAAATTATCGGTAACAATTAAGATTATTACACTATTTCAGTAGCTTTAACTTAGGATATGTGGATTATCAGGGAAATAATTAAAATAGAAAAAAATGAATGAATGCAAAAGAAATGAAAAACAAAATCTTAACTTATTTTACTTGTTTAAATAAAACTTTGTTTTTCTAATCTATCACAACCATGGTAATAACAGACAAAAGTAAAAACTGTTTATGAAAATAACTAACTGATAGCAAAAATATATATTCAGAATTTGGTCTGGGGAGACCTGTCAAGTGAATGGCATCGAGTAGCTGAGATTAAGCAAGTGGCAGCCCTGATGATATACTTAATTTATTTTTTAAAAAAATATGTTATTTCACATTCCTACTCACTTTAAGGAGGCCACATAAATAATATTCTGGAAAAAGAGCTACATTATGAAAAATGTTGAGAAACACTGCACTTTTATTTTTACTTTAAATGAAAAAACAAGTTAATCTTCTTGTGTCTTTTTTTTCTTCTTAATTTTAAATAATATAAAAAATTGGGAGAGATTATATCCTCCTTTAAAACAAATGAAACTTTTATTAATTACAAAATTAATTCCAGGATATCCTCTATTTTTTAACACTTAAATTTTACTTCAAGTTTCAAAGAGTATATATTTTATCAAAATATGTCATCAATAGTATACAAGAAACATCATGATTATATAATTGTTTATTATTCTTTTAAAATAAAGTGAAAATAAATTTTTTGGCAAAAATTTTGTAAAATGCAGTCTGAAACTTTAAAATAGTTTTTAAAAAAAATTAAAAACAATAATTAACATTTTTAATAAATTTATTAATAAATCAACCTTTTACAACATGAGAGACAAAAATAATATTTTTGTTTAACATTCAGTGCATTTTAAGAGTACAGAATATTTGGGGGAAAGAAGTAGTGGCTTAGATGATTGGTACTTTGGTTGAAATTCAGTTAAACAAATAAATTGAATGGAAATTACTTTGGTGATCATGTCATGTTTGGAGCTTTAATAAAGAAACTTTAATTTTCAAGTTTATCATATTACTGTTGCACCAAATCATACAAACTTTCACATAATTAACTTATTGGTTCTAAATCTTCTAAAATCTTTAAAGTTAGATAAAACACAATTGAAAATCAACTTTCACAAACAACAAAATATTACAGGAGTTTATGATTATAAAAGTTTTGTAATTTATATTAAGTGAATAAAATCTAAAGCAATCAAATTTTAGCACATCCTATACCCCCCTCCCCAATATATTCTTATTCTTGATACTTATGTGACTTCAATAAAATTAATAAATAGTGATCAATTGCACTAAAAAACAAAACACGCCCCAAAAGTTCATTCTAATGATCTAACAGATTTGTTTTTTGTTTCATTTGGGACTTCAGATATTAAAAAATTGTTTAAATTTAATTACTGTGTAATCAACTGTTCAAAAAGTTGAGATATTTAAGCACCAAATTAGAAGCTAAGCATTAATTTATTCATGTGTTACTTTAAACCTTTCTCATTTTGAAATGATATTGAGAATTTATTCCTCTAATCTCACTTCTATGTCACATATTTGTTGTACTGATTTAAGTGGATGCTTTCAGTTAATTATTACACAGAAAAAACTAGCACACAGTTTCTTGCAAAAAAATAAAAAAATAACACATAATTCTGCAAGTTGAATTAGATTATTTATTTACAACAACACCGCATGAATTTTTCATATGCTTAAAGAGTAGTTGTCTGTATCCTATTCTAGGAACATATTTAGCTTGAGTAATCAATGGACAGTATATGGTGTGTTGCCATAAAATCCCCTTCCCAGACTTATGCCTTCTTCACTGAAACCAGATAATTAGCCTAGACATGGAGGTTTTAAGCACTATACTATCTGGTGTAAGTTTGTAGTAGATAATTTTATAATATAATATAAATAACTAGTCGTAGATCATTGTATTATCAATAAGATAATTAATTAGTATTCTTATTTTAGAATCACCATGCTTCAAACTTTCTTATATTTTCCTAGATTACAACCTGATCCTACATTGGCATTGTCATGTGAACAATATTCATAATATATATACAAATCTTAGTAATTATAATAACAACATGGCTTAAATTACAGCACATGCACTTTACAGATGGAACGATATTTATAATGAATACTCTCCTAAAGTCTTTTTAAAAGATAGAGTGGATTTATTCTATCTTTTAAAAAGACTTTATTGTGTGTTTGGAAAGGAAAGTATTCATTATAAATATTGTTCCATCTATAAAGTGCATGTGCCATGATTTAAGCTATGTTGTTATTATAATTTATAAAAAAAAACATCACACTATATAAATAACAATATTTACATATGTTTAAATCTTAGTAATGTAAAAGATTTTATATTCTCTGCCTATGGATTCAGATTACAGATGTATCTTTTCTTATCAATTTAATTTATGATATGCTCTTTAATGGAATTTAGATAGTTAAACTGACTATTGAAATTAGGTGAGGGTTTAGGAGTTTGTTTTGTTTTCTTCAACAGTTCACTGATACTGCAGTTCTTATGGATATGACCTATTATTTCTGAATTTAAGTTTAAAATGCTGTAAACAGTCTCAAACCTTTTAGATTAATTCCAAACTACTAGATGACAATTTAATAACTTATGACTTTTATCACAAATTTAGCACAACGATTGAATAATTTATATTTAGAAAATTTTGCATACAAAATGGTGATTGTTACCCCCCCCCCTTCCTTGTCCGAAATGGTTCTGGAACACATGATTGTGCAATACATGCTGTAAATGGAATTTTGCCAAGCAATCTAACTTTTGGAATAAACAAATAGCAATTTCTTTTTTGAAATGGATGACGACATCCAAAAGAAAACAGCAGTAATAACAAAATCAACGTATTTATTCAATTAGTAAAAAACTTGTAAATTGCAGCACTTTGAGCAGGAAAGTTAACATATTAATTTAATTAGAACAATAACTGTAAATTGCAGCACTTTCAGCAAATAACAAAGAAAAATCAGCATTAATAACAAAATCAATGTATTTATTCAATTAGTAAATAGAAACATAACTGTAAATTGCAGCACTTTGAGCAGATAACAAAGAAAGAACAGCAGTAATAACAAAGTCAACATATTAATGCAATTAGTAAATAAAAACAACTGTAAATTGCAGCACTTTGATCAGATGGTTTTTCAACAAAGATTCAAAAAGGACAGAAGTCAATAACAAAGTTGAAATTGAAAAAAATGCACAAATAAATAACGAAGTTGACATTAAAAATGATAAAACATTCACAATAACAAGTAACTTGAAATTGTAAACAATAAACTTTTGAATCAGCAATCTCCAAAAATGCACGTATATAGTAGGTTTGACTGACATGTTTTAAAACACATTTTGTGCATATTCAAAAATGTTTTTCCACAAGAAAAAAACTCGGGTTTATTTAACGATCACAAGATGACGCCTTTATAGCATATTGAAAAGTTGTCCTATCTTTCCTAGGTTGCAGGAATAATGCCCAAGTACCTTTAATTTTGTTGAAAGTCAGGAATTTTTTTAACTGTCATGCTTTAGGTATTTTAATTTTTTATGTTAATTTCTTTTCCTGCCATTTTTTAAAACTACATGCTTGTTTTTTGGAATACTACAGGTATACCAAAGTTATTATTGATTTTTTGAGATTTATTATTATAGTTTTTAAATATTAGTTTTTTAATTTTTTATACTCCACAAAATACTGTTGAAAGTAAGGATTTTTTTTATGTAGTGCCTTGGGCATTTTGATTTTGCTAAAAGTCTGGAATTTTTTTAAATGCAGTGCCTTAGGCATTTTAATTTTTTTTCTCATCTGTCATAGCATTAGCCGAGAAGCGAACCTGATAACCCGGGATAACTGCTTGTAAAGCAGCTGTTGCTGACCTACGTGCTTGTTTGAAAGTCAGGAACTTTTTTTCCCATTTTTTTGAAACGTGTTTTTAGTCAATGTCCTTTATCATTTGCATGTGTCAGCAGTGTTTTTGAGATGTTTTAAAATTCAAAATGGCACCATGTGCATACCATATTAGCACCAAAATTGTTTATACTCACAGTCTGACTCTGCACACTTCTTATGAGCCTTACCAGACATACACAAAAATAAGACTGGTGTAGTCTGTTTAAGTTCCCTATCCAGCTCTTTGCTCCTACAGAGACATGGTCTTTGGGATGTCATCCCTTGTAGCAGAAAAGTTGCTACAACTTTTTCTTTGGGTCCTTTCTTCCTGACATCCTATGATGCAACAGCACCATCACATGAAGGGTAAGAAAAAGCTCTTGATCTTTTATGCAAACACTATTTATACTTTTTGCAGTTTAATATCTGGTATTAATTATTATAAAAGGTAATAGCTATTTACATTAATTTATCCCCCCCCCCCCATTAATGCATCTTTTTACAAATTATCATCAGTGTATTATTTATTCCTTTCACCTGCAATTAGTCTTTCCACTATTGATTAAACTGACTCTTCCTCTGTATTCTTTTGTTTAATTAGTTTAAAGTAGCTAATGCTCTAATTAAACAATATTAGTCTTTTCTATACTTAAATTCATTAAGCTTTTCTAGCATTATTATTCACATTTTTTTTAATCTATCAGCAATCTTTTTTCATTGCTTTTGGCTACAATATCTGTCTATATTTAAGTTTCTATTCTTTTCTATTTTTTCTGGAGTCACAAATCCTAACTTTATAACTTATACAAATTACGGTTACTAAAGTCACATTTTTTCCAAAATATAACACTCCTTATTCCAGGAAATACCCTATTTATTTTATTACACATAATCTTGAAATCTATTTGGTTTCCATTTTTCCCAATATTTTTTCTCTCTACTTTTTCTTTATGTGCCAATACTATTTTCCTAGCTTTACAGATAATAGGATTTGCTTTTTCCACCAACTCAATATGGATAGGGTTTGCTGTTATTAGCCCTACTTCATTTGCAAATAATTCTCAGAATCTTTACTTTATCTATTGTCCACATCACCCTTTGTTCACCAGCATTCACATTAGTAGCTAGTCCTAACTTTTTAAACCAGTCCTGCCCTATTAATGGACTGATTTTTCCTATTACAATGTATAAAGGTACTTTTACTCTTTTCTTTCTGTACTTCATAGGCACTATCATATAACCTAACATTCCTAGTTCATTTCCACCAACATCTACAGGTCTGATAGATATCTCTCTAATTGATATGTTTGAATGATCTCACCTAAGCTGTTTTCATAGCTTCTCTCAGATCAATAAAATTCCAGACCTATTATCAACTTCCATTTCTATTTTGATTTCTAAACCTGTAACATAAACTTATTTTGCCTACTTACTTTCATATTATTGATATTCTCCATATTGTCTGTTATGATTCCATTTTTATTTTTTGCTGCTGCTCCACTCTTGACTGGCTTTTCCCCTCACTTTCCCGACACATTTTTTCCAAATGTCCTTTCTGTTTACAGTTATGGTACCATTCATTTCAAAAATTTGCACTCTTTTCATGTGATCAGCTTTGCCATGGCAAAAACAATTCATTCTTTTGCTTGTAGTATTGCTTTTATCCCCCTTCTTTTGATCAATTTTTCCAACTGCAATTTTTTCATTTTCAATTTTACTTTTAAAAAATGCTGCTTGCACTATTATCAGGTCATGAGCCACTGCCTTCTTAATCATTGACTTGAAATTTAAATCCATTTCCCATCAGCAAGTTTTGCCGGAGTCTATCATCTAACAGAATCCAAAATGACTGATCTAGTTTTATCTCGTCTATATAATCTCAATATAAGCAATCTTTTGCTAATTCTTTTAACACCATGCTGTATTATTTTATCATTTCACCCTTAATTTGTCTTCTATTTCTTAAAGACAACCTGGCTGTATGTTTAGACTGTCTGGGGCTAAAATAGTCACTTAATTTTTTGACTATCTCTTTATATCCATTATGGGTATCTCATAATATTTATTTATTATATCTATTACCCTTCTAGCCAATAAACACATTAGCACTACTATCTTTCTCTTATTGTCCTCAATCCCATTCAGCAAGAAAAAATTCTCTAACTGCATAGTTTATAGAGGCCATTCTACAGCATCACTAACATCGAATTCTGATATCACTAACTGTCCTAATGGCATTTTTTCTAGATTTGAAAAACCTTACTGTGACTGGTTTACTTTTTGAAATCCCTATTTTACAGGCTCGAATATGACTGTGACTGCACCAAGTTTGTTGTGTATTCAACCACGAATCTGAATGCCAACAAAATCACAAAAATTATAGACTATAAGTTTTAAAGAATAATATCAAAATAAAGATGAAAATATATTTACTTACATTAATATACATAACACCTTACATATAATTGTGCCTTCAGTAATTCCGATGATTACTAACAACTGACCACCACTGTCATTACTATTCTCAGACCTGAGTAAATAACTAAAAAATTGTTTATACTCACAGTGCGACTCTGCACAGTTCTCATGAGCCTTATCAGGGCATACACAAATAAAAATAAGACCAGAACGGTCTGTTTAAGTTCTCTATTTGGCTGTTTGCACCTACAGAGGCTCAATATCTGGGATGTCGTCCCTCATAGCAGAAAAGTCATTTCAACTTTTCCAAGAGCTTTTTCTTTGGGTTCTTTCTTCCTGGAATCCCATGACGCAACAGTAACATGTCACACAAAAGGTAAGAAAAGCTCCTGCTCTTTTAAGCACATACTATTTATATTTTTTCACGGTTTAACATCTGGTATTAATTATTATAAGAAGTAATAGCTAATTTACATTAAGCTATCCCCCCCTCTAGTAACGCGTCTTTTTACAAATTATCATCAAGCTTTTAATTGTGTCCGTATATATTCCTTTCACCTGCAATTAGTCTTTCGACTATTGATTAAATTGACTCTTCCTCTGTAGTCTTTTGTTTAATTAGTTTAAAATAGATTAATGCTCTAATTAAACAATACAAGCCTTTTCAATACTTAAATCCATTAAGTTTTTCCAGCATTATTATTCACCTTTTTTTTTTTTTTTATCTATCAGCAATCTTTTTCATTGCTTTTGACTACAATATCTGTTTATATTTAAGTTTCTATTCTTTTCTATTTTTTCTGGAATCACAAACCCTAGCTTTATAACTTATACAAATTACGGTTACTAAAGCCATATTTTTCCAAAATATAACATCATTAGATTATTTCACAAACATACATTAAAAGTTATAAAGCCACATTGATTAATATCATCATTTTTAAGTAGGTAGTGTATTTTATTATATTTAAAGGAAATAAAAACATATCAGTTACTAAATCTAATATATCATATTGAAATAAATTGTATCTTATTAATAAATTTTATAATTCTTGAAAAATTATTTTAAAATGGATGCAACCAGACACTGCTATCAAACATTAAATCAGTATTAGCTAAAAATGACTTTTATAAAGATTATTATTTGAAAGTATAGTTCTTATCCGCAGAATAATCACCCATATTAATTATTTCCTCAATCATTAAAAAGGATGTCATAATAAATTAATAGCAGATATAATATTAATTTGTTCAATAATTTATATATATGTAGTTAAAATCATTGCCGCATATTATTTAATGATATCATAGAATGAGAATGTCAAGTAAAATAGATAACAAGCTTAGTATAGAGGGAGTGATAAATTCCACTTTCTCACAGTGATAACCTTGCATATTTTTATTGCTATATTTAAAATTATATATCCATACTTTTCTAACTCACTCAATTTGGGATCTGACTTTATCTTTAAACTTCACTTCATATCTACTTACTAACCAATGTTGAATGACTAGTTAAATAACTTAGGAGCTATGTGAAAAACTGAATTTTGGAAATTCTTCAGCTACTTGGGGGAAAAAAGTCCATCTTCAATCTACAATTAAATATTAAAATATTGAGTTATGGATATAACAGACGAAAATACCAGCAATTATGCCTACATAAAAAGTAAATAAACAAAGATGCTGGCGAAGAAGTACCACAATTACCCACATATAGGATGAGTTATGGATATAACAGACGAAAATACCAGCAATTATGCCTACATAAAAAGTAAATAAACAAAGATGCTGGTGAAGAAGTACTACAATTACCCACATATAGGATGTAGCAGTATAATAAGGCACACTTTCTTTTTGTATACATTTTAAAGAAAAATATTTTTCTACATTTTTTCATGAATCTCCATGATTTACTGTACTAATTTTATAGTGGTCCATGTCTACAAAAATGTAACTAGGGAATACTGTAGATAGGTTCCTTTAAATCTTCATTCTCAAAACCAAGAAAATCATTTCCAGATCTAAACATTTTGAATTCTTAACTGTATGTTATTTAAACTTGTGGATAGATTTACATTTTTGAGAGAACTTTCTTTAAATATTTTAATCATTTAATTTTAAAATATATTCTTAAAAATTATGAGAATAGTGTTATTTTGAATGTTTTGCTCTGTTATTAATAATATGATTATGTTGTTTTGTTTCATAAAAGAACAAAATGCAATAGAATACTTATATAGGTATATTAATATAAACCAGAAGTTTAGACTGATTGAAATTTCAGTTCATAATTTTGATTACCTGCACATAAGACACACCCCATATTTTACGTGTATTTTGAGGGGAAAACGGTGTGTTCTATACCCCAGAAAAAAAGATACATATGATTTTCCTTGTTTATTTTTATCATTTGAATTAGAAACAATAAGTCTAATTATTTTAACATCACATGATATATGCCTACACATGCTGTTATTATCAGAACCAAACCATACAGTAGAGTTCAGATCTATATGGCTATACAAGCAAATGAGCTTGGGTTGAAAACATTATAGTGTTTTCCATCTTGAACTCCTAGTTTTATAGTTGCATTAGATCCTAAAATCTAGATGCAGTTCTTACTGATGAAAGCCACAAGCTAAAAATTAGTCTAGGGATGTTGGATGAATAGGCACTACATAGGAATTTTTATGCACAAATCTCTCTGTATCCATTGATTATGAAGACTTGCACTTGATGGCATTACTGTATGAAAAGTTTGGTATTCATAATAACAGCATGTATAAATATATGAACGGTGATCATATGATATTTTGATTGTTTTATATTTATCCTGCACATAGGATAATGGTGATTGTGATTGTTGAAAAACCAAAGACACCAAAATGTGTAGATGCTGAACTGAGTTTAAATCTATATGACTATATAAAAAAATGAGTTTGGGTTGAAACATTATGGTGTTTTTATCTTGGGCTCCTAGATTTATAGTTAACCAACTAGGTAAAAGATGGTTGCTGGATGGCTGCATTAGATCTTAAGATCTAGGTACAGTGCATTCAAATCCAAATCTTCTCACTGATGAAAGCCACAAGCTAAAAACTAATCTGGGGATGTTGGATGAGTAGGCACTAGATAGGGATTTTATGCACAAATCTCCCTGCATCCACTGATTATGAAGACTTGCACTTGGTGGCATTACTGTATAAAAAGTTTGGTATTCATATCTAATTATTTTTCTAAGAATTATCTATTATAAATTTGAGTAATGAATGAACATTTAATTGTACTACTACATATAAATTCCCAGACATTTTTTGGGATATTATACTTCTTCAGTGAGAAATGATAATTCTTCTTTTTGAAGAAGATTAATATCCAGAAATTAGTCTGAGGGTTTGGATATGGCATTATCATCTCATGTCATTCATTATTTAAGTTTACAACAGATGACTCTGTGGTAGAAAAAATAGAATAAATTATTGTTCATACTTTAAACTAAAATTAATGCACACAATTAATTTTACATATTTGTCTATATATTGCATTTAAAATGCACATTCATGAAGCTACATTAAAAGTTTATATTTGCTTAGTGCTTTCGGGAACTTTGTGCTCCCAAATTCATAGCTTATAATAATAATGTTTGTTGTTAGCTTGTCTAATAGAGATGTATGCAAATCATTTAAACCGCCCATTTTTTCAAAACAGAAAAGCAGGCATCTCTCCTATTGATGGAGTTGGGTCTTCTGCTATAAAACAAGCCTCCTTTATCTTGTGCTTGGTGTCATTGCACTCAGTTCAAACCATTTCAGCCATCATAGGTGCGAATATATGGCCTGTGGACCTTTGATGTTACGAAAAATATTGGAATTACCTTCAGATTTGATTCTTGCCCTGTTATATAAGTATCAATGTTGTGATACTCTGGTAGCAATTGCAGCTCGTGTTTTCCCATAATATGCTGCACACTGCAGCTGTTATGGTGGCAGGTAAGTTTGTAAACAGCCTGATGGGTTTGGTCAGGTGCAATCTTGTCTTTTGAATTATTGATTAGTCTATTAGTGGCAGGTGGTGTACAAAAGCTTAAATTGAAATCTGTTGAGATTGTTTTAATGAGTTTTTTTAGCCAAGGTAGCTAAGTATGGTAAAAGCATACATGGTTTATCCTCTTTGGCCGGGTTAGTTCTTAGCTTGTTATAAAATTGTTTGATTTTCCAATAATTCAAAAGACAAGATTGCACCTGACCAAATCCTTCAGACTGTTTACAAACTTACATGCCCCCACAGCTGCAGTGCGGCATACTATGGTGAAACGCAAGTCGCAATCACTTCCAGAGTATTGCACCAACAATACTTATATAATAGAGCAAAAATCAAATCTGAAGGTAGCTCAATATTTTTTGAACATCAAAGGTCCACAAGCCACATATTTGGACCTACGATGGCTGAAATGGTTTGCACTGAGTACAATGACACCAAGCGCAAGATAAAAGAGGCTTGCTTTATAGCAGAAGAACCCAACTCCATCAACAGGAGAGACATTTGCTTCCCTATTTCAAAAAAATGGGCAGTCTAAATAATTTGCATATATTTGCATACATCTTTATTAGACAAACTAACAACAAACCTTATTATAAGCTATGAATATGGGAGCACGAAGTTCCTGAAAGTGCTGAGCAAATATAAACTTTTAATATAGCTTCACGGATGTGCATTTCAAATGCAATATATAGATTACGAATCATAAGTAAAGTAAGACTAAGCTTTTTACATATTTATATAAAATTATTTTAAAACTAACTATAACCTTTTGAATTTTTTTGTTATCATTAGATACCCTCAAAATCTGTATAAATACAATAATTCTATCTCTACAGCTTTTGACTTTGCCAGGATATAATTTTATCATTGATTAACATAGGCATTAATTAATTTTATTCCTAAATGTAGTATTTCAATATACAAATGCATGAATTATTAACCCTCAAAATCTGTATAAATAAAATAATTCTATCTCTACAGCTTTTGACTTTGCCAGGATATAATTTTATCATTGATTAACGTAGGCATTAATTAATTTTATTCCTAAATGTAGTATTTCAATATTCAAATGCATGAATTATTATCATCATATCTAAAGTCAGTTCACTCATATCACACTAGATCATTTTCTTCTACGCTCTCTTACTTTTAATATATTCATAATTATTATCAACTATCAACTTTTCTACTTATGCTTTTTTAAAATTATATATTCATTATTATTATTCCGTATTTAAAAACTAATCCAACACAATTCCTGTTTTTTTATTTTCAGACTATCACTTCTGTTCGTAAACATTACATAGTAATTTTGAGCAAACAAATCATTATTTGTTTTAATAACTCGGAATTTAAATTTCTTATTCATATCTCATTTCTCACTCAATTTTAAAAGCTTTAATTAACACCCCCCCCCAATCCAAATTCAATCATTCATAAAAATAATGACATATTCCCTACATAATTTTTGTGATTGTTGCAGTTTCTTTCTACTCATAGATCTTAGCTCTCATCATCCTTGCTCACAATCTGGATTTGCTCCTATCAGTTATAGGCCTATATTTTCTTAACATAGTTTTCCTCAATTAAACTATACTGTATTTGTATTTTAATGAAGCATGTCCTCTGGGAAAAATAAAGATATTTATTGCTCTATAATGATCAGTTACATCAGATTTAAATTACATAGATTTGATAATGAGAAAGAGTCCATGAAAGATTACAGATTAAGAAATATGTTTTCCGTGTCATACATTTCATTATTTACAATAACAGTTTTAAAATTAATTAAGGATTAAAAAAAGTCCATATCAATAGAACATGTTTAAATCTTGAGGATTTACCATTGTTGCATCCACTTTCAGAGAGTATATCTTATTATAGCTTCAGATAAGTCTCTTCAAACATTGTGTGGGGTGACATTTTTTAATCTTGTTTCTTAAAAGTTTCCAATTTATTCCAGAAGGTGTTCAGGTGTTAGCAAGAATGTTTGCATAGATTCCTTGTTTGAATGTCTGAAAAAGAGTATTAATATTGTCTTTAGAGTTGTTAAAAAGTTTTGATATTGCTTTGCATATGTTCTCAAAGCCCATACATTCAAAGAAAAAGTGATATTGATTTTCAAAATCTTTATGACAAAGGCTGCATTGTTCATCAACATTCCTGTACTGTCTTCTGTGTCTATAAAAATGAAGTGTAGGCAGGGATTCTAAGTTTATTTTGATGAGAAAATCTAAGTATTTAGGTTCAAGCAACCAGAATTTAAATTTTTTAATCAATTGTTTGTTGAGTATTGATTTCTTTTCATAATTTGAAGGAGAGATTTTAATAAGACTAAATATCTGCCAATATTTATATTTGGGACTGGAGGGGAGAAGATGAAAGTTAGGAATTGTGCAAAATAATAGAATAAGATTTTCCCAGAATTTAAATAGTAGTGGTGGTTTGTCATTTGGCATAATTTTTAATGTTTCTATTATATGCGTGGAAATAATTTGTTACATGATATGAAAAGTTTTACTATTTTTTGTATTTTTAATTTATTAATCATATGTAATCCAAGACTATTGAGAATTAGTGGTGGTTGTTGTTGATTGAGTGAGATAGTTGCTGCATGATTTCTCCAAATTAGCCTTCTTAATTGAGAATATATTTTTCTAATAAAAACTTTTATATATATTATTATCAGATAAAAATATGAAATTCTTGTTATAATGAAAAGGTTGAATGGAAAAGTTTTTAAATAGAGAGGTAGGTATGACTTATAGAGTTTATTAGGCTTTGACTCTTGTTATTCTTATATTAGTCTTGACATTGCTCAAATTACTGAGATAGAATGGAAATCTGAGAAAGGTAGTTGGATTTCCTTTGAAATCCTGCTTATATATTTTCCGTGTTGATTGACCAAGCAAATGATTATCCATGTTAAATTCTAGTTTGTATTTTGTGGTGAAATTAGCCAGAAATTTTTGTAATTTAGGAATTTTCTTAGTTATTGGTAGGAATATTAATATGTCATCCATATATGTGATGTCAGATGCTGGCATTAAGTGCTGGAATGAATATTCCTGGTAATTCTTTCTTAATCTTCAACAATAAAGAGTTAATATATATTGTAAAAGAGAATAGAAATTTAGTCGTGAATCTTGTGGTATAAGGCTGAAGTGAATTTTCCATTCAATGTTATGTGTATTTCACAATTTATAAGGTAGTTAGTGTATATAGGATCAATTTAGATACTATATACTTTGCTAAGTCCTTGATAATGAGGTCTATTTAAGCCATATCAAATACAGTTTTAATGTCTAGTTGAATTATTAATGTACAGCATTTTTTCTTTTTTCTTACTGTGCTTATGATTGTTTTGAATAAAAAAGCTGCTTGGTTTGTTGAAATATCTTTCTTTGCAAATTGGTATTTAGATAATGCAGGTAATAGATATAGCTCTAGTTTGTCTTTTAATATAGATTCTAAAATTTTTATTTTTAGTGGAGTCATTGATATCGGCCTAAGATTTTAAAATGACAGTATTTTTTCTTGTTTTTTAATGAAAGGTACAAAAGATATTGGATAAATTCTATGTATATGATAGACTTGTTTAGATATATAATTACCCAAGCTTGCAAGGGATTTTATTGTGAAGTGATTTAAATGGTGTCCATGAATACCTAGATGAAATGAGTCTGGGAGAGAAATTAATTTTACACTAAGTTCCTCCGGTGTGAAGAGAGGCATGTTTTCAGATTGAGTTGGAGTTTGTCCTAAGACCCATTAGATGTAGTTTCTTGACCAAGTATGAGATCTGTTTAGATATCTTTTTTTTTTTTTATTACTAAATACTGTCTAAGTGTTTTACATGTGAATTTATACTGGTTTCTCAAGCTTTCTATTGTTACATTGTAACTATTGGATAATGTAAAGTGAATGATTTTTTTCTGTATTCATCTGCAACTGTTAATAATCCTGTTAATGTCTTGTTAATGGGGGTTTAGTTTTAGCAATGTAATCCAGGTTTATATGGGATCAAATTCTAATATGCCGAGTTTAAATAATTCAATATATATTTCAGAAAATAGGAATTATGTTGTGTTATTTGGAAGGAGGATTCAAATTGTTTTGCCACTATGAAATTGAGTTTTTTGGGATAGGTCAAGGTTCATAGAAACTATTAAGACTAAATGATCTGAGAAAAGTGAGTGATTAAATGGGAGATTAAGCATATGGTGTAACATCAGGAAGTAGAAAAACTATTAGTGATATGTGTCTGCTATTATTAAATGAGTATGAATTATTAGGCAAGAAGTTTTTACCACTCATTAATGGAAAAGACAATCTGTGTAACCATCTAGAGATAAAATTTTCATAACTCATTTTAAAATTTCCTAATAAACCCTGCGATTTCATACTAAGCAATATTTAAAATGTTAAAAATTATCACTTAATTCATTTTACTATTGAATTACTTCGTTTTCTTTTATTTTTTTCAAAAACCCATTGGCATTTCTTTTTTAAAAAAGATATAAAACATTTTTTTCCACCTGCATAAAAAATGAGAGAAGGGGCGATGGGAGATATAGATAAGATTAAAATATGAGAGAAAATTATAAGCGAATAATAAACGCGAGCATCAAATAAACCCTGCTATTTCATACTAAATAATATCAAAACCGTTTTCTCTCCAGTCTAAAAATGTCATCAAACTGCTGCAATTTTACACTTATTTATTTTGCTATTGGATTACTTTGTTGTTTTCTTTTATTTTTTTTAGTTGGTTTATCAAAAACACATTGCCATTTGTTTTTAAAAAACAATATAAAACAATTTTTTCCGCCTGCATGAAAAATGAGGGGGGGGGGTGAAGAGAGATATAGATAAATAAGATTAAAACAAGAAAAAAAATTATTAGCAAATAATGATTAGGGAAATTTTAAAATATACTGAAATAATTTATTCTCAGACCAACTGTGCCTAAACGCATTATTACAATTCAGCGTTGTTAGCCGAGAGGTCATCGCAGCCGCCTTGCAAGCAAGTAGTTGGTTGCAGACGGTTGTGGGTTCGCCTCCCGGACGATGCTATGACATATGAAAAAAAAAAAAAAGATTCTTAAAGAATTGTTTTTAACAAACTCTTAAATAACAACCATTTTCTCTTATTTATGTCAGATAAAAAATGGTCAATAAATTGATATTAATAAAAAAAAAAAAGTGCATTGTTTGCAAGTTGATTAAAAAGGATTTTTATAAGAATCTGACTTATGAATCATAGAACTTTGTTGGTCTGTGAATAAATTATATGCTACATATTTAATAATCATTATTTACAGATTTATTAAAAATATTAGAAAAAAAAAGAGAGATGTTATAAAAAAAATTATCAAGAACTTTATGAAACTTTCAAATTCAATTGAATAGTGTAAAAAGTGAATGCAATCATTGAATGGACACTCCAAAACATGGCTTATTAATGAAAACAAAGCCATAAAGCAGCAGTATGCTATAATATGGCTTTGAGAGTCAAAAGTTTTTATACATAGATCATGTGCCCAGAAATCCTGTTAGCCATATTAAAGATTTGTCATTTTCTGACCAATAAAAAGAAACTAGTCTGGGGATTTGGTTACCACTAGCCAGCTGATATCCACTTACTATTCTAGCATACAAAGATGGTTCTAGAAGAAGTAGACTAGGAATGCTACTGTTAATGCATATTATTCAAGGTAAGCTAAGAGAATCATGTGATGATGATGATGTGTGTAGTATGTTAAATTTTTATTCCAATCAGGTCTAATAATTAGACAACATGATAATATCCCAGCATTAGTAATAGTTCACTTCTGTCAGCCTATACATATATTTCAAAACAAAATGCTAAAAGATATGAAGTTTACATATATTTAAGTATGAAACTAATATCAGTATTGCACAGTAATAAAAAAATGTTTTTTTCCCCTATAAAAAAGAGCTTTTGAATTAAAAAAATTTTGATTATCAGATGAAATATTTTTAAAGTTTGTCTAGCAGGAATGGCCAAGTTCTTCAGTAAAAAGCCATCTATACTACCTTTCATTCATTTTTGGAATTAATTTTGTGTTGCAAGCCATCAAATGTTGGAAAACTTAGCAATTCTTTTGACAGATACCATTTAAAAGCTAAAAATTTAAAGTTTCAAAATATCTATTTTTTACTTCTCTTTAATCTCCCCTATAGGATTAATGGTACTGGTGGAATTAATTTGTAGTGATGGGGGGGATAGATATAAAAAAATGTTTTTTTTTTTTTAAAAAAAAGATGTTTCAAAGTATTTTTCTCCACACACTTTGCAATCACGTGTTCATTTTGGGGGGGAAATTTCAGTTTAGGTGTCCATTATCTGTGTTAAAACGTTTGTTTGAATGCAATTAATTCATATTCAATAATTATATTAGTATAAGTAGTGTATGTGTATATTTTATGTGTTTTTGTGATAAATATTATTTTAACAAATTATTTTTTAGTGATTGTTTTATGTGTCTCTTATAATTTAGTGATTGTTTTATGAGTTTATTTGGTACTTTTTATTCAATATATTTTCGGGGGCCAAGAAAATGTAGTTTTTAAGATAAAATTTTTTTTCTTTACAATGCTGGTTGTTTTTAATTACGCATTTATTCCTGAAAATCATACACATTTACTTTTTTTATAGTTTTACTTTGTGTGAACATGTTAGCTTTATTCCTGCAATACAGTATTTATTAGACACTGTATTTTTTCATATCCGTGTCAACCTGCCGATAACTTTGTAAATCTTGCAAAAATATCATGTATCAGATCCATGGATATATTACTTTTTCGGCAAGCTGACAAATTTTGTGTAAATTATTTTGGGCAGATCACAAAATGTAGTTATCAGCGGATTGATGCAAATGTGTAAAGGCACAGCACATCTAATACCATATTGCAGAAATAATACCCAAGTACCTAAAATAAATATAAAAACTGTTGACCAAGTCAAACATCAAATGTGCATTTGTCAAAGGTATATCAGATAAATAAAAAAATATAAATATTTAACAAGTTTAAAAAGAAGATATTGGAAAAAACAAACTTGTCAATCTATTTATAATCAATCCTATATAAAGTATTTATTACAAACCTGAAAAAAACTTGGGTCCAAATAATTAGATTGCATGATAACATTAAATGAAGTTTTAAATTGAATCTAAGGAGAATGTAAATGACCTAAAAATGTGAGATGGATAAAGATTGCAGGTTTAATGTAAAGAGAGATTGATAACCAGAAAAAAGATTAAATTTGGAAATCTTCATCCTGCAATGGATCAACAATGGTTGAAAATGATGATGAAATTGAGTTATATGAAAACTTTTATATATTACACAACTGAAGTTAGGCTCATATATTATATAAAGTGTTCAATAACATAATGATTAGAATAATGAGAACCTAATTATTTTAGTTATGAATTTTTAGTCATTCTAAAAATACAAAGTTTAAAATTAATTTTGTTGCCAAAATTGTCAGTAAATTTGTTTTCAATCTACTTTTTGGTTGTCGGAAAACTTATAATTAATTCTTTTACATATTAAATTCTTTTGAACTTTGGCTAGGGTATTTGTAAATGAAGAAAAGTTATTTGCTGTAGTAGATAAATCAAAACACGACTTCAACCTTATTTTCAAATAAAAGCACTTTAAATTTAAAATATCAGTTTTCCCGCACTTATTCTATTTATAATTTTTTAATCGTCATTTTTAAAAATCAAATTTTGACTTAACTAAGAAAAATTTCATTCAAAAAGTTGTATATTAAATAAATAATCTTCAGATGCTAATAATAGGTAAGCAAAAATTAATTGGGATATTTATTAAGCAGATCATTACGTCCATACTTGACATAATGAATACAATATATAAATACAAATATGTAAGCTACTTAAGCCTTCAAACGTTTTCGAATTTTGGTGCTTAATTAAGTTGCTTGGTGGTATAAAGAACAATTTTTGAATTGACATTTTAAAAAATGCATGAAGAACATTTAGACTGAATGAAAAAGAATAAATAGATACACAAATCTAATAAATATTGTTTAGTGTTTTGGGGACAAAAAAATAAATAAATAAATAAAGCTTAAAAACCAATCAATAAACGTTTATTAATACGTTATAATTAAGATCAACCAATCAGATTTTATCTGCTTAGAAAAAAAAAAAAAAAAATTCACCATCTTGGTCGGCACTGGACGGGAAATATTAAGGATGACT
Organism: Epiperipatus broadwayi; assembly: GCA_028023455.1. Taxonomy (NCBI): domain Eukaryota; kingdom Metazoa; phylum Onychophora; class Udeonychophora; order Euonychophora; family Peripatidae; genus Epiperipatus; species Epiperipatus broadwayi. Next base: position 16,351,483 of record JAQFVV010006199.1, read on the forward strand.
CTTTGCAGTGGATATTTTATTATTATTTATGATTTAAATTTGCAACCTGACTAAATTTTCAGTATTATATACATTTTAATACATAATTACAGTAAATGTGTTAATATAATTGATTGTTAAAAATTGGATTTTTTAGCTGCCAATTTCTCCTTTGAGTCACTATATTCGGCTGTATTTTGCTTGTCTATGATCATACAATCAGGACTAAATATTGTCGGACATAAATCATAGGACCAAATGCTGCATGATAAAACAATATTCATCTTGTTTAGTATGAAATCAACGTACAGTACATATAGATTTAATTGTTAAATGGATTTACGTGTAGATTAGTTTAATGTTAATATGGCGAGGCAAAGCTCTCACATTCGCGATTTGGAGGGGGATCCCCCACCGTTGTCTAATCATTCCCAGGTAAGTGAATTATTAGTTTTTTAATTGTCTTTAATATATCATTTGGATAGTATCATTATTTATTGGTAAACTAGTATTTAAAATGAACAACAAGCATATTAGTTGACTACGTAATCCTTTCCCCACTTAGTTATGCTTCATTCAAGTAAATTTTAAAAAGTAATTATAAACTCTACCATTTAAAGAATATGTATTGAATACAACATTTTCTTTATATCTGCTACTATATGTAAATTAAAAAAATATTGATAATTTACCTTTTCTCATTGTTTCTGACCATACTGTTATATTGTCAATCGTTAAAATAATTTTTAGAATGCGTGTTTTGATCTTATTTAGTAAAATGTGAATTAAATGAATTCATTTCTGCATATTGACTTTGATAATATGTTTTATATTGATATTTTTTAATTTAGCCTGTTTTATTTTACCCGTACAGTTTCGTTAACGTAATTGAATTTATGGGCCTTAACGATGAATTTTAACAGTTAAATGTATATTTGTACCATATTTTAATTTGTATTTTATTTCTTTATATTCAGTATATATATATTCATTATGTATATGTAAATTTGTCTGTATATGTTGCTAAATTTTGCTTTTTGTATGCTTTTATACTTACGTTTGGAGCTTGTAATTTTATTAATGCTAGCTTTTATTGCATGAATTTTAGTTCGCTTTTAAGTTTATGTTATTTTTATTTTATTCACAGTCGTGCAAAGGAGCTAAAAGGAAAGGCAAATTCAAACGTTCTGATGGAAGTTTTTCCGACAGCTCCAGTAGCTTCATTCGACAGGTATGCTTAAACTGTCTGAATCGGGTTGGGCCATAGCCTTACAGCTTTTTGAAGTCAGTCAAAATGGCGATTGTTATGATTGCCCAATTCCGTGTCTATTACTTTAAATAAGTAGACCTATATAATACACATATATATATAAATTTTGAAAAGAAATATCTTCATCTATTTCAGAAATATAATTTCGCTTTCTATTAGCTAATATTGCCATTTTTAAAAAAAAAAAATCTATCTCTTATTTATCTCTACAGTTCTTTATATAGCTGTTTGTGAATTTCAAAGCAAATTTTGTCGACCCCCCCCCCCGCTATATTGCACTTTCTCTAGCACTTGCTATTCCTTGTTTATTAGCGCTCACAACTTCACATTTTCCTATAATTTAATTGAATAATTTCATTTCCTTTATATTTTTTTTTGTGTATGTATATACGTGTGTATTCATATTTCTGTATGTATGTGATAATACATTTATAAAATACGTAAAGACAGTATGAGCAATTAATGGTTGAACCTATATTAATTAATTATGGGCATAGGTAAATTAAATATGATTTAATTAGAGATATAGTTCAATAAAATTATCATCACTCATCTTTGTTTAATCATTGTTTATATGTAAAAGAATGGATTATTGCTACCATATTTATACAGTTCGTAAATTATATTACAAATAAAATTAAATATCGTTTGGTCATGTATTTTATCAGATAACACTTTTGTAAATTTATAAGTATCAAAAAAAATCTAAGGGCAATATTTTATCTAACAGTTCTCTTTCTCATTTATTTTTTTAAGGGTAAAAGTTGAAAAATTAATTTGTAAATCTTTGAAGCCTTAAAAGAATATTCACTCCATACAATCTTATCATTGAACATTTTATTATTTTGTGATTATTCATATGATAAACGAAACATGGATGGGCTGCCCATCAACTGCATCTTCCAATATAGTAAATTTATTGGCTTACCTTTGAGTTTAAGATCAAGAAATACCATGATCTTTTTTTTCTGTTTCCTGATAATTCTTAACTGAAAATCAGTTGAGTTTTTTTTTTTAAAATAGCATGAATATATATATATATTTTAGATCTTTAAAATGATTACAAACAAAATTAAATTATGGTTCTTGTTACCTGGGGGTTATAAAGTGACTGACGCAGAGACTATTGTGGACTTAGATTGCAAGCCAATAATAATGTTTTATTTAGCTACAAAATTGCAGTTCACTTTCAATTGAAGAAAGATTGCATAAATGGAAGAACTAATATTAAATGAGATATTGTTGGATTAAGAAATGGTAAAGAGGCAATTTATTAGAAAAGCTGAAATGTATTTTACTATAAAAGGCACAGATATTGGAAGCGCAAGTGGAATGGAATTTATTATAAATAAAAAATGGAAGAACAACATTATGGAAATGAAAGGTATACCAGATAGAATGGCAAGATTAGGTATACAACTTAATGAAAGATATCAATTGCAGATAATTCAGATTAATCTCCAAGTCCTCATTGTGATGAAGTAATAGAGGATTTTTATATAAATGTACAAAATGCTTTTGAACCTACCAAACAACATTTTAAAATTTCCAGGGAGCTTTAATGCTAGTATTGGATAACTATTAAAAGATAAAGGTGATACACAGATTTGGAATTTTTAGAAAAAGAATAATTATAAATTTTTTTTTTTTTTTGAGGAAAATACTAAATGGAAGCAAAGGTTCTGCAAACTGTATATATTAATGTGAAATAGGAGACAGAAACTATTAAGAAAGACAATATTAATAATAGTTGATATAAACAATTCAATAAATGTAGAACTTGCTGACTTTGAAGATTAATAAGATAATTGATAATCGTCCACTAAAAATTGAGCAAAAGATAATTGGTGGGGGGACGGGGGACGACAGCAATTCATTAATAAATTTTCAATTGAGACTTTATATGTTAAAAAAAGAAAGAATATGAAAATATTTAAAAGTATTCATTAAGAAGAAAATAATATCTAGAATTCTATAAAATGATAAAAAAAAAAAAATTACTAAATTAGTGTGAAAAGCTATAAAAGAGAATAAATTTCAAAAATTTATTATAAAACATCTTGTTATTGGAAGAAAAGTTGTTTCAACATTAAATTAAAAAAAATAGAATTATTACTAAAAAGAGGAGTTACAGCTAGAATTCTGTAAAATGATAAGAAAAAGATTTAAAAATATTTTTAATATAAAAATCTCATTAGCAAGATAATTATAGTTCATCTATAGTGAAAATTGGATTCAAAACAATGTAAAAGAAGCTTTATCATAATCATATTTGAACATTGAGAAAAATTAATAAAAGGACCAATAAAAATGAGTTATCATTCAATTTCAGATTTATAGATTATGAAAAGATATTTGATTTTTAAGCATTTTCATAGTAATTAAAGCTGGATTATTAAAATGTAGATTGGGGATATTGTCATACTGTGAAGAGTATTTATCAAGATATAGCAGTAGTTAGATTATTTGGTGGCATTAAGATGAATGTTGATAAGTGTATGACATAAGTGTGTGACAAAATGATTATCTATGTCTTCAAAACTTTTTACATCAATTTTATAAAAGAAATATTTTGTGGATTAAAATAGGTAAGGTGGGAAAATAAAAATACATGGATCTTATTTAAGTTTATTTTGTAGGTGTTTTTTTTTTTAAAAAAAAAAAAAAATGCTTTAAAGTATTCAGAAACTAGTTTAAGAATTATCAATTGAAAGTAAGAAAATAGAATTAAAGATAAATGCTAAAAAAACAAATAATATTCAATGGATTTCTTAGAAGAAAATGTTATTCATGAATTAAAAGAATAGCAGGTTCAAATGTCCTGGTCAAATTATTACTACAGATGGAAATTTAATGAATAAAATTAATCATAGAATTAAATATGGATGCAGTGTTTTTAGTAGAAATAACAATATTAAAAGGAAATGTGCCTTTATTCTTAAAGAGGATTTTTTATAGACTTGTACTCTTTACAGAGTAGCTATATAAAGACTTCAGACCTCTCAGTGAAATATGGAGATATATATTTTGTGAATAATAAGAAAGACTCAAAAGAGAAAAAAATGGGTGAGAGAATTATTGATGTCGGTTGGTTTGAAAAATTGCCAGAAAGGATAATTATAGATGGGCAGTTGAAATCAGTCTGAAATCCAAATGATTATAAAAAAACATAAGAAGAGACCCCATGTTAGAAGGATCTTTTTTGTGGATGAAATAAGAATTTTTTGATGCGATAAGGAAAAAAAAGTTATGAATTCAGAGAAACTGTCATCTTGCAATAAATCGATAATAGTTATAAATAATATATGTGAAGAATTATATAATAATTGCAAGAGACAGTGCTGGAACAAGAGGGAGATATCTTAATGTAAACAATTAGAAATGTACACCAAATTATGAAAGAAAGAAAAAGTATAATAAACAACATAATTATAGTGCATTAATTTAAAATAGATATCTTAAAATTTATTTAACGAGAAAGGGCTTATACACATTTAATTTTATATATAGAACAGCACATCTATCTTTTTCCTACCATGAAGAAATATTTAAATTTGACTCTAATAAGAGAGGCTGAAGCTTGGGCTAAAATAGATCTTTTGGATTTTTTTATTTATTTAATGTCTTCTATTGAAAAATAAAAACTATCTGGATGTGAATTCCAGGATAAAAGATTAAAGTTTTAATTAGATTAAAGAGATATAATTTAGCTATATAAAAGTTATGCTTTTAAAAAGTTTGAATATTCAATCACATTTTTTGCCTGCCATATAAAAATAAATGCAATTTAAAAATTGGATTTTAAGTCACAGATTTTTTACTGAATATAAATTATATTAAGATTATTTATATACATCTCCAAAATGATATTTAAAGAATCATTGACATATTGCTTTAAGTTCTGCATATATATTTAATATGTCAAGCATTTACAGAATATATTTTAACGAAAAAATTATAGAATAAAGCATGCATGCTGACTCTTGTTTAAGGACTACCTATTATAAAGATTTTTATAAATATTGTACTAAAGATTCCAATAAAATAATTTGAATCTTTCACAATGGAAATGTGTTTTGATGATTTCAAAAAAAAAAAACTTATTTCAAAAAGTTATATTGCTGCTGAGTCTGATTCATATCATTACTAATTCAACCCTTTTTTTTTGTTAGGACATTGTTATCTTTGCATTAGTGAGATTATTAAAATGATACTCTAGATTACTCCATAATTTTGTTAGCATCTATTAACATTCTTTAAAAAATACTGTTTGTGTATATATCCAACTAATATTCATTATTGATAATTTGAAATTTATTAGGTGCTTCTTTTTAAAACATAATTTTAATTTCAAAATTTTATAGTTTTTCTGTATCATCACATGACCAATTAATGAAATTTGATAACTAATTCATACATATATTTTTATAAATTGTGAAAGCAGTATTATTTATAATCCATTGATGATAAACAATATACATAGAATCTAATAATTCATTGATTCTGGGTTTTTATTAGAAAAGTACGAAATATCATGGTTATTATTTATGGAACTAATCGCCTTCTCTTCACCAGGTTCATTTAGAATGAAAATTAATTTCCAATAGATATTAAAAATGAAGAAAAAATGAATGAGGTGAAGGACTTGTAATGCTGTTAAATGCTGTAGTTTATAATAACCCAGAAAAAAGTTACTTAAGCATCATTGAAAATTATGACAATGAAGTATTTATTTTTTTATTAATAAAAAAGTCAATAGAAATAAAATCTTTTATAGATAATAATGAATAATAATTAGATAGCATTATAATACATATGTATATAGTAGTAACTTCTATTTCAGTTTCTTCATTCTTTCAGTAATGGTAATGATAACTCTTACAATATTTCCTGAAGCTCTAAAGCATTATTTTCACTACATTTCTAACAATACGAAGCAGTTCATTTTATACTTTTGAAACTTTTATATAATTTTGTTTCTATTAAATCGGTTATAACTGAAACACACAGGCTTATTATATACCTGTGTCTATATATGTAATATATAGGGTATATGAGCACAGACTTTCACATGACCCACCACTCTCCACACTATCTCATAACACTGATACACTTGAACACATATATGTTGAAAAGATAATCACCAATATACGTATTTCATGCTAAACCAGCAATCATCAGTTGGTCCAGATTACCATCTCTACACATATATGCTATAAGTGCTCAGATATATATTAAGATAGCCAAACCTCATACTTTAATGGACAGGCTTCAATCTATTCCATACTCCAACTCTTCAACCGTCCATCCAATTGAAAATCTGATGATGGAATGCTCAAAGGCTCCCGTGAGGCCGAGATTCTTGTCACACCCATGTTGACCTAAGGTCAATCTGACCCAGTAGAGATGTCTGCCCATCCCTTGTATATGTATTAAATGGATTATATCCTGTACATGAGGGGTCAGATTGACCTTAGGTCAACATGGGTGTGACAAGAATCTCGGCCTCAGGGTGGCCTTTGAGCATTCCATCATCAGATTTTCAATTGGATGGATGGTTGAAGAGTTGGAGTGTGGAATAGATTGAAGCCTGTCTATTAAAGTATGAGGTTTGGCTATTTTAATATATATCTGAGCACTTATAGCATATATGTGTAGAGATGGTAATCTGGACAACTGATGATTGCTGGTTTAGCATGAAATACGTATATTGGTGATTATTTATCTTTTCAACATATATGTGTTCAAGTGTATCAGCGTTATGAGATATTGTGGAGAATGGTGGGTCATGTGAAAGTCTGCTCATATACCCTATATGTTAAATTGGTTATACTTTTTTATATCATTATTAATTCTTTTTCATATTATTTTTTAGAATCCCTGATATTTAATTCTTAATGGATTACGTTTAAATATTTTCATATTTCTTCTTTATTCATTTTATTGTCTCATTTGAAAATTTATTGGGAATTGGAGATTTTTTGTGTCAGTTATCTTTTTGCAATTCTTAGTTGAGAGTTAGTTATTTTCTTACTGATCTTAATTAAGTTTGCATTAACTTTAAAGGCTGTCAATATTTTAAAGCAATTGTAGTTCTAATTTAAATTCATTGAAAGTGTTTCTGAAGATTATTAATATCAACTGTCAATACTGTTTTTCTTAATAGTTTGTCTCTAGTGTTGCATTAATAATATATTACTACTTATTTTCTGAGTTGAATCTATTTAAGCAAATTAAACTTCTGAAGTACATAGTTTCTATTATTCAAAATATAATCCAATTTTATTTTATCTTCATTTGAATGTTTCCAAATCTATTTCCATTTAGCATTTTTTTAAAGAAAGAATTCATAATATACAAACTTTTTCTGCAAATTCGACAAGTCTATGTTTTCTCTTATTTCTATTACTATAATCAATTTTATCCACAGTACTTTCAGCTTTCAATCACTTTCCAGGTCTAGCATTAACGATTTTCATGTTTTAAAATGCTGTTTGGTGTAACCAAAAGCATTTTGTACTACCATATAAAAACTCTATTCATTACAATGTGAACTTGTTACAATATAAATCTGAATTATCTGCATTTGTTATCTTCCATTAAGTTAAATAATTAATTTTGCCATCCTGTTTGATATATCAACAATCTTTACAATTCCACTTGTGCTTTCAATCTTTGAGCCTTTATAATAAAGTAACATGTCTACTTTTCAAATTGTTTCTGCAATTGAAGGTAACTAAATAAAGTATCAGGAATTCTTAGCATTCTCTGCATCAGCTGCCAACCACTTGGCTGATGATTTTACATCCTCCTGGAAATAAGGGTGTAAGTTGATTTTATCATGATTATAAATATTTAACAGATCATTCACACGCACATTTCTCTGACTTCAAAAAAATTCAACTGTTTTAGTTCAGAATTATCAAATAATTGAGAAGAAAGATCATGGCATGTCTTGGTCTTAAACTCAGAACTAAAGAACTGATAAATTCATCACACTGACTAATGTGAGTTGGTGAGCAGCCCATACATATTCATTTATTATATGAATAATCACATAGTAATAACAAATGCAACAAAAAGAAATAGAATGGACTTTAGGAATTTGCTCTGCTTGATTTCTTATATAACCTTAAAGAGGAATTATTGGATTTTTTTTCTAATAATAGCAAACTTTTTTTCTACAATTGTTTGAGAGATTGACAAGAAACATCAAAATAGGAGTCTAGGCATAACAAATGAGTTCATTTTTTTTTTTTTTTGGCTTTCCTCAGCTAGGAAATGATAAGACAACTTTAGCTTTTGAATTGACTACTCTTACTAATGCAATACATCATATTGAAAAGATAGCTCAAACTTTAAAACAAAAAGTCTTAAATAATCAACAATTTGTTGAGAATGGGAAGCATTAACTATCTTTAAATGTTTGGCGTGAAAACTTTTTGTTTGATTATAAACATATGAAAAAATATTAGGAATATTCTGATCATTTACCAACTGCAAGATTCGAAAGTGAGAGTTCTAGAATAATCTATGTGCTCATGTCAAGTTTATAAGAATATTTTAAGTATATAAGAATTGTTTTGTTATAGATTTTTTTATTCTATAGTAAAATCCTTTAATTACTTAAATCTATTATATTTTATAATTTTAAACAAAGATATTTTTGTGTTTTCAACTTTGCTTCTTTTTGTTTCTGGTTTTTTTTTTTACTCCCCACCCTTCTATTTCTTCCAATATGTAAAAATATTTTACAATTAAGTTTTTTTTAATTTATATATATTACAAATTTAACATGACTTTTATCAAAATATGCTGTAATACTATTCAATAAAATAACAGCAATTAATTATAGTATCAGATATTGACTATTTCTATTGTTAGATGTGGTAGCTTTGGTTATGGTCAAATTTGAGACGTTTGGAGGAAAGGATCCAAAATACTGTATTCACGTTTGACAAAGCAACATTTTTTTAAAAAAATTAATCCATACCATTATTGCATTTAACATATTCTTCGTGTAATATTTGTACTTGGTATATTTCATTTGTTAAGTTAAATATAAACAATTATTTTGAAATAATAATATGACTTAAATATTTCAACAATTTCTGACAACTTAAATATTATAAAATTTATAAGACATGCCTAAGAGAGGATTCTTAAATATAAATAGTTCATAGTAATTTTTACTCCAAAGTATGGAATATAAATTATGTAAAAAAAAAAAAAAAGATTATTGTCTAATTATGGCATGTGAATTTTAATAGTTTTAAGGACTTAGAATCAATAACTAATAATTCATTTCTTTAGGTTATTTCTATCTATAAGCATTTAATAGAAGTATAACAGTTTTATTTTCATGAACATTATTGGAATATAAGAATGTTTAGATTAATTAGTGTAAAGATTTTAGAGTAAATAAAAAAAGATTTATATTAAATGATTTTATTAGGAAACTAAGAGAGATGGATTTGAGACCTTATTATTAACATGGTCTATATATGCTAGATACAAACAATTATTTCAAAAGAAAAATATTATTAAACTAGTTTAAAATATTAACACAACATGTCTGATAAGTAATGCCTCATATGGTATTCTTTTAAGATTTATCTTAGGAATTTCTGTGTCTTGATTTATATAATAATAAAAAAAAAAATCAGATTCAAATTTTTACACTATTAGGATTGATGTCTGTCGTTGCTATACATACTATGCTATTGTTTATTGACAATTAGATTAGAATAGTTGTATGTATTAACTTCTTATCAAAAATTAATGGCATTTCTTTTTTTTGCATTTTTTCAAGCAATTTTATTTTTTTCTGTTTTGATTAAATTTGATGCTTTGATCAGAGATTTGAAATAATTTATATATTGCATTATAAGATGTTAAATATAAAGTCAACTACATTTTACTTTTGTATTTCAAATGATTACAATTATACATATAAATTCTGTAACAATATAATGCAATATTATAAAGAATCGTATATTTATTGTTACTATTATTAATTGTATAACAGTGGGTTAATTCTACTTGAAACATTTAATGGATATGGTTATATGGATGGTAATGAATACTATACTCACAATATATATACTGAACATAAAAATGGTATGTGCATATATTTATGGTTTTAATTTTAAAATTACTTATGCGTATGAAAACAACAAAAATTGAATATTATATAGAATGCATAGTTTTTAATAAGTATGCAGGCAGTTCTCTACTTTGTACATTCTACATTCATACAATTTGCTATTTTGTACAAAGTGCAATAAAAAAATTCAGTGTGTTATGGAATTTTTTATCAAGAAAAGAAAGTTCAATTATCTCTTGATAAATTTATAAAGAAAACGCCAGATACTAATCAATAAAATGCTATTTATATACTATACATTCAAGTTTTTGTTCTTATCCGCATGTTTATTATATCACAGTCATCAATTGGCACTTATACAAACAGAATAATGATTGGATTTTTATATAATATTAAGTTGTAACTTTTTAGTATTATCAATTTTTATTAATTTGAAATGTCTTTCGATTATTTTTATTCTTAGAGAATTTTCATCAATCACATAAAAACTTATTAATGTTTTGGTTCGTCCATCATATTTTGATAACAGCAATTAATTTCTCATACAGTAAATCCTGCTTCAGAAAACATAAAATCTAAAATGTAATTATGAATAGGAATAATAGCTTTTGCAAGTTTAAAAATATTTTCAAATAATAAACATGTCATTTTATTTATATAATCATAATGACTAATAAACCCAATTAAAAGAATATTGAATTTTAAACTTTCTGAAAAATAAGCCAAGCAATTTACTTATAAATATTTTTACTATATAAAATTTTTAATGAACCCAATAACTATATATTCTTATACATTTTTAATAGTTTTATAAATATTAATCTTTTATCTTATTCATATTTTTGACTGATTTCTATTGCATAAACTGTTTTATATTTTTAATATATACGTGTGTGTTATTCTCATTTGGGTACTTTGGTATTAGAACTACAACAGGAGCATGTATTAGACCTACTGTGCCTGTTCACACTCATATCAATCCACTGATAACTTGGGATCTGACCAAAATAATGTGTGCACGGATCTTGTACACGACGTTTTTGGCAAAAGAAAAAACGTGTACAAGGATCTTGTACATGATATTTTGACAAGATTTACAAAATTATCGGAGGGATTTATAGGAATGTGAAAAGGGTGCAGTAGGTCTAATATATGCTCCGTGTTGCAGGATTAAAAATAACTAAAAGTAAAAACATAATAAACATACTTATCATTTTCAATAAAAAATGTATGATTTTGAACAAGACATTCAAATATGTATGACTTGGATACTAACAATGTTTAAGAATGACATTTGAAATCAAAAAAAAAAAAAAAGTGATTTGCGATCTTAATGAAACAACGGCATTACATAAAATTGTTAGTTTAAATATGCATTAAACAAACAGTAAATGACTGGTTTTTAAATAATATTTATAAAAAAACATTAACTATACATATGACTCTCACACCAATAATTTTTAAGAACGACATTCACAATCAAAGAAAATAAAATGTGATTTGCGATCTTAATGAAATGATGCCATTACACAAAAAAATTGTTACTAAACAACTAAACAATTGGCATTAAACAAACAGTAAATGATTTTAGTTTTTGAATAATATTTATAAAAATACATTGGAGATCTCTACTAAAAATTTTCGTTCTGAAAATGTAGCACATGTTTGCAGAGAATGCTGGGATTTTCAACAGGAATGCTAATAAATGTACTTTTTTTAATAAATAAATTAAACCAAAAAAAGAAACAAAAACTGAAAATGTATAACTATATGAATTGGAATAGCTGTTGTCAGAAAGAAATCTGGTCAATAGCTGAAAATGTTGAAGTATTAGAAAAAAAAAAAAAGATTGCCATGTTGATAAAGAAATACACATTTTGTCACATATACTCGTAGGGATTATTTCCTTTCAATTTAACGTCATTGCTACATTACACATTTATTGCAGATGTGAAAAGGCCTATCTTCCCTATATTGCAGCTCTAATACCAAAGTATCTACATTTGTATAACTTTTAAACTTTTGAATAATTTATTTCTATTATGTTAATAATTTCATTAATAATATTATAAAATTTAAGGTAATAAATTAAAAAAACGCCCATATATGATAATACCCCTCATTAAAAAAATATTTTAAAATCACTTTTTTTTTTTTTTTTACATTGCTCTGTTTTTATACATTTCAATTTTCGTACACATTTCAGGAACCGATCAGATACTAATGTTTAGGAGGGCCTTTATATATATAAATGTGAGCTTGTTTACAAAATTATTAACAAAATTATAAAAAACTGTAAATTAGTCAAAAACTATTATTTATTGTTTTTAACCAAATGTGTATATATACACATAAAGGTATATGTTTATTTATTGATGCAAATATTTAAAAAATCACATATATAAATTAAGATAAACAAAAATTAACAAAAAAAAATAAAAGTACTATACAATAGATAAACTTTTTTAAATTAAAAATTTTAATCTCTTTTAGGCAATCTTAGACTACACAAATAAAGGTGGGTATCCATTTTTATCATGTAAAAAAGGATTGCCTTGACAATAAACAGATTGAGATTCTTGGTATTGGGTGATATTGTTTAAATGTGAATTACTTTTATCTATTTAAATAGATAGTACACCTGGGTCTCGTTTTATGCGGATTATTTTAATGCGATTTTGAAGTTATGCGATTCATATTTCTTCTTAATATCTTTCATATTTCACTATATTTATTAGATATCAAGAAATTTAAATTATTAATAACTTATTTTGACTTGAAATACTTTTTTTCTTTCAAAAATATAACATTATTTAGCTTCTATGTAAATAACCTATTTATACTAATGAGTAAATAATAATAGATTTATACTTACATATAAAAATATCGCAATAAATATTCAAAAAATTTAAACTTTTAAAACGTATTATGTTATATATAACAGAAATAAATAATTTTTTAGATTTTTAAAATAAAAAACGATTTTATAAACTGAAAATAATCTTTCTAATGATAATGTTTTGATTGCAATCTCATTTTTTTAATATAGAAACAGAAAACCATTAACACAGCACAAGACTGAAAATGGCGCTAGTTGTACATCACTTCACGAATAAAAATAAAATGGCTTAACAGGTTTCTATACATAATTGCTGAGAGATTCTTGACTTCGTTTTAGAAGCCATAATATATCACATCACATCGAATCTGATTTCTTACCAGTTTACAAACGAACGCTAGCGATAATGATTAAAATATGTATGAAAAATGTAAAATTAAATATTGTAGTTAATAAAAAAAGTAAAAAAAGTTTATCTTGTATTAATTTTTTTCATATATTTGAAATTTTTTATTAGTCGTACTTTATTTGCTTATTTTTTTAATGCGAATTTTAAAGTAATTTTTCTTTGTTGCTTTGTTTTTATGCGAATTCTGAAAATTACAACCCCTATCCCCCATTTTTCAAGATAAATTAAGTCTATTTTTGTGCAATTTTTTTTAATGCAGGTTTTCTGTGGAACCTATCTACCACATAAAACGAGACCCAGGTGTATATTATTTATAAGTAATAAAACCGAATTAATTTTGCAAAAAAAATTGCAAAAAAGAATTCAAATTTATACCAGTATTAGTAATATTTTTTAAAAAATATTTGAAATGTCCCATATCTATATTATTCCAGCTACAGTCCCTCTATTGAATTTTTTTAAAAACTGATCTGAGACACAATTTTCACAATAACTTCAGTTTTATTAATGTTAGAGCAAAAAAAATTTACATTGATAGAAACTAGAAAAACTAAGGAAAACAGTAAGCATAAGATAAATATTGATAACTATATAAAAAATAAGGAAAAAAAGAAATTTTCACATCCGAAATAATAATTATTTAATTGTTTGTTCATAATTTGGAATTTATCAATAACTAAAGTTCAAATTACTTCTTCAGTGATAATTTCTTTGTATTCCTCACAATATATAATTTGTCTTACCTGAGATAATCCATAGCTTCAGAACTTGTGATAATAGGAAGATAAGAATTCTTCATTTTTTTCTTGCACTCCAAAGTTGAAAAAGTTCAAGGCATCTGGGAGAAAAAATGTTCTCCCTAATAAAAGATAAAAAAAAAAGTAGAATTCTCTCAGAATGTAAAAATAATAAAACAAGTGTAGATATTATTACTTACCTTTATAAGTTATTTTGATTTTAGACTTTGGATAAACCAACCTTGTTCATAACATCATCATACTGAATAATCATTGCCAATACAGAAAACAATTTACAAATTTAGAATATGAGAAGTCAAAGATTACTAAAAAGGTTCTAAAGGCACATATTTATATAAAAAAAAATGTTTATATTCTATTTCTTTCAGGATATGTCTTCCAGAGAAGCATACCTGTTCATATTATCTAATAAATATACAAAATATTAAATATTTCATATTATTCAATATTATTATTAATAAAAGATAAATCATTCCAGATCTTGTTTACCAATTGGCAAAAGTAATCAGTAAAATAATAAAAACTAAGTTAGTAAAACAAAAATAATAAAAACTAAGTTTGTAAAACAAAAACAATAAAAACTGCAATCTCTCTGTGTATCTGGTATGCAGCTTTGAAATTAACATTGCATTTTTCTATAGTAGGTTGAATTTTATAAATATGGTCAAATTTTGCACTTTTTTTGTTCAAAATTTTTTTATTATATTGACAAAATATGGGATTCTAATAGTAGGATCATTACTCCAAATGTCCTTCAATCGGAATACAGGGACCTTACATGAAATTCCCAATGTCATCCCAAAAAAAGCAGACAATTCCCATTCTGTCACATTTTTCCAATCATGCATACATTTCTCTTTAGTGGCATATTTATTCGTTTCTTCAATAATTTTTACACACATAACATATAAAAGAAATCTAAGATAGAATACTCACCCACAGTCGAAAACTTCAAACCTGTCCTGTAGTAACATTCGAAGGCATATTAGAAGCACTAGTTGATGGGCCTGCTCTACTGCTATTGTCCGGAACATTTGTATTTTTTCTTCGTCTTTTCGCTGGTAAAGTGGTTGCTCCTTCTTTGGATGATGATATGAAGTATTCCTGTAGTTTGCTGTATGTAATACTGTCGTCGGAATCAAATGGTTTAGGAATTTCAAATTCGTCAAGGCTGAAGGAATGCGTTTCTGAACCCATATCTGACAATTAATTTCTTTGCGCCATTTTGTTTCAGTGTAATTTAAAAACCTGAGAAAAAATTAATAAAAATAATTGACCTTCCTCGGAAAAAAATTAATAAAAACTTTATTTTTTGTCATAGAAAAAAATGGTGATTACTTACAGAAAGTATGAAAAAAGACGCAGAGAATTGTGGTATTCACACATGCGTAGTCCTCTTAGTTTTTCCGTAATTTCAAAAAGAAAAACTAACTTCAACGAATAACTGATGCACGGATGGTCCGCCCAAACACCGAAGCAGTGAATAAAGAAAGCTAGAATTTTAGCACTTCATTGAAAGGGGGATTTCCTTTTCAATGTAGTGCTAGAATTTGACCTTTTTTCATTTGAAGGAAGTGTGGCTGGAATAATATAGCTATGGGGGCCTTTCAAATATTTTATCTAGATTCCAGGTAGCATTATGCATTATTTCAATTTTTTTTTTTTTTTAAAAAAAAATAGTAACATAATATTAAAAAAATTTAAATGAAGTTACTGATTAAAATGCAAAAAAAGTCTATTATCTAAATGTTATTAAATTATATATAATTTTAACCATTTTTTTTGGTCCAGATAAAAACTTAATTTATAATAGAATGTGACCTTTTACCGATGTCCCTTATATTTATTCATAAGCTTCCAAGAATAGTTATTTTTACTCTATTCCTAAAACCATCTATTGCAAGCTTAAGTAATCAGTGGACATTTGATAATATAATGATATAAAATCCCCATCTTTCTAGCTTTTGCCTTTGATGGTGAAGTCTAGGATTCAAAGCTGAAACAATGCATTTAATGCATCTAGTAATCATCTTTTAATTCTTTATACTATTCAAGATAATGATCTATTTTATCTTTGGCTTTTGTCTATTTTAAGTTTTTTTTTTTAATCATTGAAATAATAAAGGAGAGCTTTATATATTTCCCTGAAGGTTTGTGATGATTTAGATGTGATAATATGTTAGACTATTTCCATCATCTATCATTAAATGTTGAATACAAACACAAGTTAGTAGATTACATGTTTCGAGACGTATTTTATTCTCCATTCTTCAAGTGTTGCTGTTCTGACCAATGACAATGTTTGCATAGGAATCAAACTTACACCTTTAGATTCTTTAGTATTTTTAAGGCAACACTCAGTAGAAATTTCATAAGCTTATCTATGATGGTTGGTTCAAATCCTCTTTATTTCCCCCCCCCCCCATTTTTTATTTTTATTTTTCTAAGAGCAAGGTTAATTAGAGGCTTCCAGACATAATGTATTGTCATACTGGGTTGACTTCTTTGATTTTTTTTTTTTTTTTTGCACCTTTTTTCTCTCTCCAATATTTTTGTATTTTCCAATCAAACTTATGTTCATTTGTACATTACTACTCTAGACACATGTTTTTTCTTTTCTAACCATTAGTTTGTGTTCCTTTAATCGTTGTTCAACAGAATGACAAGTCTCACCAATATACTTTATTCCACATTCACATGCTATTTCATAGCTGCAGTTTTTTTGGTTTAATATGTTTTTAATATCAATTTATATATTGTTATACATTTTAAAGTTGTTAGTGTGAAAGTCATATAAATTTGTTTTAAAGTGCTGTTTTTAATATTATTTTTATACTTTAAAAATAGTAATTTTTAATATCCATTTATTTCTTTAAAACTTTTTAAAATCGTCTTTTTAATATCCATTTGTTTCTCAAAATTTGTTTTAAAATGCTGTTTTTAATATTATTTTTTAATACATTAAAAATCGGTCTTTTTAATATCCATTTGTTCCTCAAAATTGTTTTTAAATCATCTTTTTAATATCAATTTGTTTCTCAAAATTTGTTTTAAAATGCTGTTTTTAGTATTATTTTTTTAAAAGTCTTTTAGTTATTTTTATTAGTCCTGCAACATGTATTAGACTTGCTGCACCTTTTCACATTCATAACAACCTGCTGATAACTTTGTAAATCTTGCGAAAATATTATATACAAGATCCATGTACATGTTATTTTGGTTAGATCATAATATTACAAAGTTATCAGCGGATTGATACGAATATGAAAAGACCAGCAAGTTAATACATACACTCCATGTTGCAGGTCTAATACCAAAGTGCTTAATAACTAATAAATATATCTTTGAATTTTGTTTCTTTTTTATTTTATTGCATTTTCATAGAATTAAAAAAGAAACAAAAGTTCAAAACTATTAGTTATTTAAAATGTATCATTTTTAGTCTAACTATATTGCAGAACCTGCATGTGATCAGAATCATGTTAAAATTGATTTAGTTTCATTGAAAATTAGTTTTGAAGTTTATTTTGTAATTATCACAGAATATTTTTTATGAACTGGTGGTTGAGAAACCTTGATTTGGACAATGTCATTTTTATATTATCTTGGTAAGCTTTGATTTTTATTAAAAATAAAGGTTTTTATTTTTTATCAGTGAAATTAATAAATTTGATCAAAAAAGTGGTTATATTGTAGTTTTGTTGATTATTTTATTTGATAGCATGTGCACACATGTAATCTATTAAATGTTGAACAATTATGAGATGATATAAAATTTAGAGAGGAAGGATTGTGTTTCATTTGAACACTTAATTTTTTTTATTTTTTTAATGCTAAAAAAATTAGTTATTAAAGTAATGGTATTTAAGAATTTTATGGATAATTCAGGACACTAAAGTTGGCAGCCATGCATTTTTATTATACATTTTCAGGGGCATAGTTTTCTCACAACCCTGACGAATATGTTTTACTTGTTAATATTAAAAATATTAATTTTGAAAAATAGCAAAAATGTATTATAAGTTCCATTCATAGAAGTAACACAAAACTATGACAATAAATTTTAAATAAAAAATAAATATAATTCAAGTTACAGGGATTTAAAAAAAAAGACTAATGTGGGTTAAGTATTATGTAAAAAATAAATTTAAGCTACAGGGATTTTTTTTAGAAAATAAAAAGTGACTAACTTGGGTTATTCATGTCGGTGTCCTGAAATCCCTAATGGCCTGCAAAATCACCACAAATTTATCTTTTTCTTTGTGCATGCATCACCCACATAAATTTCTATAAATAGGATTGGATGTGATGTCTCACAGTTCCCTGATGCTTTTTGATCCGCTATTTGGCTAGACCGCATAATTTTTTGATGTTTTGCATGTGCAAACCTGTATGGAGATCCACGAAGTTATATCATTGATTGATCTTAAAATGTTCAAAATCAGAATGGTGTAAATCATCTCTTGTATATGCCTTTCAGCAATCTGAATAAATCATAGATCCATCGGCTACATTTTCTTTAATAGCATCCATAAAAAAGTAGCTGTTCTTTTTGGCACAGTTATTATAAAGCACTCACCAGTCTCTGCACAAGCCACTGAATAATCACTGCTGTGGAAATATTCGTCCCTGTTAGTTTTTCCACTTGTTTAGAAGTCTTTCATAAATTTATACTATTTTGTTAGGATCTCTGATTTTGCATGACAGTCTAGATAAAAGACTGTAGGTGCAAATTTCTCAGATAGTTGTTTCAATCCATAACTGTCTTGGACAAATTTAACTGTCATTTGCCCCATTGTGTGATAGTTAATTCTTCATACCAGGCTATAAATAAATTGACTATAATCAGAAGTGACATTCTTAGAGCCCTCTAACCATGTGTTTTTTTTTAAAGGAATATTCATTTACGATAAGTGTTTACATTGTGTTTGTCTGGCTGATAATAAAGTCATATTGTGATCGTTATTACATTTTTCGGGAGGGCAGTATATCATAGTTTTGTAAATACTGAATTGCCTTGTCTTCTATTGATTGAAGATCCCAAATTGTAATCATTTTGAGGAATATGATTTGAAAAAAAAAACAATGGTGCTGAAGGTCAAATAACTCTGAATGTAAAAACAATGTCACTAACCTGTTAGCATTTAAACATGATATGATATATAAAAAAGTTAATTAAATACATGTTGTGAAAGAAATTTATAATAGATTTATTGCTATTTTTTATAGTTAACATTTATAACCCATTTATTAATACTTTTTAATATTAAAAAGTAAAATATATTTATTACGCTTATAGGATTACTATGCATCTGAAAATGTATAATAATAATAAAAAAACATGGCTGCCAACCATAGTGTACGGAATTATTCACAATCAGTCTTTGTGTTCGGGGTAATCCTTAAATACCAAGATAATTAATATTTTTTAGTTAACTTAAAAAAATATATATTTTTAATGTGCAAATAGGATTTCAATATGGGTTTTTTGAGCCTTTAGAATGGTTCCTATTCTTAGTGTGGTTATTACTTGTTTAACGATCTTAGTTGTCCTTATATACATTAACTATGAAGTATGCCTTGAGTTTATGTAAATTTAAGGCAGAAAATACATTTTGATAAACTAATTTAACTGAAGAAATGGATAATTTCTATTTATGCCAACTAATTGATATCAGTTGAATAAATAAATAAATAGTAAAAATACTTTGGAGAAAGATCTTTGTCAAACTTAATATATTTAAAACAACTATACCTTTACATTTAAAAATTTGATTTCTATTTTAAGCTCTCTATTTATAAGATTGTGAAATAGTTTGAAATTGAAGCAAATATTGCAGTAAATTTAAAACTATGGAAATAAATCTATTAGAATTAAAAAAGAAGAATAGAAATAAATAGATTAGATTATAAATTGACATTAACTTATTCTTAAAATTGAAAATCTTATAGCCTGGGCATATAATAAGATGAGCAAAATTGACAGGCAAGGACAGTTTTCTAATTAGATATCATACATAAGCAAACAAATCCAACTTACTTTATCATTACTTGTTTTATTTAAGTTATTAAAAATGGAAAGTGTAATCCATTATGCTGCTTTTATATATATTTAAATAAATCAACGATATAATATAAAATATTTTTATATAACAGCAATAATATATATATAAAAATAATCATATACAAAAAAAGCTCTTTTCAGGAAATATTAATTTTTGTCCTTTTCAATGTGCTTTAAGTAATTTACAATTATGATCTACATTGCATACTTACAGTTAATTTTATATATAAAAAAAAAGGTAGATGTCTTTACATATGCAATGTAACTCGTAATTGTAAATTAATTAAAGCACATTGAAAAGGGCAAAAATTAGTATTTGCTGAAAAGTGCTTTTAGTATATGATTATTATTATTATTATTATTATATATTATTGCTGTTATATAAATATATATTATATTGTTGATTTATTTAAGTTAATCAATCTGATAGTTTTGACTGACCAACAGTTAAAACTATAGCAATGATAAATAAAACAAGTAGTGATAAAGAAAGTTAGATTTGTTTAATATATAATTTAATTAATGCATATAAAAGAATATATATACATATGAAGATTCCTAGAAAAAGATGAAATTGCAAAATTATAAATTTTTTTTGATTATTATGGAAAAATTTTCAGTAGATATATACATTATATGAAGAATTAGAGAAGCTTTTTTCCTGAAGAGGAGCTATTATGATCTTTAGAAATATAAAATTGATTTGATTAGTAATTCTTAATTTTTTACATAATTACATTTGCTTTATAAAACAAAATTGACTTCATTTTGCAGCAATGTATGTAATCAATAATCAACATTTAAAATGTTCATTATTGATCAGTTAGTGTTGGTTTGTTGGAACCTAGATGGATTTTGATTAGTAACATTTTAATCTATCTAAATATATAATTTTTATGTACATTATGTTTGCATTGTTTTTTATTTTAAAAGTAAACAATGATAGTATTAGTGGAAGTAACTCTGGTTATATCTTTATTTAGGGGTAAAATAGATATGAAAATGTTTAATTACAAAATTAATTCTAAAATTATCCTAGAATCTAGATGTTAACTTTTTTTTAAGTAAATAGTAGCTTGTGATTAGCTTCAAATAAAAAATTGATAATTTGAATTAGAGATAAGCAAACTAAAAAAATATTTTCTGTCAATAACTTCTTCACACAAGTGACTTCATCTGGATCCATTAGTTTAATAAGTGGAATTAAATTTTAAATTAATAAAAATGGTTTATTTTTAAATATAAAACCTCATTCAATCATATCTATATAAGAATTATAAAGGAATGTGATTTTTTAGGTTACTTTAAACATTTAATGTTGTTTAAAAATATTTTTTTATATAAAATATTTAAAAAAAGCATTTTTTAAAAAAAAATTAATATATTATTTCTGAATTATAATATATGAATTTTTTTACATCTTAATTTATTTTGTCCATTTTTTTTATGTTACTAATGCATATTGTTGAAAAAAACATTCATACATAATCTAAAAAGAGTACTGTTATAATAGAAAAAACAGTGATAGCCATTGTTACACATATTTCTCAATCTTTTAAAAGTAATTATAAATTAAAACTTAAAATGATAAACTTAATTATATAGTTTCTATATAGCTATATACCACTTGTAAAATATGCTTCTGATAAAAAAATTTTATCAAATGATAAAATCTCTATGAAATTATACATGTAAATTTGTAAACAGTTACATTTTTTTCCCCCCTCATGTATCATAGCATCAGCCAGGAAGCGAACCCACTAACCTGGGACAATTACTTGTAAAGCAGCTGTCGATGACCTCGACCACCAATGCTTGACTAAATGCTTATATATTACACACAGAAATCAACTTGTTTCTAAAACTTAAATGCCAAATTTGGTAATTAAAATAATAAAGTAATTATCTTTTGTTATTTATATTGAATTTCTTACTAATTGTTTTAAAATTAATAGCAATTTTTAAGGCATTTAGTAGAGAAAATTTACTAAATTTATTTTTATTCTTGTCTTAAGTTTTATGAATGATAAAAGAGTTTTCATGAGCTGAAAAGTTTATCTTATGCATATTAAAACACTACACAGAATGTAATTTATTTAAATGTGATAATGTATAAAGATAGCAATCCATTGTCTTTAAAAAAAACTCTAGTTATTTTATACTAAAAACTAGTCTTAATAAAATACAGTACATATACATTTGCATATATACATATGCCTTTTTTAGAATTCTCTTCTAATTTAATAGTAAAAAATTTTCGCTTTTCTTTTGGTATCTATTTAAATTTTTCTGTATTTGCTTTCTATATTATCTAAGCATTATGCTTGTGTGTGGGGGGGGGGGGGTCATGATTAATGTATATGGAAAGAAATGTATTTTGACATTTATTGTTTTTTAGTATTATATTGTAATGCTCATTATACATTTTATGCCAATTGAGAGTATTTATTTTTGTTCATTATTTTGTAAATTATATTGTTATTTTAGCATGTTTAAATTTGTCAGAAGTTTAAAATTGTACAAAAATATATATTTTTAATAATATTAAAAAATTATTGGGATATTTATTGTAAAATGTAGGACTAATGAAAAATTAATTATAAAAATGTATACTTTTAAATTGAATTTCTGAATTATAAATAAATATTTACACTCAATAAACTATTTTTTAAAAATGCAACTGCTGAGGCAGTAAATATATTTATTATATATCAAATATAAAAACTGGAAATTCACTTGGTATGTAAATTAAATGAAATATTTAGTTAAAATTTAGTTTTTTCTTTCACTTTAAATATGTTTAGGAATTGGAAAAATTAATGAATTCTTTCAATACTTTTATTAATACAGTATAGGAATTGTTTGTTTTGTTTTTACATAGGGTGAATTTATATAACTTGCAACTTTGTTCAAAGGAATATTAGGCCATTCTTCTTTAAGAAAATTATCAAGTTGTCAGAAAACATCAATTAGAAAAAATAAATCACTCATTCTTTGTTCAAAAATGGCACACAGATTTAGTAATATTTAGTTCATATGATTGATGAGGTTATGGGTGATATCAAAATTCTGCATTTTTTTTTCAAACTAATTAATATTTGATTGTTTGAGCTGAGATGAATTAAAGTAATAACATCTTGGATGATATTGTCTAATAATAATGTTTGCACTGTAAACTGAATCTGGTCTCCCAATAGTCTGCACATGTAATATATGAATACAGAATTATGAGTAGATCAAGAAAATAACCTTTGTTCCACCATATATACAGTTGGGAGGAGCAGTCTGGTTGTCAGCAAAAGAAATAAAAAATAATGATTTTCTAACTATATGGCATGCTTCCAATTATTATTTTCCAAACTGTACGTTTATGATGTTGTTTCTATACCATATATTTTCATCAGAAAACTATTATTCATATGACATTATGATAAATAATGGGGTGCTCATGTGTGTTAATTTTTACAAGGATTTATGTTTTTTTTTGGCTAACAGTTTTTTTTTATTGTGTTCTTATTTCATTGTAGTAAACATTGACTTCTGACTATTTGGTTCAACCAGGATTTGTTTTCATTTTTAATGAATGCAATCATCAATCTTAAAACATTAAACAGTTATACAGTTTTGGACCTGATATTCTTAGAATTTGTCCCCCTATAAATGCAGAGATCCAAAATTTCCTTGAAGCAGACATCATGTTTTTATCAAATAGTTTTTAGCTCCTTATGTTTCTACTCTAAGGAAATTTACATTAGTTTTTCAACTTGTGTTACACAATGTCAAAAATATAACACTAATATGACGATGTTAATATTTTGTTTAATACTTGTATGTCAAGCACTATTTATAACCACGTATATAAAATTTTAAATGCAATCTTACAGTTTTAATTGCATATTTATTTTATGTAATATAGTGAGTAGTTCAAATATTATTCATAATTTAAATATTTTTAAATATCATTTATGTTATTGATTTTGATTCTAGTATGTTATGCTAAGGTTCTCTGTTTATATTCTAAAAAAAAATTCTAATCAAAAGTGCATTTTCCTACTGTACTTAAAGTAAAATTTACAAGTAGAACTTGTACAAGTTTTGAATTTCACATGAGTAATAATGTTTGTGAAATATAATAATATAATGTATTGGATAAGTTTGAAATATAAACAAAATTAAATAGCAACTGAGTTCTGAAAATGAGAGTTTAAATTGTAAAAATATTCACACAATGTATTTTTAAAAATTATTGATATAATATGTTGTTTCTTTTTTTATTGAGATTAAATAGACACTGCTATTATTAACTTTATGAATTTTTAATGTAATTGAAAAAATTGTTTGCTCTAAACCTGATAATTTTATATCAAGTAATTAAATTTTTTTTAAAACTTTCAGTGTTTAGAGATGGTAATATTTTTGAATAAATTTTATTTTTTGTTAAGTGTTTGAAAAGCTTCCAATAATCTTAATTTATAATAATCATTTATTCCAGATCTTCAATTAATTGTAATGGAGATGGATGATATTTGAATTTTTTTATATTTTTAGTAAAAATACTTCATCCTGTAAGAATCAAAATAATAGAGATGAAAAATGAAGTCTTGATAATAAAAATATAAATCATATTTGTTTCCAAATCAGATATTTTATTTGTATTTAGTTTGAAATATGGCAAATCTTCCTAGTGCAAATTGCTCTTTGTCAATCATATAGAAACTGTTTTTTTTTTTTCTGATATTTTTTTTTTTAATATGATTTTTTGTTATGATAATTTATGACTTCCTTGTTAACCTAATCCTACATATAAAAAGGAGAGTCATTATGTAAAGCTTGTTGCAGCTTAAATGCATGGTTTTTTCCCCCTTTAGATATATTATAACATTCTGTTAATGAAAACACCCATAGAAAAGGTAGTTTGTTAAACATTCAGGTTTATTATTGCCTAGCATGCTGTTGATATAATATGTATCTCATATTCATGGCCTATAGAAATATGACATTACTATAACCTACAACTATAATATAGTCATATGTCACATGACCTAATTTAACGAACTTATACAAATGTTATATATAGAGCTCGCAAATAAACTCTTAACAAGCTTTGCAGAATATCCCCAACTCCAGACTGGTTTCTGCTACTGGCTTCCTCAATGAGGTGCTAGGACAAACGCAGCACTTTATCTAATGGATAACTATTAAGTAGAAAATCTGAAATTTTCAGACATCTATATGTCTTCCAATCCAGCTATCTAACTTAAATAGCCATATGGATATTAATAACTTTAGCAATATAAAATCGCCAAAGCCTTAATAGCAAAAAAATAAAATTTCAAAGAAATCAAGTCATATGTCACATGACCTAATTTAACAAGCTTGTATTATAAATTTTATATTGCTAAAGTTATTAATATATGGTGTATCTGAACTTGGTTCAGTCTCATATGGTTATTTAAGTTAAATAGCTGGATTGGAAAACATTGAAAATTTCAGATTTTCTACTTAATAGTTATCTATTAAATAAAGTGCTGGGCTTTATCCTAGTATTTTTAATCTAATGCTTGAATATCCCAGCATCTCACTGAGGAAACCAATAGCAGAAACCAGTCTAGGATTGGGGATATTCTGCAAAACTGTTAGGAGCTTTGGCGAGCTCTATATATATATTATATCAAAAGCATGCTAGGCAGTAATAAAGTTGAATATTTAAAAAACTATCTTTTCTGTGGATGTTGTCATTAACAGTTGTATATTACATTAGCCCAGAAAAGAAGGAAATTATTTATAGTTTAATTATAACATTCTATTAAAGTATTGTAAATGTACTTTGAACCACAGAATTTAAAGATTTCTCAGCATTATATTAATGGATAAGGAAACAATTGAACATTTGTTTAATTTAAGGATACATAAAAAATAAATCACATCACAAGAATTTTAAATGCGAGATAATCATAATGTATTGACTATACAAAAAAAAAAGTCATAATTGGCATAGTCAAGCTAAAAAAGTGGGGATGACATGAATATTCTACACATATATACAAAAAGTTCTTATAGTTGTTTGGATTATCGAGTTCAAAACAGAATAAAACTTAGCAATTCCTTCAGTTTTTAAACCTGGAATTCATGTCTCTGTAAGCTATTTCAAGCCAATCCAGACTAAATTAATGCAGTGACATTGCGGTGAATTTGTTAATTAAAATTTTTTGGATTGACTTGAATGCCACCAGACATAAATCTTAGCAGTAATTAAAGAAAATTAAATGATTTTTCTGCTTATCCAGTTATTATGCCTATAATGCAACTGCTTTGTCATAAATGTTCCACTTGGGTTTTTGAATTTTATTAATTTTTACTGCAGTGTTCATTTATTTGTTATGTTCTTTTTATTATTTGTGTTTGTTGACTAGAATCTTTCATCATATTTATCAGTTCTTTTCAGTAAAGAATTAATTTTTAACTACATTTGGTTGTGGGCTATTTTTTTTAAAGTAGCATTATTCTTTTTTTTTTTTAGATATCTGTCTTACATTTCAATCAATTTAAACATATTAAGTGCTAACATTTAGGATACACTTTTTAAGATCTTAGACATTTGTAGTTTTATTGTATATCATTTTTATAAACATTGCATTAATAATGAGTAATATTTCTGTAGTATATTTTTTTCTACATAACTCTCACAAAAGGTAGGGATTGCTTTCTATCCACTTTTAACACCTTGTGGAATGGTGTATTCATAAGCGTATGACT
Source organism: Epiperipatus broadwayi (assembly GCA_028023455.1). Lineage (NCBI taxonomy): Eukaryota > Metazoa > Onychophora > Udeonychophora > Euonychophora > Peripatidae > Epiperipatus > Epiperipatus broadwayi. Next base: position 16,378,664 of record JAQFVV010006199.1, read on the forward strand.
AAAGACATGAAAAAAATGTATGATCCCCAAGATACATATTTTGTGCTGAACCAATACTCATCAGATGTCCAGATCACAATCTCTTATACATATCTTTATCATTGTTCAGTATAACTAAATAGCCAATTACTACAATTTAATTGATGTGTCAAACTTACTGCTGTCACAACTTTGAGACAAACCTCTTGGTGGAAGTATATTAATAATTTTTATTAGTCACTCATTAGACTAGAGATTATCCATTTGATGAATAATATTTCCATAGTGTAATACACTGAACAAAGATAAAGGTATATATAAGAGATTGTGATCTGGGCCAACTGATGAATACTAGTTTAGCATTAAATGTGCATTTTGGTGATCATACATTTTTTTCATGTTTTCATTTATATGTTTATGATTACATTCATCCACAAGGTGTTAAAAACTGATAGAAACCAGTCTCTATTTTGCGTGAGAGTGGGGAAATGAAAATTACACTACAGAAATATTATTCATTAAATGTATAATCTCTAGTCTAATAAATGATTAATAAATTTATTAGTATACTTTCATCAGTTGGGTTGTATCAAAGTTGTGAGAACAATAAGTTTGAAATATCAATTGGACTGTAGTAATGGCTATCTATATATTCTGAACAGTAATAAAGAAATGTTTAAGATTGTAATTTCAGCCAACTGATGACTGCTGGAAATGTGCATCTTGGGAATCAGACATTTTTTCACACATCTTTTGGCATATATTTATTATTACATCCCTCCACTAGATGTTAAAAGCAATAGAAATCAATCTATACCTTGCATGAAAGTGAATAGTCTCTAATGTAATGACTAATAAAAATTATTAATTACATAGATAATGTTTTTATTAATATAAATGAAATTCTACTATCTTCATAACTAATGAATTATTTAATTTTTTTTTTATCAAATTCATGATTGAATTTCATTAGAAGTAGATTTTATAATTTAAAAATAAAAACTATGAATTTATAAAATTTAATCATTTAACATAAATGAAAATAGTTGTGATGATTATTTTTGAGAATAAGAGATTTAGTTGTTAAAGTCAATCATTTTAGAAATAAATAATGTTAATAACTTATATTCTATTTTTTGTTTTGCTTATGAAAATTTTTTGAAATATTTGTTATATATGAAAGTCTTTATATTGGTTGATGTAATAAGTTTGATTAAAGGGAAATATGACATTTTCTTAATCGAATAATGAAATAAATGTTGGGGCTTGATATTGATAAAACTGCAAAGAGGATACAGTCATTTGATATTTATGATTATTTTAGTTCTTTTAATTTTAAAAAAATATTGAAAATACTTTAATTTGGAATATAATATCTGAATTCTATTATAATATTCTGGGCATAGCTTTCTTTTGTATAGTAATGATGATATAAATTTAAATCTAAAGCAGTTATAAATTATACAAAGATTTAAATTAAGAAAGAAAATTAAAAATAAAGATTTTATTGTATGGCATCATGATCACAAAGGTTGGAACAAAATATAAATAAAATGAACAAATATCCATTTATTACATGGAAAAGTACATGTTCCTAAATATATACATCTAGAGACAAACATAGAGCATTTTAACTCTTTAAGAAAAATTGAAAAAGGATTGTATAAGCAATTATTGAAATTCAAGATTGGCAGTTGAAATAATTTTAAATTTTGTAGTGTGCTTGAATTAGACCACTTAGCTAAAAATCTATCTTTTATAATAATGAATGAGAATTGGTCTTTGTGAATAAACATTGCCTGATATTGTAGTGATAAGTTTGATCAATTAAAAAATTATAATTGCTCAAGATATATGTCTAAAGCATTTAACTAATAATGAAAATAATAATTTAGAACTCAAATTTATTATAGGAAATTTGATATACCAAATCTTAATACAAAATATATATATATATAATTTCAAATTATAAATTGTTAATTTACAAAAAAATAAAGTCAGATGTCACATGACCTGTTAATTTGTATTAAAATATTAAAAGCTGTAATTTGAAAACAACCTATTATTTATGAAGCCACAAATATTTAAGAATTTGGAAAATAAAAGACAAGATCAAAGATGTTTTGGAAAATATCCTTACAAATAGGTGGATTAGCTTCTGACTTGTAGAAAACATGTTTTTAGTTGTATGGGTAGATGGTATTTTAAAGATTTTCTAACAGATTGTACAGTTCAGACTTCAAAGAGTATTCATCCAATCAGTCATCTAGTTGTTACTGCAGATAGTGAAGTCTGCCTTATAAAAAGAATATTAGCAATGTATGTTAGCTAGTTCTGACAGCAAACCCTGGTTATATTAATAGATAAAACCGTCTTTTAATCTGCAGAACTAAGGTAATAATTATCATTATGGAAAAATAACAGTATATTTCTAGTGCAACCTAAATCATCTTAATGTTTATGATTCTTTCATGATGATTGGCCACAAGAAATGCACCAGCTTTTCACTTTCCAGTCATGAAGTGCCTAGGAGAAATGCATTATTTATCAAAATCTGATATGGAGTCTTTAAATTACATCCTGTTACCTACTGTATCAAAGGATGTGTTAACCATGTCCAGAATTAATCAGTTTTGATACCTTGATGTAAACCTTCTAATCGAGACTGAAGAATACCACATTAATAAAAACTATTTGCAGTGACATTTATGAATAATTCACATGTAGATTTAGAAAGAACTGTGTTAGAAAAGGGAATGCTATTATAAATTAATAATGGAATTCCTGATCCAAATTCAACATATACATCAAATAACTTAATAATAATCGTATATGATTAAACCATCTCAGTATAAAGTAGTAATAAGGTTGTTTAAATATTTCCATTTGAAAAAGCCGAGGTTTGAAATATAGATAATTTGTAAGGAGTTGATTTTTTTTTATAGATATAAAATAAATTTTTTATTTTGAGATTTTGGAGAAAATATTTTGCTTCTAGTGAAGGTAGATCAAATTTTTTGTACTTGGAGATGGAGTTAAATGATTCTCTTTGTGCTAATAAATTTTTTTCCTGTCTTTCTTTTGTACCTTAACATTTTATTTAAATTGTAAAGATGATAAATCCAAAACAATAATCACATTCCAGAAATATCAGATTGTTAAGTCTAATTTAATGAATAGTAATTCATAAATATTAATGAATAATAAAATAAAAATAAAGCTGTTTAACTAAAAGACAAGCCTATATTTGTGATAAATGTACACATTCCTTTAACACATATGTAACCATGATGCAATTATATCCTTTTATTTGCATTATTTGTTAACCTAGCTTAATTTCTTATATATATATAGGTCATGAAATCATTTTCAAAATTTATGCTTCATGCCAGGTAGCACCCAAAATAATAATTGGGGCTGAGGTGGAGTGAGTAATAATAAGGCAGAAGAATTAAGATCAAGTCTACAGGATAGTTTTTCATTCTAAATGTTGTTCCTAGTAACGTGACCCTGCCAGCATCAGGTATAAATAAAAAGCTAACAATTTAGGTTAAATGAGATTTCTGGAAATGTAACTAGTATTCTGGAAAGATCATTGTGATGAAAATTCTAAATAGCACTGTTTGATTTGATCATTATTGATGGTGTAAAAGTTTGTTATAATATTACTGCATATGCCTGTAAGCTACCATTTGGCAGTTAGCATCCTATAAATCATGATGCAGTATATGCTATTTATTTATATTTGCTGTGTTTTTTTTCTTTTGTTCTGTTTGAATCAAGTTTCACATTAGTATATACACATATATTAGTACTCATAGTTCATATCGTCAATAAATGTATAATTTATTGTTTAATGTATAAGCTTATAATGTTATAAATGTTTGAAATGTTATTCACAATTTTTTTTTTAATAAGTCTTAATCGTAACAACATTGTAATTATTATATAATATATCTAGGTAAATTTAAAACAGTTTTTAAATAGCCAATTACAGGGCAAATAGTAAAGATGAAGCCTGCATTGTTTATTCGGTTGTTTTCTCATCCTTGGTGTTGGCCTTAAGATGTTGCTACTTCTAGGTAAATTCCTAGAAATATACTGTTTCACCTGCCTTCACCCAACCAAAGAGGAATTTTTTTACGTTATAAACGCAGAAAAGTCCTCACGTTATGTTGGACGGAGGAGGCGGCGACAGAAGCCAACACAAAGAGACTTCTTTCTATGATAAAACACAGAGGTCCTGCCGGCTGCCGGTTATGGCTTTTTTTCTATGCTAAAAGCAAAGAGAAAGAAATGCCTTGATTGGCTGCCGTAGTAGTCGATTTTGTTCATCATTTTCTCGTAATAGTAGAATATCTATTTTCTCTGTAGTTTCGGGTGAGAGTGTGTGTATTTGAAGCAGTCGTAGTTTTTTTAAATTTCATCAGACATCTATTTTTTTTAATGTGTTGTAACTTTTACTTTACTGTTGTAAGTTTAGTAATAATGTCCTGAAGATTCCATTACGAAGGGGTAACCCTCAAAAATTGCTTTTAAGGGTGCGAAAGGGAAAAAAAATAAAGGATCACACGAAAAGTACCGTTTTCACGAGAATTTGTCTGTGACCAGTTACTTTTGCTATATATGTACGCACAAACAAAAACAACCCACCGTCTAATTATTAGGAATTACTTGTTCGAAAAATAAAATTAGTCGGGTATTTTTTTTTGTTTTGTTTTGTTACATTTATTATTTCAAAATAAGATTAGTTTTTGTATCTACACACTAACAAAAACAACCCAGTTCCTGATTAATTACTGTCTTTAAAAAAAAAAAAAGCAAATTCAACAGGATTTGATTTTTTTCAATGGAGTCTTTGAATTACGGTTTGTTTGTTTTTATATATACACAAGATTTACCAAAAAAAAAGAAACCCACTTTCTGATTAATTACTGTCAAAAGAAACGCAAATTAGTCGGCTATCATTTTTAAATTTAGTATTTCAATAACGGTACCCTTTTTATATAGACAGATTTAACAAAAACGACCCACTTTCTGATTCATTACTGTCCCCCCCCCCCAAAAAGAAAACGGAAATTAGTCGGGTATCATTTTTCAATCGAGTCTTTTAATGACGGTCCTTACTAATAGTAGTCGGGTATCAATTCTAAATTGTAATATATAAATTACGTTACTTTTGATAGATTTAGAATTACGTCTTGCTTTTTTAATAAAGTGATTGATTTACTCTTGACCAAAAATACCGTAACTTAAAAAAAAAAGACACACATAAAGTCCAAAAAAAAAATGAGAAAAAGCCCCGTAACTTTAAAGACACACACAAACTCAAAAACAATCTAAGATTAATAAACATTGACTTATTACGTCTTGCTTTTGAATCAAATTATTGATTTACGTTTGCAAAAAAAATACCGTAACTTTAAAAAGACACACCTAAAGTCAAAAAAAAAAAAAAAATTTGAAGAAGCCCCGTAACTTTAAAGACACGCACACAAACTCAAAAACAAGATAAGATTAATAAACATTTACTTATTACGTCTTGCTTTTGAATAAAATTATTGATTTACTCTTGCAAAAAAAAAAAAAAAAGACCGTAACTTTAAAAAGACACACATAAAGTCAAAAAAAAATTAGAAAAACACCGTAAGTCAAAAACAAGATAAGATTAATAAACATTTACAAAAATGAAAAAAACTAACATCATATTATAGTATTAGTTAGTAGAATATTTTATTACAAATCTAAGAAATCAGATCTTTTTAGATCAAATCGATCATTTAGGTCCGGCCCGGAATCGTTATATGTATATGTTTTTGATTAGCATCAATGCCATCTTAAGGCGAACACCAAGGATGAGAATACAACCGTTTATTCAATTTGACATTTTCTAGATGATGAGGATTTTAAGGTTTTTTAATTATTGAAATAGCTAGGTAATTATTTAACAACTATTATGAGATGGCTAACTAAATTGGTTATGACCTGAAAGAAAAATTCATAGCCAGTTTGGAACTTAAACATTTTTTTGTTGTAATACTTTACCTTGATTTAAATTCCAAATCATTGGCATGATAGGTGAAAATACTATCATTATGATATGAGTGTATATATAATTCGTTTTTACATTAAATTAGATTTCAGTACTTAAATGCTATGGATTAGTTTGAAATATAGTGAGGTTTTTCTTTTAATATCATTTATTCAATATAATCAATAAATATTCAATAAAATATGAAGCTTATGCCAGAGAATGACTTTGTAATTCATATTTATTTTTTATAAAAAATTTTATTGTTAAAATAGACAGAATCATTTTTAAGAACTATTTTATTCATATATATCCTGTTTCATTATAAAATTTGATATATTAATGCAAATGATGTATCTATCAGTTCCATGTACACAAATTGATTTAAAATAAATGCAAAGTTGAATTCTAAATTCTGTAATCATTGTTAGATTACATCTTATCAGAATTGTTTTTGTTTTTATTGGAAACATATAGATGTATATTTTAATAATCTCATTCTCCAGCAGAGTGGAACAATATTGTTTGATAAATTAATATTTTTTTAAACTAGTTAATGTGAATGATATAATCATTTACAGGAATTTTAATGCACCATGACTAATTTGAATATAAATCTATTATTGATTTAAGTAATATATACAAAATAGATATGAAAGTAATACTAAAATAATTATGAGATTGAAATTACCATATTAAGAACATTTAATTATTAAATAAACAATTAATGAATATTTGAAAAATAAATTAAAATTTTATCCAAGTTTATACTTTATTTTGCATTTAACACATCTACAAATGTGAATGTACATCCACCCAAGACAGATTTTGTTTTAATTATCATCATCTAATATATAAATACAACTAAAATATCATCATCACAAACCTTCAGGAAAACACAATTTTTCTTTAATTTGAAATATCAACACATCTCTATTTTTTTTTTTTTATCAAAACTCGATGTCCTATTTGATTTAATGTGATGGTAGAATGCTGGACTCTGGAACTCAGGGTTCATAAATCACAACTCCAACTATGTGATCTTTGGTACTTGAACTTGTAAGGAATCGTGAGCAATGAGCCATTTGATTTCCTTTTTTTTAAAATACAAAATTGATATTTAAAAAATACCAGAGACATGAAAAATCTGTGAAATTTTTTGAAAATAATATCTGCGTTTTATCAAGTTTAAAACTGAGGATTTCAGTTTATTACATTAGCTTGTTCATCTACCATATCATAATCTGGAATTCAAATCTAGCCAGGTGAACCTTGGAAATTTTTTTAGACCATGGTCAGATTTAAATTTTTTTATTTCAAATGTCCACTTCTAACCAAAAACTTCTCTCTAAATATCTTTAGCTTATTTGTAGCTAAATTATTCAAAAATGAAAACTTCCTAATAAAAAATAATGAAACCAAATATGTAATTTGCAAAAAAAATATTAGCTAGCAATTTTGTGTATGAGATAGTTTGATAAATTAGTGTCTAAGCTGTTATGAATTTGTAAAGTTCTCAGGCTAATCTTGGTTATTTTAAATGAAAGTTAATATGCTGTCTGCAAAACAAAAAATATAATTTTAATATGATACTATTTTTATTTCATAGCTACAGAGCTGATTGTTTATTTTTATCTTAAACAGTATATTTAATTGTCCTTTTAATATGACATGCTGCCTATGTGCTTGATAAATAATTAGAACATTATATTATTATTTTTATATCTTTTTTATTTGTTTACTTTCGGGTAGGTAAATATTTAAAAACATTGTATAGTAAATTTTATTATTTATGTTTGTCTTACAGAATTTGAATTTTAGTGTATATAATCATTTTTGTATGAGTTTTATAAAGTAATGATATTATTTTTTTTGATTGCAAACAAATTTAGTACCATCATGCATATATATATTACATTAGTGATTTTTTTTTTCTGGTTTATAAAAGTGAATTCATTTAAAGTCTCTACAACTGAAAATTAATAATACTTAAATCACTTCCTTTAAATTGACATTAGATTATAATTCAAAATATGGGGGGGGGAAATAATATCTTGTTACAAGAAATGCCATATTTGCTGGAAAATTAAGTATTTTATACTGTAGATAGTTTTAGTTAGATATTGTGATAATATTTTAAATAATATCAGTGATGCTATTATTTATTGATATTATGAGGATACTCTAATAAATATGCTTTCATTAAAGTCAGAATGTGCAAAAAAACTAGATTTAAATAGAAAAAAAAAGAGTATTATTAAAGCAAGTATATATATAATCTGATTGAGATTATTTTTAGATATGGGAGTTAACATGAATAAGTTTTGTTTAATACATAATGAAATTTTTTTTTTTTTTGTTAATGTGTATTTGTATATATCATTATGAATGTGTGATTATGGCTGGGCCATATCATTTTTTTATTTTTTATTTTTTGTACTTGTCATCTTATTTTTTTGTTTCTTTGATAATGTTTCACAATTTTTTTTTCATCATTTTTATGTCCCATTATTGTTCTGAAAAATTAAGTCATTGTCCCTGTCCATTTTACTTTGTTTTAAGGTTTGGTGCTGGTTTAGTTAGTTTGATTAACCTACTTATTCACTGAATTCTAATTGTATATTTTCAGGATCTATTTCTGTGTCTTCGAGTCTGAAAAAATAAAATGGTGAAATCCTCGGAGTTTATCCCTACGGCATTTGGAAATATCTCTTTAAAGTTTTTTTATATATAAAGATCCAGGATATCCACCTTTGCTGTATCAGCAATGAATGTGAGTAGATGATTGTCTGGTTTGTTTAGGTTAAGCTATTTTGAGCATTTAAATTTTTGTCCCATTTATGCTTTTTTTAAGGTGGAATTAACATATTTTTTCCTATTTTTTTTTTTAAAAAAAAATTGCAAACAAAAGTAATCAGTATTAAAAATCTTTTTCTGGCTTACTAACTGATATTTGTTTAATCCTGCTTATTAAGATTTCTTCTGACTCTTCATTTCTAACTTTTTCATCAATGACTAATGTAAATAAATAATTAATTTTTTAAAAAAAGTAAATATTTTCTTATATAAAGTTTTTGACAAATATATATTCCTCTCTGTTTCTATATTTGGCTTTTTCCCCCCCAATTTGTAATATGATAAATATTTTTTGAGGATCTATTATTAGAATTCAACTACTAGAATTTTTCTATTTGTGTAGATCTATCTGAATTACAAATTCTCTTTGTATAAATTCTCTATCAAATGCCTATTTTTATTTTGTGTTAAGAGGAAATTTAAAGATTATTTTTAATGTCTTCATTTGAATATTATTTTACTTTTGGTTATGTAATTGAGTGAATTACATTTTCTGATTACTTCTCCATAAAGAATATTTTTAAGAGAAATATATCTTTTATTACTATCTAACTTTTATGACTTTCTTAATTTTTTTTATTATTCCATTCTTATATAGAATTTTGATCATCTATGACATTTGATAAAATGTATTTTTAAATTTTTTAAATGAAGATTATTTATTCTGAGATTTTTATGACCTGCTAGCTTCCACAATTTTTTTTTCCTTAAATTTTTATATTACTCAGTTTGGAAAGATTTTTTTTTACTCTTACTGTATGTTTAAAACATGTATCACAAAATAAGATTTGATTAAATGCATAAAAAAAAAAAAAATCATGGCAAAAATAAAATGGTTTTTACTAAATATCAAAAAAATAAATTTGTACTTTATCTACTTTTATTGACCATTGGAGATTTCCTTAATAAATGTAATAGTTTTCCCAGTAACATTTTATGCATTCACACAATGAATTATATTGTTGATAAATATTTATCATAGTTTATTATAAAGATAAAAATTTTAGGATTGGGAATACTATGTTCAAATTAGTAATTCCTGGTTTAGTAAATATATTCATTTACATGTTGCATTTTATTAAAATATGAAATTAAAATTTTTTAAATCTGTTACAAATTTTAGGAATAATTTTAATAATCAAGACATTTGGCAAAAGTTTTGTTATTTTTTGGAAAGTACCATAATGGTATATCATATTTTTACTACTTTAAGAGTCTTTATTTATTCCATTAAATCATACTCTCATGATATTAAACGTTTCATTTTATTTATCATTTATTATTGAGCATTTGATTACCATCTAAAAATATATATTAATTTAAGAATGATGACATTGGATGGACATTAAAACAGAAGTTATAAGTATGCTTATTTTTTAAGATTTGAATTTGAAACTGTTCATTAATAAGCTAGTTACTAGATCACATTATGAATGCATATAAAAATAGTTAAAATAACAAAACTTTATTAAAAATTAATAAACACATTTTAAATTTTAAAATTTGTTTCAAAGTTCATTAGACAGTTGACCTTCTTTAGTGATATTTTTTTATTTAATGATTAAAAGTTCTTTAATACTTGGTAGTAATATTATATAAAAGGTCTTGCACTTATTGTATCTATATTTGGTTAAAGGGATGTACATATATGTAAAAACCATTTAAACTGCAAACAATATCTTTTAATAAATAAATAAATCATAAGTTTTAAAAAAACATTAAATAATAAGCATATTATTTAATATTTTTTAAAACTTCCAACTTATTGTGATTTATTTATTATAGTAATAAAATCAAGTCATACATCACTTGACTTAACTTAATAAACTTGTATTACAAATCTAATATAATGAACATACCAAGCTCTGAACAAGTTTTCCGATAAATGCCACAAAAGAAAGCATTTAAAATCTCTATCTAGAATTATCCTTATCCCCAAACAGGTTTCAAGCTAATGGCTGTCGTCAGTGAGGCGCTAGGATATTCAGACACTAGATCTAAAATGCCATCTCAAGCCCAGAATTTATCTAGTACTTAACTATTAAGTAGAAAATCTGAAATTTTCAGACACCTATATATCTTCAAATCCAGCTATCTAACTTAAATATCTATATAGGTTTGAATAATTTTCAACTACACCATATATTAATGATCTTAGCAATATAACATCGCCAAAGCCCCAAAAGCAAAACTATAATAATAATAAAATCAAAACAAATCATGTGACTTAACTTAATAAGCTTGTATTACCTAATCTAATATAAAGAGTATGCTAATAGCTTCAAACAGGCTTTTCGGATAAATTTCGCAAGAGAAAGCATTTAAAATCTATCTAGAATTATTCCTTAAACCAAACCGTTTTTGAGCTAATGGCTTTCATCAGTGAGGCACTAGGATATTCAGACCCTAGATCTAAAATATTAATTCAAGCCCAGCATAACTATTAAGTAGAAAATCAAAAATTTTCACACACCTCTATGTCTTCTAATCCAGCTATCTAACTTAAATAGCTATATGGGTCTGAATAATTTTCAGCTACATCGTATAACATCGCCAAAGTCTCAAGAGCAAAACTACAATAGTAATAAGATCAAGTCATACATCACATTATATTGCTAAGGCTATTAATATATGGTGTAACTGAAAATTATTCAGACCTATATAACTATTTAAGTTAGATAGCTGGATTTGAAGACATGCAGGTATTTGAAAATTTCAGATTTTCTACTTAATAGTTAAGTATTAGATAAATGCTGGGCTTGAGTTGGTATTTTAGATCTAATGTCTGAATATCCTAGCACCTCACTGATAAGAACCATTAGTTTGAAAACAGTTTTGGTATAGGGATAATTCTAGATAAAGATTTTAAATGCTTTCTCTTGCGACATTTATTGGAAAAGCTTGTTAGAGCTATTAGCATGCTCATTATATTATTTAAATATTTATTTATTAGAAGTTGTTGAAAATAGGTCAATTATAATTAAGAAATTCAGATAAATGTAAGAGAAAAATTACTTTCAATCATACCTTTTTATAAGGGATTTTTTTTTCCTTTGCAGATTTATGTGAATCTATATACACTATTATAATTTATATAAATCTACTAGATTCATGCCTATGTTTATGTATAATATATTAAAATTTATGATATATTTAGTGTGCATGTAATCCACAAAAAAAATAACAACATAGTCTTCACTATTATATGCCTCTATTAATTTATTATGTGATTGAGATTTGTGCCCCAGCTTAAATTTTTCTATCTATTGTCTCCATTCCATGATAAAATGGATTTATCATTTACTGATTTTAATCACTTATTTTTTTTTAGTGATTGTGATTGTATATAATAGTGTTGACTGTATTTTTTTTTAAAATTTATATTGGACTTGAAATAAGGATGTGATACCTAATTCATTCAAATGATTGGTAAATGAGAAATGAAATTTGTATAATCATGCAAAAAGTGATAAATTAGTTTGCCTAAATAAATTGGAAATTTAAAAAAGATCTCTATTTTACAATTTTTTCAAAATATCTACATTTTGAATATTTATGACTGCCTCATATAAAAGATAAGGAAACTGAAAATCAAATATTTTTCTTTCTACTTTTTCCAAATAGGAATTATTGACTGTAATCCTAATAACAAACTAATGACTGGTGTCTTCACTTTCTGTGGTATATTTAATGCTGAACATTTAAATCTGAGGAAGTAACTGACTTGGTTTTAATGATTCTTATTTTACATATAACTTGGTATATTTTGCTAAAAATCTGTACAACAAATTTATATCTGACACAGTTTCATATTGTTTTTTTTTTCTTCTCAGAAATAAAATTATAGTTTGGAATAAAACAAGTTTTAAAAAGAAAAAGAAGGAATGTTGAATTTATATATTTATTATCATGGAGCTATAATTTAAAAAGAAAAAAGTGAGAAGTTGTGTATATAATTATATTTAACTACAGATAGTGATAATTTTGTATATTTCTGAACTAGTTTATTCTCCGCCTAAAGGATAAATTTTAATGAGAACTAATATTTTTATTTTACACATATGCATAATTTGCACACTCATATTTAAGCTTTTTATTGAATTAAAAATAAATTATAATTAATTAAATTTTATTCTAATATTGATTTATTTTCTTCCCTGAAATTTTTGGGAATCATTTGACAACTTATTAGAATGAACTTTTTATACTCAGACTAAATTCATTTATTCTTATTTTTAATTAGTCTTAACTATTTTTTTATTTATTTAATAGAAGGATTAATTTATTTACTCATTAAAAAAAAAAAAAAATTACTTGTAAATTATTTATGTATTTCAAAATAAAGTTATAAACGTGTGTGTGTGTGTGTGTGTGTACAATGTCATGCTTATATGGAGTTTGAATATAAATTTATATTATGTATTTAAAATATTGTCTTTTTTTTTTTATTAATAAAAAATAAATATTGCTTTTTTAAAAGATTTTTTTAACTTCTTAAACTTAATGGGTTTGTCTTTCCTATACTAATCCTGGATAAGTAAATAAATCTGTTCTAATACTTTTGACAAGTTATTTATATTAGGGATAATTGCTTCTTGTCTTTCTTCATCCTAGGTATGGGCTTCTTTCTATTCATATATCTAATATTTTTAACTCCCTCCTCCCCCTTTTTTTTTTTTGGAAACAAATATAACTTCAGAAAACTTAATTTGTGATGTAAATTTAATATTCATAATTTAATCACAAATATATAAAAATTTATAATTAATTAATTTTTAACTTATAATAGGAGTGTCAAGAGCTATGTTTGAAGTTGGCTGTAGTTTGAACTGGAACTGTTTCAAGATTGACATCATGGATATTATTTGATCAACAATGGATTATACTTCATTATCTAAATATATGGTAGATTTAAAAAGTGAAACATTTTTTTGTTATTTGCAGTAATTGGATGTTTAATTTGCATTCAATAATATTTTCATAATCAAAAGCTTAATTTTGTTATTATAATCTACATTATTTTGTAAATAATTATATTTCTTCATTTTGTTTTTAATAAAGCATTTTATTTTTTTTGATTAATTGTTTTTGTATTCTAATTTTAAATATTTACATTCAATATATATATTGTTTGCATAAATATTCCCATTGAAAGACTTTTGCAAGAAAATTGTTTACTATTACTATTACACATAAAATTTGAAAAAAAGAAATGTTTTATTCACTGATTTATTGTTAATATTTTATTTGATAACCATAACTGATTTAAAAATCATTATAAATGTCTATTTATGGACATCTAATTATTTTTCTTATTTATTACATTTTTGAAGAGATTTCATTTGAATTCTAAGATATTGACTAAAAAATAATAATTAAAAAGTAATCAAAAATCTATTTTTTTACTTTATAGCAATAATTTTTAATCATTTTATGTAAATAAGTCAATTATTTTATATAGCGCATGTTTATAAACTGTAATATTTAAACAGCATTAAACTGTTGCACATGCACTTTGGATTTTAACTATAAATGAATGAATACTAACACTTCAAACACATGATAAAGTCTTTGGAAAAGATAGAATGGCCAAAAAAAAAAAAAGTTTATTATTTAATATCTTCACGCTTTCACTTTCAAACACTTAACATTTGCCCATACCAAAGCGCTTTGGTTCGAAAAGATGGATGGCCATTCTATCTTTTCCAAAGACTTTATCATGTGTTTGAAGTGCTAGTATTCATTCATTTTATAGTTAAAATCCAAAGCGCATGTGCAACAGTTTAATCATTTTATGAAAATTATACTAAAAAAAAAAAATTGTAAGTTGAGAAAAGTTTTAAATAATTGAATGTTTTTTTATTTTTTTAAATATGATTATAAGTTGACGGTAATACATCGTCTGATCATCCACACCACTCATTGGCACTGTTTCTATGCAAAAGCACATTCTGTTTACAAGGCTAGATCTTATGGCCTGTAAACTGTTCAAACACTAGATGTTGAAGTGCACCCTTCCCCAAACATCGCTAGCGTGTGAACATTATTGGCGACTTGTTGCGACATTCTCTATAGACATTACTCTTGACTATTCTACAGCATATGATATGAAGGTTTCTGTAGTTGTAATGACAAAAATTATATTAGAACGGATTTTTTTATTTTTTTTAAATGTATTGTAATTTATATGAGTTACTATAAATTCTAACTAATTATCAAATGCACCTACTTTCGTAGTCAGGTGTCAAAATGCATTAAATGAGGGGTGTAAATCATGATTCGAAAAAGTTCACGATAAAGTCGCGCACTTTTCAATACTTTTTCGAGATCAAAACAGTCACTGGCAGATGATCGTTCGGCTTTTAAGTTTTTAGATGTGCCTGCTGCAAATGCAGTGGCCTTTCTTCAACAAAAAAATATTTTACTCATCCAGAAGAACTGCGTTTGTGGTGGTTTAATGAGATTAAGGCGTTGTCAAACATCTGAAATGGAATGTCAATCGCAGCAATGTCGACGGTGTTCCATTTGTCATGGAACGTGGTTTGAGGGCTGCCAAATTTCTTTTTTGAAAGCAGTACGGATAATTTATTATTGGAGCCAGGATAAGCTTACATTAAAGCGTATTGAAGCTGAGTTGGAAACGTGTGAAAATGCCATAAGGAATATGATGACAGCTCTTAGAGAGCTCTGTGGAGAAAGCCTTGTTTCTCATCAATGCCGCCAAATTGGCAGGCCCGGTATGACAGTGGAAGTTGATGAAACCATGTTCAGTCGACGAAAAAATCACCAAGGCAGAATCCTTCCGCAACAATGGATTTTTGGGGGTGTCTGTCATGAGACAGGCGATTGTTTTGTGGCAGCTGTACTCCCCCGATCTGCCAACATCCTTATGCAATCCATCCGTGAGAACATCAGGCCTGGTTCCAGCATCTATTCTGATTGCTAGAAAAGATAAAGAACTTCTGAATTGGAGGTTTCCAGATTTCACATGAGAATCAATCACAAATACAATTTTGTGGACCTTGACACTGATATGCATACCCAGACAATTGAGAACGCCTTTGTGGTTCTCTCAAGTGACGAAACAAGCGAACATGAGGCACATGAAGAAAAGATCTTGAGAAGTACATAGCAGAATTTCTGTGGAGACATCTGAAAAAGAACCAAGATGTGTTCTGTGCCATCTTAGAAGAGATGAATTTACAACAGTGAAGTGATATTGTTTGTCTTTCTATGAAATAGAAAGTTTTTTTGTTGTTTGTTTTGCAACCGTTTTTTTCTTTTTTGGTTGTTTTAAAACAAAAAAAATGTACATACAAAATTTAAAAAAAAATATTAAAAAAACCATTTCTATGTATTTGTTTATGAATAAAAACCCGGTAAATGATAATAAAAAAAAAGTTTTTTAAAAAACAAAAAAAGACTGGGGGAAAAAAAGACCGAATGTTTTAAAAAGTCAAAACAAAAAAAAAACAAAACAGTTTATTTATTTTTAAAAAATATACATAAAACCGGTCAAAAAATAAAACAAAAAAACCAAACAAATCCAAAAATTAAAAACATAAATCAACACAAGCAACAGCACCATCGAGCAGTGTGGATGATCAGACGATGTATTACCGGATACTCTTGTACTTTGAATCCTTGGAATATAATTGTCTAAAATATATTTGGCATTACAACAATGTATACACGGGCAACAATATAAATCATTGGAGCTTTGCTCTACTGTATGACATTACAACATAAAATATCTAAGAGAAACTTCCTCGTCACAGACTTCGGAAAATATTCTAAAGATTAATAAAATGCAGTATCATATAGGGAATAGTCCTAAATATTAATCTTAAACAAAGTTTTTTTTTTTAAAAAAAAAACTTTCTTTAAGACCATTCACACAAATAAATAGTATTATGATGTCAGATATAAGTATAAGCTTTGAATGATAAAATATTAACTGAGATCTTTATTCCAGTAATAATGTCATGAATAAAAATAAAAAAAAACTAATAAATAGTCTTTTAAAAATCTATATTTTTTATTGAAGTAATAATTCCCTCATGCTTTTTATTTTTTTTTCTAAGAATTTTAGAATGATGTAATTATTCCTCTTTTAAGGAAGGAGTCATTAATGCTTGTGTTTGAACAATAAATTGTTTATTCATAGTAAGTTTCTCCTTGCACTGGTTAGATAAAAGTATAACAGTATTTCCTCTAAGCATTTTTGATGAAATTAATTTTAAAATATTCCTTGTTCTATTAATTTATAACATTCTTATTTTATAATGATGTTCTGTGATGTTATTAATTTAAGACAATCTTGAAGGTTGTCTGCCTCGTGGCAAATGTTTCTTTGGCTCTAGTTTTTCATTTTTGAAATGGCTATTACTAAATGATTAATAAATTGAAAATGCAAGATCATATGGGAGAATGCCTAGATAAAATGTATATAAGTAAGTAATCTATCCAATTTAGTACTATTTATAAGCTCCTATGCCACATGCTTTAAGTCATCTATTTTCCATTCAATATTTTAATCTATTTATCCTTGGGAACAAAATTCTATTATTTAAAAGCTCCACAATCTCCAATTTTGCATGTGAAAATCATGGCAGTTTTTGTCAACAAAATGCTTCAAATTACATAATAATATTAAATAAATATTGTAAAATAAAATGTTATACAGTTTCAGAAAATTTAGAATATATAAGTTATGAAAATTAATATAAATCACCTTTTATTTATTTATTATCATTGGAAGAAAAGGAGAGAATTAGTTTCACTTAAAATTATTGAACTATATTTTGTATAGTTAAAAATTGCAGTACAGAAGAAATAAAATTATAAATGGAGTTTAAAAAATAAGATATTTAATATTATCATTTTCTACATGTGACATATAGAAATGAAAAGGATATGAAAAAATTCAAAATTGAAACTTAAATTTTTTGAGAAATTTTACATTAAGAAAGCTAATGATTTTAATGAGAAACATTGTATATGATTTTAATACTATATATTTAAATAGGCGTAAAACAAAGTAGCCTTATATTATTTATCATAAAAATAAATCACAAATTTATAAGAAATTTAGTGCTAAATTGAGAAATAGATGGGAATATTCAAAAATATAGAATTAATGTCCAAAATTATAAAAATAATATATTTTAATGCTGAAGGAAAAAGTTGCTGAAAGCACTTAATTGTTTTTTATTTAGAATATAATATTTTGAAAAGATAGAATAAAATTATATTTTGAAAAGGATTTTTTTTTTTTTTTACAATGTATATAAAGTATAATGAATTATATTTTCATGAAAATTTCCAAATAAGATATAAGGACTAAGTGATAATCCTTATTAATAATGATTTAACATTAATCTTTATCCTCTTCAAAATGTATTGTCTTATTTATAAATTTTTGTATAGTCTAATTTTTTTGCAAACAAATGTGTTTTGAATAATGTGATAATATGTTTGACTATTTCCATTATCTGCAATTAAATGTTGAATGTCTAGAAAATTTTAAACTTTTCAAATACAAACAACCTTAATAACACCAATTGACACCACAGGTTAGTCGATTACTCAATGTTTCAAGTGATATTATTCTCCGCTTTTCTTCAGTTACTGCTAGTATGACCAATGACAATATTAACATAGGAGTCAAACTTGTACCTTTAGATTCTTTAATGTTGAATTTTAAGGCAACACTAACAGTTATTCTGTCAAAGGTAATAACCATTAGAAATTTCATACACTGATGTATGTGGGTTGGTTCAAGTCCTCCTGATTGTTCCAATTTTTTTTTTTAATATTTTTTTTTCTAAGAGCAAGGTTAATTAGAAGTATCCACATATGTATTGCCACACTATATTGACTTACAGGATTATTTGCCACTATCATATATGCAGGTTTTTTTTAAATTTTTTTCTTTGCACCTTTTCTTCTCTATTCAATATTTTTGTATCTTTCTAATGGAACATATGTTCATTTGCACATACATGGTCTACTACTGTAGGCATATCTGTTTGTTTGTTTTTCTAACTATCAGTTTGTGTTTTTCTATTGTTATTCTACAATAAATTTTAATTTGTGTTAAGACAATGTTTGGAGTTATGAGAATTTGAAATAACCTTTTAATACATTATGATGTTCACAATTTTGTCTTAATTAAAAGAGATGTCAGATTATTACTTGTTGATTATTAATATTTAGTCAGTAATTTCAGATTGCAACACTAGTATATAAATATAACTTGAATCTGTATTAAATTGAACTATTTTCATTAAACTTCTTGTATATGCATATTGTTTAAATATATGTAATATTTAGTACTCATTGAATGATATATATATAGTTATTTCAATTTTTTTTTTTTCAAAAAAAGAAAGGTTTTATTTATAGGTATAGTATAGTAGTTACAATGGAAAATTTAGAATGTGTTTAATTTTTCCAAAATCAGTCTACATGAATAAAAAGGAAATAATATTTTGTATATATAAATATATTTTCCTGCTAAAGGGATTGTGTGTGTTAATTGCCAAAAAAAAAAAAAATTGAAATAATTCATTGCCATTAATAAAATGGCATAATTCCTATTAAACATTGTACATGATACAAAACTGATCATTTGGTCAGTTAGAGATAACATTGCTTAAAAAAAGTACTTGTTTATATATATATTAATTATATAGCTAATAAAAGTGAATTGATGTAATTGAATCTAATTGATTGGAAAGGATCCAAGTTAGACATATGGATGGAATATTTAACGTTTTAAGTAAGTCTTTTTTTTTTTTAAACCAAACCTATTATTATTTCCAGCCATTCTTTTTTACTATATATATCAAACTCTCTAGGTATGTCTACAAAGGAAATAAGGGGGTAATAAACGGAAGTAGAATTATTACCATTTTTGCATTTTTTTTAAAAAGTGTTTAGTTGTAATATTAGCTAATAATAATAAATAAATGGTTTTTTTAATTTTTTATAAATGTATATAATAGTAATATGTATGCTAAATGCTAAAGTATTAAACCTACATCTTTGAAGCCAGTTTATTTAATGGAAAATATAAGTTTGACTGGCTTATCGAACAATTTATATCTCCAAATATATTAGGGCTAATGCCAAGATATTTTATAAAAATTTATGCACCAGTTTTATTTTTATTTTAAAGTAGCAATAATTTGTTATATTATGATACCCCAATTATATAAAATTGATTTGTGAGCATATCCAGCCAATTAACTAAACACACACATGTATATGTAATGCAAGTCTGTTGCCAAAATTAGCAAAAAAATAAGAACATAGTTAACGACCATGTAATGAAGAATTTAGAGCATGGGAGTAAATATTATAAAATTAAAAATAGCAATTAATTAATTAACTATTAAAATAATAACCTGGCATATAAGTTAACTATTTATAACTTAATGAACATAAATTATATATAATTTTAAATTAAGAATAAATATTATAACATCATTATAGAATATTGATGTGATCTAAATTCTAGTATTAATGGACATGGCAAGATTAAATGGACCCTTAGCTGTAAGAATATTTGGATATATTTATCACCATTATAAAGCAATATTTCATGGAAAATATTAAGATAACCATAATTTAAACAATTTAAATATAGAGCTTATATCTTACTTGAAATATTTAAATAATGATAAGTTTGAAAATATGCAGAAACCAATTATAAAAGTGGTAACTATAGAATTATTTTAACTTTCATTATCTGTTCAAATTTTGAAATTTGAATTAGATGATATGTCACTTTATAGTATTTCTTGTACTTTGATGACAATTTTTGATACACAGCCGGCTTTAAGTAATGTTTTCAGTAGAGGATAACTAAGTTTAATAGCATATGGTTGATTGAAATTTTATTTTTAGTATAAACATAAAGTTTCACTTCAAAATAATTTAAAGATGAATAATCCAATTTATCACTTAAGAATTCAAAGTAGGCAATCTTTGCAAATTTACAGAAGGAATTTCGTTGAATATTATTTTGAGTCTTTACTGATAATGGCAATATTAATCTGTAGAACTTATTTGCAACAAATATATTGATAAATTTTCTGACCATTTCTTTTAACATTTTAATTAAAACTTCAGCACTGATTAACAACTCCATTCTATGAGAAAAAATAGCAAATTGTTTTCTATTTGTACAAATGTTTATAAATATATTATTTTGAATTTCACAAACATAGAGGTTAACTAATTTTAGATAACCTGAGATAATTAGTTTTAGTATTTGTCTGAAGGTTTGTGATGATGGTGTATTATTAGATGTGATATGTTGGACTATTTCCATCATTTATAAGTGAATGTTGAATGTATAGAAAATTTTAAACTTTATTTAAACTAATACTACTCAAAACGTGCAATTACTAACATGTGTTGTCTAATTGTGTGTTATTACTAATAAGTTATTTGTATTGGAACTTTTAAATAAAGTTTAAAATTTTCTATACATTCAACATTCACTCATAGATGATGGAAATAGTCCAACATATCACATCTAATTAGTTGTAGAATTTAAAAACAGATATCGCTTACAAAAAAAACAAGTTTACAAATATAAGTAAGCAAATGAAAAGAAAATGATAATTATTTATTTACATTTCACCATTTGTGTATAATAACTATAAATTAGCATATTTTGTTCTAAAATTTAAACTGTACATTTTCAAATTCAAAATAAGTAATATAGCACAACTTTATGCTTCATGTATATTATTGTTATATGTATCATTTCATCAGATGCTTAACTCAGATTACCATTGGACTTCATAGATGAAGAATAGTGAAATGACTTAAATATCAAAGTGCTGGATCAAGAATACCTCCTCCTACTGCTTATTATGATAAGATGTTGGTTTATCAAACACTAGGTTTCAAATTTCCATTAAAAATAGTATTTTATGTCTCCTTAATTTCCTTTTTCAATTACTTAAATTAGAGTAGGCATAGTCACCATCGGTCTCTCATGCCATAGGTCATTTTCCTATGTACTATAATGACAACAGAATTGTATGTTTATGCAATTACAGTTTCATTCTTTAACTACTGCAAGCATTTCTGACCCCAATTTTCTTTTTCATTTTTTTTTTTTTTTTTGTTTAGCTTAAGCCCTTGAGAATTAAAAAAGCAATGTTGAGGAAGGGCTTAATAGACTGATAGTCCTTAGTTGTGATCTTTGTTTGAGATTGTATGTTCTAGCTAGCAAAGATTGTGTGTTCAGGGAGCCCTATTTTAGGCATCCCTCTGTCCACCATGGAAGAAGAGTCAAGAAAATGTTTAAAAATGGCCTTCTCACGCAGTCTGGCTTTGTTGTCATGCCTAGTAGATTATCAGTAATTGTGAAAAAGCTGGAGGTAGTGGTAAGTACCAAAGCTAAATAATATAAGTTATTTTCCCCCCAAATATAAGTACAGGAAATGTGCAAACTTTACTTGATACAAACTCTTCAAAACCAAACTGGAGGATTGTGCTGGTGGCTAACAAGCTGTCAAGTTTTAGGATCAATATAACTTGTTATTGAAACTCATCTTCCAGAGAAAGAAAGTTTAATAGAATAAATGGATGGTTACAAAATTTTTTTCAGAAAGGTTAGATCAGTCAGTGAAAAGAGAATGCATGGTGTTGTATTTGCAGTAAACCTCTAATTTAGCATTAACTGTTGCTGGAATTCCTCATTGTATCAATAGAAGGTTAATGATGTTAAAACTTGCTTTGTATAATGATATTAATGCCTATTTAGAAAGAAAGCTTTTATTCCTTGCTGATAGCATTATTATAGCAACTATAAAAAAATTAATTTTTCCTCTTTGGAGATTTAATGCACATGTTGGTATAAATAGTAGTCGTTAGTCAAATGCTGTATTGGTGTTATAAATGTAAATGGTCTGATATTATTGAATTTTTGCACAACACATAAATTAACCATCATAAACACTTTGTTTAGGCAGAAAAACTGCTATAAAGGAACGTTATGCCTCCATGCTCAAAACAATGCCGTTTAGTAGACAATGTTATAGTTAGGATCCAGAGTAGGAAAATTCATAGTATGTAAGCATTTACAAATGCAGTTTGTTGGATTAATGATAGATTTATATGTTCAACAATGCTGTTTAATAGGTTATGTTATAGTTAGGATTCAGAAAAAATTCATAGTATGCAATCATTTACAGATGTAGATTGTTGGATTAATGATAAATTTATAAGTTCCAAGTTGCATTAAAAAATAGATTTTATTTCAATCATATTTGCAAGAAAATTTATGTTCATTCTTTAGAAATATCTACTATACATATTAAATTTTAAGAGCTATTAAGCACTAAAATTGCTAATTCAGACCTCCAGAATTACCATATTACTGAAGCACTGAATTCTCTTAAGGAGTATATTATGAATACAAGCACATCTATTCTTAAGTTTACTAAAAAGAAGAATCATTACTGGTTTTCTGATAATGATTTTATTATTAGCAATTTGATTAAAAGAAATCATATTTTTCTATTTGGCAAAATAATAAATTAAATATGGAACTTCTTAATAAATATAGATAAGTTCAACATTTGACAAGGCATAAAACTGATTGCTGAATTAAAACGGCTGAAAAAATATAGACATTCACTGGTTATGGTCACTAATTTTTTGATGCATTGAAATCAACATATGAACCTGAAAAAAATGGTATCACAACCCTATTAAATCCAGCAATGGTACTCTCTTATATAATAACTTTGGTATTTTGAACATGTGGAGGTGTATTTTGATCATCTTTTAAATAATGATACAAAAATTGAGATGACAACTTTTAATAATATATCTATTTTATCTATCAATTTAGATTTGGATAAAGATAATCAACTTAATGAAGTCAAAACAGTTTTTTATAATTTTAAAATGAAACAATTACATATCATGATGAAATACGTATAGTTTTTAAAGTTTGGTGATGTGTTAGCTTAAAAAAATATTAGTGTTTTTTTTTTTTTTTTTAGAATATATGGCTCATGAAGTTGACTATCTGATCTTAAGTATATTTCTACTGTTTCAGTTTTTAAAAATAAAGCAAATAGGCAAGTTTTCACTAATTATCATTAAATATCATTATCCATTACAGAAAGAGTACTTTTAAAGATTTCATTGAATAGCTTTCCTCCAATCATAGATTAATGGTTACCAGAAACTTGTGGTTTTTTAAGAATCAAGAAGCACTATAGGTATGTTTTTTGTTGTCAATGCAAAAAAAATTCTAAGATCAAAAGAGTGATTTTATATTGCTTTTACTGATTTGGTTAAGGCACTTGATTCAGTTAAATGGAATAGGTTTATGGCATTGTTTGAAATTAGTTGGTTATTCACCAAAATTTATTTATATTGTACAGTTTCTCTGTGATTGAATGAAAGAAAGTGTTATTACTAAAGATGGAAAATCAGACATTTGAAATGAAAAGTAGTGGTATACAAGATATGTCATAGTATCGGCCAGGACGCGAACCCACACCCGTCTGCAAACAATTACTTGCAAGGCGGGTGTGATGACCTCTCGGCTAACAAGATATGTATTTGCTCCAACATTGTTTTACAATTTTATGATAATTGTTTTTGGAATTGCCTACAGGTGGCTTAATGAAACAGATCAAATTGGATGGTGAACTTTTTAATTTGAATCTATTAAAAGGAAAAACAAGCATGATAATGATTGTACTATTTTTACTCATTCAAAAGATAATTTACAGAATGTATTTAGTGTTTTGAATGCTACATTTAAAGTCTGTTTAAATAATTAATATAAAAAAAAAACTAGTTCTTTATAAGCCAGTGATGAAAGAAAGATCCTCAGCTTTTATCTTAGATGATTATCAGTTTGAGAATGTAAACCAATTTAAATATTTTGATAGTTTTTTTTAAGTAGAAAGATGGACTTAGCTGTTGAGATACAACTCAGAATATAGTGTGTTGCTGTTATTTTTAACATTAAATATTTTATCACTGGAAAACAACTACTGCAATCAAGTTAGCTATATAGAAAGTTATTTTATCTAATTTATTGAATAGAAATGAGACTTGGACACTATCAGTGCAATATCAAGAGCAGTATAAGATTTTCATGTAAGAATGCTCCATAATGTTTTAAAAATACAACAGCAAGATTATAAAAACAATATATTCTTTAACTTGCTAAATTTGATACTATAAAATCCACTATTGTAAAATTATACATTTGTTGATTCAATATGTAAAATGAATAAACGTTGCAAAGTCTTCCTAAAGAATGTTTTATGGTAACTTGAGCATAGTTTTCATGGGAGTAGATCTCATCTATATTATAAAGATTATTTCAAAGACATTCTAAAGAAGTGTAATATCGAATCATTTCCATTTAGAAGATATGTCAGAGAATAGAACACATTAGAAAACTATATTTAGACATGATGTTGAAGTATTTCAGAAAGAAATGCTTTCCGCAGAAGAAATTAAAAAACATGATTGTAAAATATCAAATAAATAGAAAAGTGGAAGAGCATGTATATATGGATGTTTATAGTTTGTAAATTGGTTTGGCTCATTGCAAAACTAATTTTTAGAGCAATTTCCCCTTTTTTTAACTGAAATGACTATACATATTTACAAATGGCTGCTACATGTATGTATATATATTGTTTCATTATGCATAATTAAATTACTTAATTATTATCAATTTATACAAAATTGTGTCATTATTTGTCGTTTTAGGAGAAAAAGAAATCTATTGTATTTGTTTTCTCTCATTATTTGTATTTTGTTTTTAAATATGTAGAATATTTATACCATATGATATATGCTTCATTTTTATTATTAATAAATTCTAATTTGTAAAAGAATTAAAATTGAAATAATAGTTTGGGGCTTATGATTAAACTAATGTATATATATATTCCTTAGTTCATTTAGCATTTTATTGTACATGAGAACTGGAATCTCAAGTGAGAGAGAAAACAAATATTCACTTTTAACAGCCTGATGTTTATATCAACAAAATTTTTTAAAGAAATAATATTTCTAAATAAAATATATTTTTCATAGAAGCAACAATAAAACTTTTGTAGTTCCATCATTATGACAGAAATTATTCGAATAACATTTGTTCATATGTATAACTAACCCTGAATTCTCATTACATTTTCATGATCAAATGTATTCAGTGTATATCATTTAAGCATTTCATACTATTCTCAATAAAAAATTCATGAGGGTGCCCATTTGTTCAAATTTCCATATTTCATTTATGACTTCATTAACAGCAAATTTTATTATATCATTCGTGATTTCAGTATTTTATTTTTTAATGGGATTTAATTTTTATGTCAGCTATATATATATATTTAAATGTAAACATAATATATATATACTTGGAATTCAGATGTAATTATATGGGATTTGAATACAGCTTTCAAGCTTTTTTTTAGCTATCCACTCTATCTCTTACTACCAATACACATGACCACACATGTGGAAAAGATAAATGATCTCCAATACATGTTTTTGTGTTGAACTAGCACTCATCAGTTGGTCCAGATCATCATCTCCCACACATCCATATAATCAGTACTTGGTTTATATTAAAATAGCAAATCTTAAAACTTTAATGGCAAGGCTTCACTCTACTCCACTCTTTAACTCTTCAGCATCCGATACCATTAAAAATCGGAGCATTGATTACATATATGTGTGGGAGTTGATAATCTGGACTAACAAATGAGTGCTGGTTCAGCACAAAATACTAATATTAGAGATCATTTATCTTTTTCACATGTGTGTGGTTATGTGTATTGGTTGAATGAGATAGAATGGGTAGCTGAAGAGAGCTTGAAAGTCTGTGTTCAAATTCTCTATAATTATATATATAAGATTTCAAATAATTTTTAGCATCATATATTATTTGATTCGGTTTTTTATGATAGATTTGTAATAAATCTCATTTTGGAGGTTTCCTGCCAATAAAATGTTCAGATTTATCAATATTCGTTTACTTTAAAACATTGCAAATTACAACCTGTTGATTTAAACTAGAAATGTAATGACTGATGTGTGTACATACATCTATTAATATTTTAATTCACTAAATATCAGCCTTTTACAGCTACTGCACGTGCGCTTTAATGAGTGTTAAATAATAAATGAATACTTTTCAGTGCCCATACAAGATATAGCATTTAAGAAAGAATAAAATGAATCCACATGAATAACAAGCCATGAATTGTTTTCTTTTCTCTTCTTGTGAATAATTATATAACATCACATCATATGTTTATAGTAACTATTTTGGAAACATTAAGTTTATTGTAACTAAAGTAGATAAGTATTTAAACCAAGGATAGGTTTAAGTTTAATTCAATTTTTTTTTGCCATTGCCGATTAGCAAATTTTTTTTTTTTCATAAGTGAAATCTATGTTATATTAAAGTAATTATTTACTTGCAACTTACCCTTTACTATGATCCTATGGCAAAATGTTCAACAATCTAAATCTTATCTAAATCATTTTCTCTTATTTGCAGCTACAAATTTTGTGACAGATTTAGTGTATGCTATAATTTTAAGTTGTGACTTTCCATTACGACAAGTAACCTTATATTTTTTTTGTTGTTATCCTCTTTAATATTTCTTCTTTATCTTGTTCCATTTTTTTATTATTATCATTATTACAATGAATTATTTCTTAATGTGTCTTTCCACAATGCTTGCTTTTTTTTTTGCATATTCATCATTACTATAATACAATAACTCCTTTAATTCTAATTTACATTAAATGAATATTTTGGATTCTGTATCACGATTTTGTATTAATCTCTAGCATTAGCCTGAAATGTTTTAAAATTATCTCTTCATTTTTAGTTAATTTGGATTTTGAATTTTTTTGTTTGTAAAGTCTAACTCATGTTGTAAACTATACTTTTGTTGGATAATTATTGGATCACTTTCTTCCTAATGTTCTTGCATCAGTAGTTTTCCTATAATTCCTAATAAACTAAAGATTAGCTTTTCAAGCTAATGCGTTTTTTATGAATATTAATAATAAATGAATACTTTCATTTCCAACACAAGATAAAGTCTTTGCGAAAGAATAGAATGAATCCACCTATTCTTTCAACCCAAATGCTTAAATATGGGCAAATTTTAAGCACTGGAAATGAAAGCATGAAGATAAACCAATCACTTTAAATTACTCTTTACCATGTCTGAATGAATGACGTCATTCATTCATTCATTCAATCTTTTTTTTCGAAATAATTTTCTTCTTAATTCTCTGGAAAAAAAAAAACATGTTTAAAGTAATAAAAGATTGTATAACACATTTTGTAAAACAAACAAAAAAAGAACAACACTTTTTAATTTATAAATGAAAATTCTTAAAATTACTGCCAGATTAAAATTATTTGATTAATAATAATAGATAATCCTTCATTTAAAAAAAAAAGAGTGATTTTAAAGTTGAAGGTGAATTGCTAATATAGTTTGAAAAAAAATTAAGTTTATATTTTTTAAGTCATAAATTATTGTTATTTTACATAAAATTTGAAACTCTTCTGCTTATTATATATGTGTAGTATAATATATAAATATTTATACATTCATTGATTTTATATCAATATATAAATGTAAGTATCTGTTGTTGGTTTTTTTTTACCCATTATAACAATTAATGTTATTAATATTATTCTTATGAGAATTTAGTATAAAGTTAAAAGTTGTAGAATTTTTGATTTAATATGACTTAGTCAAATATTATTATTATTAGAAAACATAGTTTCAGCTTGCAATGCCAATTTTAATAAGTATTTGCTTAGTTACATCACAGTGAAATTTCATCTAAATTATTAAATGGAAAAATTCTATTATATTTCAATATTTATATTTAGTTAGTTCATGAAAACTTTCAATTAATATCTAAAACTCTGAAGAAGATGCTTGGTTGCTTGTGAAAGTTCATGGAAATTGTTATACTTGACACTTTCATCTATATAAATTATCTATGATTGATTCGTTACTGTTTAAAGGGATTTAACTTTCGGCTTAACATGGCTCAAACAAATATTGTTATTAATATATAATATGGTTTCAATTTACATGCTAATTTTAGTTGGTTGTTATCTTGTTACGTTATAGATGAAATTTTATCTACATTATCGCAAGAAAAAAGCCCATTATCTTTTAGTATTTATATACAAATCCATACATTCATATGCTATCAAAGATAGATCCAATGATCAAACAATATTATGATCAAACAGGTAATTACTGTTAATGGTTGCTTTGCATTGTTTTCTACTAAGATTACACATTTTGTAAATAAAGGCTAATATTTGTTATAATGTACTGTGTTTTTAAAAGTGTTTTAAGATTAAGTGATTAGTATATTAGCTTATTATGTAAACTTTGGAAGGTTTTTCAGATAACTCATGAATTTCCAAGTAAAAATAGAATGATTTTTCAGCTAGATTACCTTAACAATTCAATAATGTATATAAATCATTTATCTGTCTTTATTTATCTGGAGAATAGTCTGTGTTGGTTAAATTGAGTGTTAATGTTCTATTGATAAAATTAAAATGATGTTGTAGTCTTTAGCATTAATGAAGAAAGTGCTAAAAACATGTAGATGCTGAATGAAGGTTTATATTTTGTTTTTGTTTTTTAAAATCATAAGAACAGTAATGATGATACATAAATATAATTACTATGTATTTCAATTATGAAAATGAAGTGATACCACATGAGAGTTCTAATTAATTGATATTCTTTTAATTCATTCTTATTGTTTTAAATAGTATATAATATTTTGCATATTCTCATCTATGTGGCAAATTTCATTAATGTTTTTATTTTTTCATGCTGAAATTATGACTAAATCTTATTTATCTGAACAATTTTTTAAAACTGGTTAATATTTAATTAGAAAAAACTGTAGCAAAGCAAAATTTAATAACATTTCTGACATGCATTTGATATAAATGACATTAAGAAAGGAATTGATAAATAATACTTTTTCTAAAAGTGTGAGTCAAATTTTTATTATAGTTAAGAGAAATTTAAAAAAAAATGTAAACTTTGACAAGATAAATTTTATAAGCTCATTATATGTATATTATTTGTCTGGTATAATCAAGTTATTTTGAAATGTAAATTAATTGCTTAGTATATATGCATGATGAGTCAAAAGTGTATACTATCTATGAAAGAAATTAAAACCATTAAATTATAAGTAGTCAAATATATATATATATAATTTCACCTTACTCATATAGATTTCCAGATTATCTGCTGATGAAAAATTGTTTGAACAATAGTTGGATTAATAAATGCAATTATTAAAATGTTGATAACAGTTTTTAAGAAAATTTATAATCACCTCTCAAAAATTTCTAAGGAAGTTATTCCAAGAAGCAAATGTTAACCAAGATGCTAAAGATGTTGAGATTTTGAAAAATTATTTCCATCCATATATAGAACAATTCTTGCAAGATGTCGATGAAGATAAATGGTAAAAAATGGTTAAGAAACAGATAACAATATAATAGTGCAGAGTAGATATTTGCATGAATTAAAGGATAATTTAGGTAAAGAATTAAATGATTTTGGAAAATAATTATTGTCTTATTTGACTATATTCTAAAATAAAATAGTCATCTCATTTTGGCAAATGTATATATTTTATAAAATGTTTAAAAACGTATTTGTAAGGTATTAATATATTTAAAACAATTAAACTTTATTATAACTTTAATTTTATTTTATTTATTATATTCACTTTTTTTTTTTTTTTAAAGAATATAGACCTTATTTTATATAAAGTGTTACAAATGAATTTCTCTAGACAACAAAAAAAATCTAGTATAAATTTACATTTCTACTAATAACTTCCTGAATTTCTTGTACTAAAAACCAGTCCATGAGGATAGGTAGATTTCTTTGGGTGCAAGAAGCTTATCTTTTTTTCGAATAGAATTAAATGTATCTCTAATAAAAAGTTGTGAGTCCAATGGAGAATTGGTTATAACTATATGACATCTAAGTAACCATATTATGTGGTTAATAAATATGCATCTTCTGATATTGCAGAAATTACCCATTTTAATATTATGAATGATATCAAAGAGTTCTGGATTGTGATTATTGAAATAATTTTGAATTATATATTTTGCTTCTCTTAGTCTGGAGCAAGAAACAAGAATATGATCAAATGTTTCACTATCTTTTTTACACAAAATACACAAGGAATCAATCCTTTTAAATCCTCTATTTGAAACAAGGAAATCGTTGGTAGGCAGTGAAGATAGATTTATTTTAATGATAAAATCAATATATTTAGGCATTAAATACCATTTTCTAATTTTATTAAAAAGATTGATATTAGTCCCTTCAAGATAACTAGGAGGGCATATCAGCTGAGGATTTATCATTTTAAATGTGTCCCAATATGTGTGCTTATTATTAAAAAGAATTTCATTTAAATCCATTTGTTTATCAATAAGTGAAATGAGAAGTTGTAGCCAATTGTTTTTAATATTCGGGGGAGGCGTATCTGTGGGAATGATTGTGTCAATAATGTTTTGGTAATTAAATTCAATCTTGATGTAGTAGAATAAATTAACTATATTTTTAATTAATAATGTATTAATTGAATGTAAACCTAGGCCATTAAGTATTTTTGGATTTTGCATTTTACGTATACTGATACAGACCACTTTTTTTTTCCAAAGGAGACCAGAGCACAATGAGTTAATTTGCGAAGTAAATTTTTTAGTAGGCTTTAAAATCGATAAATAATAATTAATTCTGCTGAAAACAAGAGAATTTAGTAAGAGAACTTTATCATATAAAGATAAGTAAATGCTTTTTAGAGAATCTATTGTTTTTTTTGTTGATATAATCAGTTTGTCTTGTAACATTTTTCTCATTTTGTTTGGTGAAAGGTACAGTGGTATACCTAAAAAAGGTTGAGGTTTTGATGAGAAACATGCAGGGACATTTTCTCCTGAATGAAGTTTCCAAACTGCAGATTTCTTTAGATTAAAATTTAATTTGTATTCCGATGAAAACTTTTTAAGGATTTTTTCAAGTTCTGGTAGGTGTTTAGCTGATGGCAGCATTACAACAATATCATCCATATATGCAAAATGTTTAATTTCTTTGTTTAGAAAAGGAACAAAAACTCCAGGAAGGGGGTTAATATAAGCAATGAATAAAAGTGCATTCAAGGGTGAGCCCTGAGGAATAGAAATTGATGGTTTAAAGCCAGGTGCAATTCTATCATTGAGTGTAATGAAAATTTCTCTATTAAATAGAAGATTCTCTATCATAGTAAGATAGATGAAGGGAATTCCATATTGTTGTAGTGTTTTCATTAATATTTCAATTCTTACTGAATCAAATGCTGCTATAATATCTAGTTGTACAGCTATTGGCTTTGATTTTTTCTTAATTCTAATGTATTCTGTTAAAATTTTGAAAAGGCAAATTGCATGCATTGTGGATGAACCTTTCTTTGCATATTGAGTAGAAGAAATATTATCTAAAATGTTTTGTTGAATCTTGTCTTGAATCAGTCCTTCTATGATTTTAATAAGAAGAGGAGTCATAGAGATAGGTCTTATATTTGATGTAATAGAGGGAAGACCTTTCTTTTTTAAAAAAGGCACCAATGAAATAGGGTAGAGGCCAGGTATGTCTTGACAACTTGAGGCTATGACGTCAATGACACCTTTTATAATTGGAACAGTAAAGTGAGCCAAATGTGATAGTACAAATTTTGGGAGGCCATGAGAGCCAGGATGTGTTTTCACAAGGCAAATATCCTATCTCGGCCACCGATTGATGCCTGGTTTACTTTTACTGAAATTCTAAGAGCCATAACCAATTATTTTTGTAGAAAACAAAAATGGACCATGTAAAATGCTAAAAGAAATGGATTCTCTGTCTGCCATAATGAATTCAATGCCCTCTACGACATAATATTAATAAAATACTTCAAATTAAAATTAAATATAAAGAATTACAAAGGGCACTAGCTGAAAATATTTCTATTAAGAGATCTAAAGTTTTTCTAGCCAGTAGACATGCCTGGACTAAAAGTTATATTCGTTGGGCATTAGGATCAAAACCAAAACTTATTACACCTTTATCCATTTTAGACAATGGAGCCAACTATGCTGGTTCTTCAATGCTAATGATTATTAGGAATTTCTTCTTCAATAAACTTCGTACAACATCCGGCAATCAAATTAGAACCATATTCAACAATAGTCAAAAAAATGATCATGAAATAACTGAGCAATTAACTTTAATTTTATTTTTATTACCTTTTAAACAATAAAAAATGTCATTTTCTTTGAATAGAAAAATATATAAAAACATACTTTCAAAAATCTTTAATCTTTGCAATTTCTGTATAAATATATATAATTTTTCGTATTTATAAGTTTTAAACTTTCTTTAGATAAATTTAAGTTTTGTATTATATAAAGAATTAAAAATTTTGCTCTATTTATTAAATATTATGTGGAAAGAGAGATAAATCATTGTTCATGTATATATACAGTGTAAATATGTTGAAAAAGTTTTAAATTGAACTGAAGATTAGGCAAATTGCTAAAGGTCCTTCCTTTTTTTTTTGCCATTTTATTACCAAATGAAAAAATACTTAGCAATATTTAAATATTTATTTTTTAATATATTCATTGCACACATACATGTGCATATGATATTTTGAGTGAATGTATTTATATTCAAACATAGATTAAAACAATACATTACATATCAATGCACTATCTAGCATGAAGAATGATTTCTACCATTTAGACAAAAGCATTGATATACTCCCAACCCCAAATATTTAAAAGTTAATGGTCAAAACATTTTCAAAATAGTTTATATTTGTTTTTTCTTTTTTTAATAGGTTGATGTAGAGTTTAAACACACAAATGTAAATACTAGCTGTTTATTTAGTTAAACTATGC
Organism: Epiperipatus broadwayi; assembly: GCA_028023455.1. NCBI lineage: Eukaryota > Metazoa > Onychophora > Udeonychophora > Euonychophora > Peripatidae > Epiperipatus > Epiperipatus broadwayi. The sequence continues at coordinate 16,412,566 of JAQFVV010006199.1, forward strand.
ATTTGCATTATATTATTAAGATTTGATATAGCTTTAAGTCACAATGTATGGAATAACTCAAAAGTTTCAGTTTAAATATCTGAAATTTTCACAGCATCAGAAAAATGCTTTATTATTGAATAGATGTTAAAATTTGTATCGTAATTGTACTTGTCTAAAACTTAGGAGTTTTATATGATTTTATACAGAATGCCTTTTTTTTTTCACTAATGATTTAGATGTAATTCACTCTCACAAGTATGTATTAAAATATTACATAAATTTAATTGGTAGGTTTTAGAAGATAAAATTGTTTTTAAAATATATTCGCTTTAAAATATCTTGTACTGATATCAAATTTGATGCCAATTAGCAATGTAAGTCACACAAGTATTAATCACAATTGTAAATTTTTGTTATGAGAAACTCATAGTGTTAATTTTTTTTTTCTACTAGGCCTTCATGATAAACTTAGTCACAAGCAGATGGTAAATCAGAGCTATCAAATGTAATTTATCAAAGTTAGATAATTAAATTAATTGTATATAAAATATATTTTAAAAAAGATTGATATAAATAAATAAACATTTAAAGCATTTATGAATAATAATAAAAAAAATCTAATGGTTTATTGTTTAAGTTCATGAGATTTGATAAAAGGAAATTATAAGTGGGCTGTGATCTATGGAACTTGAACTTCAGAATCTGCCATTTTATCACTGCACCAAACTACATGACATTATGAATAATTTGATAAATTAATAGATTAATGGCTTGCATCTATATTTTTTAAAAATAGAAATGAGTATAGCCTTGTAAAACTGATATATTAAAATGTATTTTTGCCATTTATTTACTTAAATATATATAATTAGAAAGAGAATCTGGATTGGACATATATTAAGAAAAAAATATAGTTTAATGAAAAATGTTTTGGAAGGAATGATGAATGAACGATGAGAAGAAAAGACTGAAAAGATTGACATTGTTTAATATCAGAGATGGAAGAATTATGTGGAATTGATGAGCTGGGCAATGAAAAGAATGGAGTGGGAAAATGGATGAATTGATGATGTGACTACTCTCTGGAACTGTTCACGGAAAATAATATTATTGATGATATAAAATACTGAAATAATAATATCAATCATATGTAAATGCGATATTTATTTTATATAGCGCTATGTTTTATAAACTAATAGTAATAATCAGCCATTAAGCTAAAGCACATGCGCTTTGTTGATTTTAACTATAAATGAATACTCTCACTTCCAAACCCAAAATAAAGTCTTTGTGAAAAGATAGAATGAATCCATTTATCTTTTCAATCCAAATATTTATGTATGGGCAAATCTTAAGCATTTGAGAATGAGAGCATGAAGATGTTAAACAATCACTTTAAATTACTTTTAGTAAGCATGAATAAATGACGCAAAATTTTCTAGAATTTACGCTTGAAGATGTTAAGCGATCACTTTAAATTACTTTTAGTAAGCCTGAATGAATGATGCTTGCGAAATTTTCTAAAATTTATGCTCTCATTCTCAAATAATTAAGATTTTCCCATACATAAACAAGATAGATGGATTCATTCTATCTTTTCACAAAGATTGTATCTTGTGTTTGGAAGGGAGAGTATTCATATATAATTAAAATCCACAAAGTGCATGTACATTAGCTTAATGGCTGATTGTTACTATTACAGTTTATAAAACACACGCTATATAAAATAAATATCTCATTTACATATGTTTAATTTTAAAATAATGATGTATCGTAAATTCTAGAAAATTTCGCAAGCGTCATTCATTCAGGCATAATAAAAGTAATTTAAAGTGATTGCTTAACATCTTCATGCTCTCATTCTCAAATGCTTAGGATTTGCCCATACATAAACATTTGGGTTGAAAAGATAGATGGATTCATTCTATCTTTTCACAAAGACTTTATATTGTGTTTGGAAGTGAGAGTATTCATTTATAGTTCAAATCCACAAATTGCATGTGCATTAGCTTAATGGCTGAATATCAATTAATGTTAGTATTAGTTAAATCTCATTGCCTATTATTTGTGAATAATATATAATAATGGCATGAATATATTTTAAACTTTTTGAATTATAATTATTTGTGAGGAAAACAAATACAATAAAAGTTAAGATTTTTTTTTTTTGTATACTTTTTCAAAAGCAATGGTTTACATGAAAAAGTCTGTTTCGTGAAAAAACAAAATTATGTTGATATCTTGAGACTAAACATTTGGATAGAAACACCAACTTTTTGCTTTTCTTTATATATATTTGGGAATCAGTAATAAATAAATTGATATGTTTTAATAATTCAACTTTTCATAAAAGAGGAACTAATTCTGAACACATTTTGCTCATTAAATTAGAATAACATAATGTGCTGATTCAAAACTGTCACCATATTTTTTTTTGTTTTGATTTTTCTAAAAATGAATTTTAAGCTTAAAATTGCCAATTTTTTGATTTTGGTTGTCATACAGAAATAAGAATCAGTACATATTTATACAAGGCTATGGATAAATTAAACTTTTTAATAAAAGTATGACTTTGACTGTTTTTTTTTTTTTGCCTAATAATGGTCCAATGTTAGAAGCTTCCACAATATTTTTTCTGATATCTTGTTTTGAAAGTGAAGTTTTAGTATTGAATTACAAATGTTTTTATTTTATATCATACATAGTTGGAAATCAATGTGTATTACAGATATTCAAATAGCATGAATAAAAACGTGATTTTTTAGTTATTCAACTTTTTCATTGAAGTATGCATTATGAAGATTGTAGTCTTTGTGAATATGTTTACAATACTATGCTAACTGGTCTCAGAAAATGTTTCAAATTCTTTCAGTTCATAATAATAAGACAAGTGTTTAAATTTTTTTTAAAAACAATAATCAGTGAAATGTTACAGTTTTGATTTAATAAGTTTTATATATATATATTAAAGAACTTATACAACAAAAGTCTAATGTTAATGGGGGAGGGGAAAGATTTCACCATTTCTTTTTACTGTTTGTTTTTCAGAAGAAACACCCCACTTCATAATGACATCTCTAATAAATTAGTTCTGCTCTGTGTAAAGATGTAGATTTGTGTTAATGAGGTACCAAATTTCATTAGCTCTAATATTTTAAATTGATTTCATCATACAGATGTTGAAATATAAGAATTTATATCATGTAAGTACAAAAATTTCTCTCATAGTATGTGAATCTTTAGCATTTTTGTGAAGTATTATAATAATAGTGGGGCATCAGAATTTTAGCACTACTGATTTTGTATCATAATATCCTATAGATTTGGTTAGAGGTAGGTAGAAGCTTACAATATTTCCCTAAATATAATTATTTCAAATATCTGCAAGATTTTTTAGATTAGACTTAGTAAACATTTTGTTTTCTTCATTATTTTTATACTTTCAATTCTAAAAATATTATTAAAATATTTTGTTATTAAAACATTTTCTGTTTTCCATTTCTCAAATATAATCTAGCAGAAGAAACTAATATTAAAATACTGTATATCAATTTTTGAGAAATTGTTGATTAATGTGGATATTTCAAGATAAAAAGGGAAGTTGACATAATGAAAATCCATTGGATTTTGAATGTTTTTGCTTTTTCTTGGTGGTGGATGCTCAATGTCATTTTGTTTCAGATTAATTTGATTAATAAATAAGTTGATGTTGTTGTTTTTTTTTTTTAACAAGGAAGTGAATTTAATAATATGTAGCAATTAAGTGATTTTAGAAAAAATAAGATGCGATTAGCAAGACCGTTACATATTTCAAAAGTATGCTTTGGACAATGTGTTCATGGATGATGCTATCTATAGAAATGGAAAATTGATTTTGAAAAACAATTATCATGACACTATGAGAGAAATAAATAGTAAAATCTGGAACTTGTGTACTCTAGCAGCAAAATTGGAATGAATAGTGTCAATTGTAAATAAGTTCCAGGTAGATGATTTGTTTTTGTTAAATGAAAATTTGTTAATATAGTATAGTTATCATATATATTATTGAATAAGGAAAGGAGTTTTTTTTTTTTTTTTTTGAGAGGATAAATATCATTAGATCCTTCATATATGGATATGATTGATGGTTTGTTTGATTAATGGAATATGTAGTCCTAGTATTTTCCTTTCTATTTCTAAGAGTATAGGATTGTTATAAATGATGAAGAATGTATTGCTAAGAGGGGAGCTTTGAAGGTAATCTCTTTCATGTTGTCAAAAAAATTATCACATCTTTATTTTTTATTCAATAACAAATACATCATAAGGAATTTCAGGTACCCAAATATATGAATTTTTAAATTAAAGTTGGTGTCAAAGCCTTCCTATCAATTCTTTTCTTTCATACATAATAATGCACTTTATGAATATAGATTCTAGTACACCCTACATCATAAAAATTAAGAAATCATGAAATATTTTCTATTGGAATATCCTGCTCTCCAAACCTATCTCAAGTTTATCACCAGCATTATTTGCTCACATACATAAATACTCATTATCTTCATCTGATTGCTTATGCAAAGACCTTTTCTCAATATAATGATCACTATTTTCATTTTTTCCCCAATCTATTTCAATTGTATCACATGATTTTTAACCCAGTATCTTGTAAATATAAAACACTTTTAAACAAATGAAGTAAAATAAAAATGAACTCGTAATCCATGCAGTAGCAGATATTTGGTACCCCTCCCCCTACACACTCATTATTATATGTTATAAAAATTGACTATCTTTATAAATGTAACCATTATTTAAAATATTAAGAAGATACATTACAACTCATTAAAAGTTTTTTGTCCCCCTTCCCCATTAATTTTTGCTCAAATTTTTACACTATATATAAAAAGTTTTACATTCAAATTTCCTTATTATGTATTGTAATCTATTTTATACCTATTAATGTATAAAATATAAATCTGAAATCTTATGATTAAATAAAAGTTATTTAAACCTTTTTTTTTTTTGTATATGCCACTCCAAGATATCACTACAAACCTTTATTGATGTGTGCCACATATTGTTTAATATTAAAGCACTAAATAAACTGAATGGGGGTTGTTGTTTTTTGAAGACATAGTTAAATTTTATTTTCTTTAAAATAAAAGTACAGTAGATGAGAAAAATAATGAATACAATCTTCTTTATATTTAAAGTTTTAAACAAAGTCTAATAAAAAAGAAAATGAAGATGTCATTATTAATTATTACTCTAAACGGAGATGACAAATTTGCATAACAAAGCTTTTTTGTCTTGCAAGAGAGAAATTCTTGCTGTATGTTTAATCAATATATTTCTGCAAAAATATACTATTAATCTCTTTGAATCTAAAAATATTTATTTGCCATCAGAGATCTTTTTAATGAGTTTTGATCAGTATATTTATCTCAGGTGCTTTTAAGAGATTATTTGATAAAGAAAACCTTTAAAGATGTAATGGTCAGTTTTATATTGACTTATGATAAAATGTGTTATCTGTACCTTTTAAAGATTATTTTGTTATCTTACTATAGAAATATTTTTAGTTTGTAATGAAATGATTTCCATATAACAAATAAATAATCGTTTCATTAGTTGCTCTCAAATCTGCCACTCTATTATTGATCCAAATTGCAATCAATATAATTATAAATTTTTCAGTTACATATGAAAATTATTATTATATTTCATTAAAATATAATTTTTGTAAAAATATTTTCCAAATATAAATGAAATTAACCATTGGTGGAAAATAGTTCTTGTGGAGTTTTTTTTTTTTTCCACAACCAGGAATAGTTAGATGAGAATTTTATTCACTAGTCATTGTTCTCTATCAAACGATATTAAAATAAAGAGTTTATTGCTGGGCAAAGCCTTCAAACTCACAAAATTGAGAATGAGACAAGATATTTTTTTATGGTCTTTTTTTTTATTAAAAAAAATTCATCTAGCTAAGAAGAGCTAATCATTCATTTGTAAACAATATTATATGACTAGTTAGATTGGCTCCCAAAAAATATTGTTTTCAGATTTAATGTCTACCAATTGTCTTCATAGGCAAACCCACTAATCATTACTCACAAATATTACAAATATCACTTTACTCTCACACCATGAACAAATAATATTCTGTTGACACTCAACAATAGAATGAACCACCTAGTCTTTAGTCATTTGATGTTTTTAAGCTTATTCCTTCCAACATTGATGGAAATAGAGAGTAAATTCACTATATTAAACAAAAGAAAACATGGCATTAATAAGCATTTATACTAGGATGGAAAGGGAATTCGATATTATAAGTTAGCATAGCTGTATTTCCATCAATTTTAGCAGGGCATAAGCTTATTAACATTAAAAGCTTAAAAAATAGATGAATCCATTCTATTTTTATCCTTTATCAACAATGTTACCCGAGGGAAGAGTGATTTGCTCCATTCATTATATATATTGATCAATGCTAATTTAATATTTACAATTATTAATTTCTATTTAATTATTTAAACATTGTCATTAAAGGTGAGATTCATCCTTCTTTGTATATTTGACTTAATTTAGTAATTGAAGCCATGTTTTCATCTCAGTATTATATTGAGTTCATTGAATTTTTGATAATATTTGCACTGGTAAGCTATAAACATTAAAAATGTAAAAAATAGATAGATCTATTTTTATTCCTTGTCAACAGTGTTATTTTGTTTATGGTATGAGGAGAGAGTAGCTTGCTCATTTAACTGTAAATTTATTGAGGTATGTTAATTCAGTGTTTATAAATTATTAATTTCTGTTTAATTATTAGAACAAAGTCATTAAAACTTAAAACACTTTCTTTTATAATTGTCTATTAATTTAATCATTATTAATGCTATGGTGAAATGTTTTTTTTCTCTTTTCATAGTATGATTCATTGTTTTTGAAAAATAAGGCCCAATTCCAAACAATTTTTTTTTTTCATTACAAATTTTATTTACTAATTCACTTATATTAAACTTAGAAAATTTATTAAATGAAATACTTTACAGTACTATTTAAACTTTTGGAAGAAAATATATATAAGATTCAGCTTATTTAATAAAGCAAAGAAAACCTAGTTAATAAACAAAATTATGTTAGATTGAATGGGAATGTGCTAAGATGAAAAATGCCTGCTGTCATCATTTATGACTCTGGCTCATAAAGTTGATTAACTTTGCAAATTTTAATGTTATTTTTTTTTATTATTATTTTGGATTGCACATAAATTAAAGTATTGTGTCTTGATGCAGTATATGTCACATCATCATTGTGTATTTATATAATATATTGAAAATAGATATGAGCAAACATGCCAAAATATAACTAAATTATTAAAAACGGATGGTATTTCATACAAGAGTGGTTGGAAGAAGAACTTTGTTTTTGGAAGTAATACTTCATCAGTGCTATGTCCACATCATTTCCAGATTCATACTCAATAATCACCAATATCAAGATGAAATTTATGATTTTTTAAAAAAAATGTTAACACATGCCATTTATGTTTGCTATGCAAGTGTGCTACTCTTCAAACTCGGTGATATGTTGGGATTATTGGGAACCTTTACAAGATTCACCAGAATATCTTTAATAATCTTTAATTATGACATCTCTTATTATGACATGATAGTATTGTTCTGACATTCAACATTGGTGATGTTTTATGATCAATTAGAGCATTTTCAAAGTTTTCTGTAGTTCAAGTTAATTTATTAATCTTTGATTCACTAACCAATTTATGATAGAACATCCAATGTTATTGCTATTGTCCATTAAATACTTTTTATAATTATTGTATGGTCTAGCTTTTATTTAAAAACAAAACTGCTAATTTATTAAAAGTGGTATCTATCTTACTTCCAATATTTTATGATGGTTGTTGCCTTTTTGCAACTATTATTGCCAAATGTAAATTGTTGAATATTCTAGTTATTATGAAATGCATTTTAATGCATGCAAATCATCAAAGAATTTATCTTTCTTTAACTACACTTATTGTAAACATGAGTAATCTCTGTTATCCAAATCTAATGATTAATGGTTATCAGTAGGTTGTTCATACACATCCAGTAATCATCTTTATTATTCAAGCTAATGACATAAAGCTTCAAACATTAAAGTTTTGAATCCAGGTTAACTTGGTTAGTTATATAGATTGGTATCAGGTCAGCTACATATTTTAATAGCCTTAATTACATGGATTACTATTTCTATCACATGTTAAATGTAAATTGAAAAAGTCATCCAATACTTTGTAGGATATAGCTATTTGCTTAGAAAATTTTTGAATTGTTTTATTAAACAGAAATTATATATGCTATTATTATAAATTTTGTTATTCCAAAGTATTCCCCTTAATTTCAAACTTTAATTTATTTTAACTTTTGCATTGTCTTTTTTTTGTTTTTTTTTTTGAAAAGATAAACTTTTGGTCTTGCGTTGTTAGCCGAGAGGTATCGCAGCCGCCATGCAAGCAAGTAGTTGGTTGCAGACGGGTGTGGGTTCGCGTCCCGGCAGATGCTATGACATATGAAAAAAAAAAGATAAACTTTTATAAACAAACTTTTTAAAAAAAAAGATTTTATTTAGTGAGAAAAAAACCCTTATTGTTTTTTATTGGTTAACTTTAGTCATTAGTATAGTTTTTTTTTAAAAAAAAAATTCATTCAAAATTATATACCTACATAAAAATCGTTGGCTAATTTATTTTTAAACAAGCCATATTTATTTATGGATAGTTACTATCATCATATAATTATTCTAATATTTATACATGAAAATTTCTGTTAGCAACAGATCTTGTTTTTTAAATTATATATGTATATATAATCACCCCAAATAATTGTCACTGAAAAACAATTATAAATTTAAAAGTACTGCATATTTTTGAGCTAATCACTGTAAATTATATTGTACAGTCAGATAGAGAATGATTTTGCTTTGAATCACTTGATATTTTGTTGATCAATTTTCAATTAATGAATGGTTTGCATCTTAATGACAAAAGGCTCATTAAAGTTTATTATGTAATTATAAATAGAATAATTATCTTAAGAAAATGGCAAGCAATGGCAAATGTTAATTCATAATAATCAATTATTAAATCTTGGTTGTAGTAATCTATTGTACAGGTACTTCAATCTGCAAAGCAATGGCTAATTGGCATCAGCAGTAGTAATGTTATAGCTTGTATATTTCCTAGTTTTAATCTGACTTGAGAACTCATAATATTTGCATCACATGTCATATGTGCTAGTGTATATATATAATATAGGGGATTTGAACACAAATTTTCAAGCCCACTTCAGCTATTCACTACCTCATACAACTGATATCCATGACTACATACAACTGATACACATGACCACATAGTTGTATAATATAGAGTGGATAGCTGAAGAGAGCTTGAAAGTCTGTTCAAATCTCTAAATTGCATTTAAACTCCAAATATATGAATTATGTTTGAATTTCAAAAATAGTATATATAATAGAATACTTCTAATGTTTAATATTATGTATATAACCTTCAAGATTAAAACTCACAATACTATATAATAAATATTTTAAAATAATCTATAATCTAGCATAAATAAAAATAAAGCAGTCTTTTATTTTTGTACTCTATTTATTATTATAGAAGGTTGACTAAAACACTGGTTAGAAAGAATAAATATTTAAATCAATCATTCATTGTATCTAACTACATTGCATTGAATTACTTACAATAGTTGGCAAGCCTGAGAGTTTTCTCAATCTAAATATTGCCCAACAACAAACAATTTAAACAAATGACAATATGTAATGGAATACGCCCAGTGCTTAATATATATATTGTACCATACTCCAGGGATGACTGACCCACTTACTAATAATAACTCCTAGCTCAGCCGAGTTACTACATAAAAAATTCTAGTAATGCATATCTCGTATAAATTAAACTAACCTTAATAAATTATTTAATAATTTATCATTACAAATCATGAGACATACTGTTTAACTCATAGGAATATCACTATACACTACTTTACTAAAATATTAATGATATTCCCATGACTCACACTTAAGAAAAATAAATTATATTTAATATTAACATTTCTTAAATTAAATTTAACTATAATACTTTTATATTCTTTTATCTAATAAAATAATTCTACCTTTCCTTGACTAATATTTTATAGCACAATTAAAATCTCAGGTCATTATTATTAACCAATTCAAAACAAAGCAAAACTCTCCATATAGTAGTGCCATCTTGTTTAATAACAATTATGTGCTAGTATGAGATAGTGATCATGTGATGTTTAGTGGTCATTATTATTACTTCTTAAAATAAATAAATAAACTGATATAACTAAATTTAATGAGGGATTTTATGTATATCCAGCTATATAAAAATAATAATCAAGAAACAAATATATTCACTAATTCTTCCCTTTTAAAATCATTAACTAATTTACTTGTAAACTAGACTAAAACTAAGTTAAAATTATGAATTAATAATGATCACTATTTATTATCATGCACAAATTCAAAATGATTTCTTATTACCATGTATTATAATCTAATCATTTTATTTTGAAATAGCAATCTAGATATCAATCTTTACTAAAATCACCGAGTCAGATAAAAAAAAAATTACATTACTTAATTTTTAGATTCATTATCAACTATCTTTAACAATCACAATAGATTTATTATTTCATTTAGATTATAATTTATATAGAGAGTACCAGAGTCAATAGACTCAGTGATTCTGCACATGGCGTAAATTACCTACAAATAATTACAAAGGTCGGGATTATGATTTCCTGTCACTTAATTATTTCTATTTTAAGAAAATATTTCTCCCAGGGCTTAATCAATAAAGCATATTGGCAAGGTAATTTATACACTTCTATAAACTAAATAATAAAATCTAACATTCAAAACTAATAACGTAAATAACTAAAAATTAAGCACATATAATGAAAGTTTTATATTAGTAGTAAAGGTTTTATTATGACACATTAAACATTTAAACACTTATAATAATAATAAAATTATAATATTGGAAAGAAACACATACATTCATACTCAGATAATTATCTTAACCATTGAATTCAAATATCTCACTTTGAAGTCTTAAATAACAAATGTCTCTCTTCTTTTTTTTTTGTCTATAGTAACAGTTTATTATTTAAAATTCAGTTTGGAAATCTCTCTTTCTATAGATAGGAGTTATGCCCATTAACGCACTGGTAAGCTTCTATTGATTACATAATGATTGCATATCCTAGTAGTCCTGTTCCTTTTGATGAGTAGTTCGCAGTATTGGTTTATGGTTTCATTCTGGTATTACTTCCATATCTCTGATCCATATTTAGGTAAGGCTACATGAAGGTTTTGGTGACTTCTGAGAGAAAGTGCCAGTGAACAATCTGTTTCTACTCACACATGGGGAAATGATAGCATTTTATTTTTACTTTGAAAATGCCACATATGAGAAGCCGCCCAAAATACACACAAGTGAAAAAGACCAATTCCAAACTTGTCTACTTCTTTTATATCCATGATCATTTTTGAGATGTGTTGTGCATTTTCTTTTGTTTTATTATTCTAATCTTCTACATTCCTTGTTATTTTTTAGTTACAAAGTATTTCTTTTTATAAATTATTTCAGCCATGTTTAATTTGCATTAAGAACATCACTTTGATTTTAATTACTTTCTTTTGTCTATCTGTGTTAGCAATCTACGTGTTTCCATTCTTTCCAATTTTAACTTTTACTTTTAATTTTGAAACAAAAATAACTTTCATTGTGCATCACCTAAAAAAAAAAAATACTAACTAAAAAAAACTAAATTACATTCATTGATGATTTACTCTTACTCAATGCCAATATACTTGTACCATATATATGTAAATGGTACTATATGCCCGGGGCCAGGGGATGAGAATAAAATAGGGGTTTGGACATTTTATTCTTCATACATCAATCTTTACACAGATCCTCTTCTAAACCATTTTTTGTGATCTTATACAGTTTCAGGGACCTAGAATTATAAGTATCCCTTTCTCCACTATTTTCTAGAATGAAGGCATCCAGGCCATCATTTTGGGTGATCTGATAAGGCCCATTGTACAAGTTTTGGAATGTTTTGAAAATATGGTTCTCAGTTTGACTCACACGGTTCAGCTTTCACCCATACTGTATCTCCTTTAAACTTGTCAGTCATGGCTCCTTTTCACAATGTCTGGAGCTTGGTGCTATGTTCCAATTTTGCCCTTGCCTTTTCTTGATCTCTTCTTTTATCAATATTTTCTGGAATAGTGAATAATGGAAATTTATATAATTGAGGTACTGCTTGTCCGAATTGAAGACTTATAGGTGCAAATACTGGATTGGTTATGAGTTCAATTTATGAAATTTAATACCCAGGGAAGCTGTTCCAGCCACCATCTATGGTTGGAAGCAGTATATACCCTGAAGAGGCATCCCAACTCTCATCATCCACTCACACAGGTTGGTCTGTGGATTCTGTATGGATAACAGTACATGTTTTAGCTCCTTCCTCTATCTACTCTTGCCATTTGTGAGATGTGATAAGGCATACCATTGACAAAATAGCCCTAGTGTCTACTAATTTTCTCAACTATTGTCTCAAGGACTCATATGGCATTCCTATTATTTGCCTGAGACACCAGATATGCTGACACCCACTTTGAAAAAAATGTCATAAACCACTAGTACATATTTCATTTTTTTAAAAACCGGTAATGGCCCATAAAAATCGATAGCTATCGGTTATTTGATTTGTTAGGAATGATAGGACTCAACAGGTATGGCTCGTTAGCTGTTTTTGTCTTTTGGCATGTTTTGAATGCACTTACTATGCTGACAACTTGTGCTCTCATTGACCAGTGGAACTATGTCCTCAATAAGCCTTACATGTTGGGCACCAATTGTAATATTTTTATACATTTTAGATTTGAGTAGGTATTTATTTTACACACTATAAAGTGCAAGTTAATCAAATTATGAAAAGAGAATATATTCTGATCATTTACGAGTCTGGATATTTCAAGAATATAGTTATCTTTCCTGATTAACAAGCCCAATGTTATTTATGGTTTTGAGTTGTGGGCAGAATCAGTATTTAATTTATATAGAAGGCACCAGAGTCGAGACTCATTGATTCTGCATATGGCACATTGAAACTTACCTAGCAAAGAATTACAAAAGTCAGGATTGTGATTTCCCATCACTTAATTACTTTATTTTAAGAAAATATTTCTTTCGGGCTTAATTAATAAAGCATATTGGCAAGGTAAATTATACACTTCTCTAAAACTAAATAATAAAATCTAACACTCAAAATTAATAATGTAACTAACTACATACGATGAAAGTTTTATATTAGTAGTAATGGTTTTATTACAACACATTTAAAATTTAAACACTTATAATAAAATTATAATATTGGAAAGAAACATGCATACTCAGATAATTATCTTAACCACTGAATTCAAATATCTCACTTTGAAGTCTTAAATAACAAATGTCTCTCTTATTTAAAATCCAGTTCAGAAATCTCTTTTTCCATAGATAGGAGTTATGCCCATTAACTTACCAGTAAGCTTCTATTGATTACATAATAATTGCTTATCCTAGTAGTCCTGTTTCTTTTGATGAGTAGTCTGCATTGGTTTATGGTTTCATTCTGGTATTACTTCAATATCTCTGATCCGTATTTAGGTAAGGCTAAATGAAGTTTTTGATGACTTCTGAGAGAAGGTGCTGGCAAACGATCTGGTTCTACTCACATACGGGGAATAGATTTAGTTTAGTAATAAGTGATAGCATTTTATTTTTACTTTGAAAATGCCACACATGAAAAGCTGCCCAAAACACACAGAGGTGAAAAAGACCAATTCCAAACTTGTCTGCTTTTATACCCACAATCATTTTTGAGATGTCCTGCACATTTTCTTCTTTTGTTTTATTATTATAATCTACATTCCTTGCTATTTTTTAGTTACAAAGTCTTTCTTTTTATAAAATTATTTCAGCCATGTTTAATTTGCATTAAGAACATCACTTTGGTTTTAATCACATTTGTCTATCTCCATTAGCAATCTGTACGTGTGTCCATTCTTTCCAATTTTAACTTTTAATTTTGAAACAAAAATAACTTTCATTGTATGTTATCTAAAAAGAAAATAATAATACACCTGGGTCTTGTTTTACGCGATAGATAGGTTCCTCAGAAAACACGCACAAATGAAATCGCACAAAAATAGACATAACTTACATTGAAAAGGGGGGGGGATGCGGTCTGTGATTTTTCAAAATTCGCATAAAAGCAAAGCACCAACGTAAAATTACTTTAAAATTCGCGCGCAAAAAAAAATAAGGAAATAAAATATGACTAATAAAAAATTTCAAATTTGAAAAAAATTGATACAAGACAAACTTTTTTTAACTATAATATTTAATTTTATTCAAAATAATATATTTTTATGCATAATTTACAGTACAGTAATTTAAATTTTTTATACACATTTTAATTATTATAGCTATTTGCCGAAAAACACATTCGTTTGCAAACAACTAGCGCCAACTTCACACTCATGTTGGGTCAATGGTTTTCTGGTGACAACGTAATTAGTAGTTAATCTTTGAGATGATGATTTTATTAATTGTTTATGAAACTAACAACTAAAAATTAAATTCTTATTTTTGTCTTTAATTTTCAATTCTGTTTAAAAATCAAATTTCGTTTTACATTACATTAATTTCAAGTCGCCATAAGTAATTTTTAAATTGTTAATTACAATTAAAAATCAGATTTTAATTTTTAATTGTCAAATTTAATTGTGCCCACTGCTATTACTGACCTTTTAAAAATAAACTTGTGGACACTAAATGATTAATAATTGATTACGTTCTTTTTTAAAAAGCAAAAACAGAATGATTTAAAATGCAAAATTAACACGCACAATGTTTGAACAAATTTATATTATAATCTTGTAAAATTTAACGTGTGTACACATAAAATGTGGAAATCATGATTTTAATTTCATTATTGCATAAAATCTTACTATTATAAAGCACTGAAAATATTGAAATTACTAAGATGAAAGTCGAATTCCAATAATGTGCTATTACTTTCAATATAACGTAAGTGCGCAGAATTTATTATTTAAAGTAATAGCGCATTATCAGAGTTTGACTTCCGGTGAAACACGAATCACATAACTTCAAAATCGTGTTAAATAAGTCCGCATAAAAAGAGACCCAGGTATACTAACTACTTTCATCAATGATTTTTAAATTTTACTTTTTTTAACTCAATGCCTATATACTTGTACCATATATATGTAAATTGTATAATATATATATATATATATAGTAGGAGGAGTCAGTCTGATGTCTTGTCTTTTGTAGTAGTGATAGCTAGGAGTGATGGCTAGTAGTTACAGTTGAAATATAGCCAATGTAACATTAAAAATGCGGAATTTGTTTGCTTTATATAGTTACATATGCTTTGCATAGTGTATATTTATATAAATATGTACATAGATACATAAATTATACATGCGTAAATATAATTAATACTTTTATTATATTGTTAAGGTCACTTTGAGTCTCACTTCCATGACTACAATTTATCCTAGTGATTCTTTCATGGTACTTGTAATTTGTTTTATATTAGAAAAATTATGTAAGAATTTTATACAGTGTGTGTAATTCTATCCATTAGTAAGAGGCTATTAAATTGTAATAAAAATTATAAATAATATTTATAATTATGATAATGTATTAAACATATATATATATTATAACCTCATCTATGTAACCTGCCGGTGGAGAGAGAGGAGGTAGATAAATATGATATATGCCAAGGTGCCAAACTGTAATTTTGAAGGAACAACTACTGTACCGATTTAATGTTGTCACAGATTTACAAGTTATGAATTTGCAAGGAAAGCAATTTATGAAATTCTAAAATAATTTTAGAATATAAATATTAAGAATTAATTCTCTTCTTGAATTAAGTTGCTTCTTGAAATCAAGCCAGCCAAATTAGAACTTACAAAAGGACATAGACTAACTTGCTTATCACATATTTGCAAATAAGTCACAAGAACCAATCCCAGCTGTATTAATTTTCATATCTAGGAAATAAAAATACCAACCCCTATCTGTACTGCCTAGGGTGATATAAATGATTGGGCAATTCATGCGAAGAACTCCAAGAATTAAACACTAATAAATATTACAGATTATTACTAAGGGAGGAGGAAAAACCTCTACTCACATCCTTAACATATTCACAACCTTGGTATCACCTCACATAAATTCCCAACACCAAAGCTATAATTAATTTATTTCTGATATTAAGTTTTCTCCAATCTCCCTTCTACCATTAAACTTTACCATCTCTACAATGTTATATTTCATGATCCCAAAATTTGCGAAATAAATAATCTTATCAATTCAATTAATTTTATTGTTACTTTAATTTGGTAATACCAAACTCATGAGCTCTAATCTTACAATTGAAAATCTTATAATCAAAATTCTTATAATTGAAAATCTGATAATTGAAAATCTTATGATCTCAGGGTTCAAATTCAGAATGTGAAGCTTTTATTGGTGATTCAAAATTTATTGCTGACCAATGAATGCTATCCCAGCAATTGAAATTCAAGTAGATATATGCTTGATCTATCTAAGCTAATATCTACTGTTCATCAACCAATAATAATCATAATATTAAATCTTATAAATTACTAAACAATTGGAAACATATCCAAATACCAAGAGTGGGAAAGGGATTTTATATCCACTCAAGATATTCGCCATAACATAATAAATTTATGAAAATGATAATTAACTTTAAAATTAAAGTTTCTTCTAAATGTTTGCCATATAACCATAATAATTTATAACACAAGTTGAGAATGTTTCTTCAAAGCATTTCTTAAATCTCAAAATAAAATATTAATTTAATATTTAAATTTTCATAATGTATCTATACTGTAATAAGCATTAAATATTTATTAAAATTGCATCTGATTAGATTTCTAGATTTTATGGGTACCAAAAATATTAAGACACAAACCAAATTTTTAAAAAAAAATTAACACGTAATGTTTATTAACTGAATAAATGATAAACTACAATAATAATATAATAGAACAAATATTCATAGCTATCCAAATGACAATGAAAACAAAATATTTACATGGGGATTTACAGCCACTATGGAAAATAATCCCTTCTCTGTGCCTAACCTTTCTACAGACATGCCTCTCTTTCTACAAATAGACATTTATTTAGGTAACTGAAACAAAGTAAGTAACCATAATATAAAAAAATATTTTGACTAGTTATGTTTTGCTGGTTCGACTACTCTTTCTTGGGATGCAAGCTTCAATAAACATTTATTATAATACTTATACTTAATAACTAGAAATTAACTTGTTAACTTTAATAAATAAGATAAACATATCCCTTGGTAAAATTAATATTATCCTAGATGTACATTTGACACAACTACCTGTGTAAATCATTGCTTATCCTCAAATTAAAATCCTCAAGTTCTAATTTTAGAATGATTGGCTGTTTTAGAGGTCACATTTACACACATACATACATTTAGTGCTATCTATGTCCCCAACATGAGTATTACTCATTTGTTTTACAGTTCAGTGGTGATTTGCTTCAGCTATGGGCTGGATATGATGTGCACTGCTTATCTAAGCTCTCAATAATAATTAAGTTTAAATTTTGGATGATTATCAGTTTTAGAAATGATTTCAAGCAAAGCTCAGCTAAACATTATACATCAATTCCTTAAGATATACTTTTAAATCTAAAGTACCTAAAGTGGATGACACACTTCAAAACTACACAATGACCCATAACAAAACTAAACAAAGTTTCATACAAGATATAGTGATAAAATATATGTCTGTAAGAAAAAAAAACCCATGAAATAACGTTAATGTTGGCATGAACTCAGAACACACCTTCTACCTGAGGGCTATGAAATGTGTTAGGATTTAGTCACTATGCATATATAGATGGGCATGCCAAATCACTACTACTACCACTATGAAAATACCTTTTACAGAGTAAATTAATAATGGAGCTCGGGATACACCCTCGATCTCCAAACACCTTAAAATTCTTAACACTTATAACCATGAGAGAGCTACATTCCATCTCAACCTTCAAGGCAGTGAGAACTTTGCACAATCTCACATAATCCTGAGAGAACGGGGTTTGAACTCTCATAAAAAACTATATAATCGATGTATGAACTGATAATTTAATAATAGTCTAATATGACTAAATAATAAAAAAATAAAATTATCTAAGCATTAATATTATAAAAAAAAAAAGAAATATGCATCATTTATTTTCTTTAACATATAATGATTTTACATCTCTCAACCAGTAGGACATAGCGATATTAAACTTTTAAAATACATGAATAAAATAAAGCATTAAAATATCAATCTTAACTATAAGCATAAAATTATATCTGTGAACCTCTTAGACAACCATTCCACATTTTTGCATAGATACCTCATTCATTTCGTGACAACATTAGGGTTAAGCAACATCACTCGATAATAATAGTATAAAGGCATATTTTTCCTACCATAGCCTAAATTTAACACTGGGTATATTTCACACTATGATACTCAATAAAGTCATCTTGTAACATATAACAAATTAATAACAATAAATAATAATAATAAAATTTTACTTGAGAGTTATTTCTTCGCACAGTTCATCACTTATGATTATCAGCCTCCATCTGACTGTTAAGTTCATCCACACATTATTAGCATGCACATATTATCCACATGTAATATTTTTAAAAATGGCCATAGTTTTCAAAAATCAAATTATCCTTAGAATTCTATAATTGTTTCACAATATTATGGTATCCTTCCACACAATCAATATCCTGACACTACAACCATATTTCTCTTCTGGATCCAATAAAGACATATACATTTCCTTAAGACACACTTAATATCCAAAGTAAGAAATTTATATAATCCAGGGTTAAACTTCAAAGTTAGTCACAATCTTAAACACATATTTAATTCAAGTTTTCTATAGCATTCCAAATTCACTATTTTCACAGAATATGTACTTGGTTTAGCATTTATTATTTTACCCTAAAGTTTTGGTTTATTCAATTTTTACTTTTTTGATTTTTCATTCACAATTAGACACTAATGGTTTGAGCATTTTTTTTTTAAAAAAATTTCTTTCATACAAAGAATCAATCCTTCTCTTACGATAAAACTTAATAAAATACATAGGTAACTTATCACATACTTTGGACTAGATTTGCAAAATATAAAATTATAACTACTTTTTTTATTTCAATTCAAAGTTGTTGTTTTTTTATACTTTCTTGAACATCATCGCTCCCATCTTTTATACATCATAATTGTTCTAACAAAAGAATTATGAACAAAAATTAATGCCTGTAACATTTTACTGGGGAAAAATTGATAAGTCCATCTCAGATGCCTCATTCTTCGCATAGTCATACTGAAATTTGCTATTCTGGGAATTTGATTCATGATTAATTTCAGGAGACAAAATTAAATTTGCCTGATTTGGTGGCTTTACGTACACATTCTTATAGAATACAATACAATTTTAAATCAATATCAAGTCACAAGATGGACAATCCGAAGAGTATAAAATTCACCAGAATAAATAAAACAGAAACTGGGAGATGTGGATTAAGACCCATAAGAACAATGAAAGGAACCCTCCCAAAGTGTGTGTTCCTTTTATAATCTCCGGTTGGCAATCAACTTCAAAAACATCCTCTTGCCCATTCATCCCAGGTATCCCCCCCCCCCTTTCTTTCCTTTCTATTTGCTTTCCTTTTTTGTGGAGTTAGAATATTCATATTAATTTTTGAGTGCCTGTTTACTATTTTATTGTTATTATTAAATAGTCTATTATTAAATAGTTTATATTTGACAGTCTTTATACAACATTATAATGCTCAAAAAACCAATGTCCTTGATCAGAGTCTTTTACATTATATGATACTGAAACTTTTTTTTTTATTCTTTATGTTACTTGAATTTCTTTTAAAATCTTCTCTAATCTTTGTACAGAATTTTAGAAAGAATTCAAGTAAAATCATGTTCTATTGATAACATTTCTTACATATATTGTCTAATATTTTTATTTTTATCATTTATGTACTTTTATACTTTCTCACTTCTAGATAAAAAATATCTTAAGCCAGCCATTTTATTTGTGTTTGATATATATAAATACCATTCTATGTCTTGGCAGATTTTAGCTTTTGCAAATATAAAATGAATTCATTTACATTCTCATAAGACTTTATTAACATCTGTGAGCAATTAGGTCTTTATTGAGATCATTTGACAAATTGGCTATACTTATAAGAAGTGGAAAATGTGAATATAAATGGATTCATTTTATATTTGCAAAAGCTAGAATCTAACAATATGGGTGGCACATTGATATAATCAACATTTGGATAGTTTATCAGTCAAATGATTATGTATTATTAATGCTATATTTGTATAAATATATACATACACATACATGTACAAACATATATATTACTAAGCAGTGGCAAAATACTTAGTATGACTTAAGTTTTATCACTTCATCACAGTGCTATATTGTTTAGAAGATCAAACCTGCTTTCATGAAGATGGCATATATATACATACTACAAATAAAATGCCTGTTACTTAAAAAACTATTGTAATAATAAAAATAATAAATATAATATTAATTATTATATACTATACAATCTTTTCGATCTGCACTCTCCTCAACTGCTGTTAAATTCAGAAAACATTTTTTGAATTTAACGGCATAACCGAAAGTACTTCTGTGGATCGAAAAGATTGTATATAATAATTAAAATTATTTTTATTGTTATATGTATGTACATATATATAAATGGAAACATGTAATATACAATGGTGAAGCATTGTTAAACAGATAATTATTATAGCTAATATTAGAAACTAAATAAAGTTAAATAATGAATTGGAAAAATAACAAAGTGTTTATCCAGAATTTAAGTTTGACCCTAAACATTTTATAAATTTGATATTACTTCTGACCTGGTCAGTATATTAATTATGACAAAAGCCTTATGTAGATGAATAATCTTTATTATTTAATATAGGGTGTTAAAATGCTTTAAAATAAATTACAATTCAAAATTTTTAAAACAAGTTTTAATCTCAACATCAACCCCGATTATTAAATATTAAAGATTTTTTTATCTGATTAAGTTTTGATCATATATATAAGATTTGGAATGATGATACTTAAGTAATGAAACTGATCAGGTGGAAATTTAAATTATGACTGAAGGGATTTCTTTTATTTTGCAGTGTGTTAGATTTTTAAATAATTTTACTTACAACATTTAACATTTATTATTTTATTTGTTCAATGGTGTTTTGCCACTATGCATTACACATGCATATTTATTATCCATTTATTAATGTATTGAGTCCACTTTTTAAGGCTTGAATTTTTTTTGTTTTAGGTGTCTGTTTTTTCTGCTTATGAAAGAGTAATATCTGACCAAAAAATTATTGATCAGGAAGTCGAATATTTTTAAAAAGAATTAAATGTCTTATCAAGTCTAAATTTAAATTTGAACATGAGTATGTATGATTGCTTGGTATTCTCGATATTTTATGAAAGATTAATAGATTTGTTTGTATTGATTTAAGTTTTTAATGGATAGGTAGATATATGACATTTTAAAAATATATTTAGAAAGATTATGAGAAAGCAGTAAGTAATTCAAATAAGTTAATGTAAATACTGAACTGATTTAAAAGAATATCTATTAAAATCAATTTCTTAATATCAAAAAAATGACTACTATAGTAGATTAATGTTATAGATTCATTCTATAAACGAATTTTTTATAATTTTAAGATTAATCCTATAATCTTTATGATGTAATCATTAAGTATGAATTCATTATATAATTTTTATTATTGTGTAATTTATTTTTTATTAAAACCCTCTCTCTCTCTCTCTCTTTTTTTTTTTTTACAAAAGACTATAAAAATCATAAAAAAATTTAAAATTTAAGAATCAAAAATACATACAGTGATTATTAGTTACATGAGATCATAATTAAACTTCAACATTATCATAAATAATATTTGATTTATATTGTACAATGATTACTAAATTGCTTTATCTTTTTATCCATCTCTCGCTCTCTTTGTATATATATAATTGTAGTGATAATTTTCAAGAGCTAACCTATATTGATTGCCATAGCCTATACAATTCTGTGAGTCGGTATTCACTCTAATAAACATTGTCTAATTTAGTATCCATGCAAAATCTTGGATGTCAGACAAAAGGGAATTTGTTTGTAAAATGAATTACTTTGATGTTAAGAGGGTAATAAGATTAATATAGGTAGTGCTTAGAAATTTGTCACTCCAATTGTTATATATTACTAGCACTGTATAATTTGATATATATATACGTGTGTGTGTGTGAAAAAATCATTAAACTAAATAAATAAATAATTGATAAATTCACATAAATATTCATAAACAATCAAATCTAAAATTTGCATCACACTTCTCCAAACTTGAGATAAATTAATCTGGAAATTTTCACACTGAGAGGATAGTTCAAGATTTGTTTGATTGGTTATATATACACACAATATCAGACAAAATAATTTATAACTAAAACAAAACACTAGAATTAACTCTACAATTTTCAATATAGTTTGATATGAATAAATAAATAACAGTTATAGTTATAACTGAAATACAGGCTTATTATATACCTGTATGAATATATATAATATATAGGGTATATGAGCACACCACTCTCCACTCTATCTCATAACACTGATACACGTGAACACATATATGTCAAAAAGATAAATAATCACCAATATATGTATTTTATGCTAAACCAGCAATCATCAGTTGATCCAGATTATCATCTCTACACATATATGCAATAAGTGCTCATATATATATTAAGATAGCCAATCTTCATACTTTAATGGACAGGCTTCAATCCACTCCACATTCCAACACTTCAATCATCCATCCAATTGAAAATCTGATGATGGTACGCTCAACAGCCACCCTGAGGCTGAGATTCTTGTCACACTCATGTTGACCTAAAGTCAATCTGACCATAGTTAGTTTATGGTAATGACTGCCATCTTGAGTAGTATTACAACTTACTGTAAATGTTCTTCAGGATGGCTATCCTACTATAAGGTAACTATAACTGATATTTATTTATATATTGAAAATTGTAGAGTTAAGTCCAATATTTTATTTTGTAGATATATATAACTTTAGAGAAAGAGGAGGGAGAATTTAGTTCTAAATTCTTTTAGGACAAATCTTTTTTTTTTCACTGCTAAGATCTTGGTAAGATCATTATTGAAGATGGTTAATTTTATTTAGAATATCAGTGAATACCTAGCTAGAAATCATACCAGTTGATGTTCAATAAAATATTTATTAGTAATCATATATAAATAATAGTCATCTCATGTTTGTAATGTTTTAAACACTTTTCTCAAAAGCTATCTATGTAAATGTGAATAATTAGGAGAGTCTTGGCATCATTAGTTTGGAGCACTTTTAAGATTTATAGTAATATAGGTGCTAGTTGGATATGGGGATTCTTTCTACCTCACTAATGAAGGCTCATAACTTATTTCAGACTGAAATCTGGATGGTGGTGCTACATTTGATGTTTATTGATTACTTGTGCATAAACAGATGATTCTAAATTACAATGATTTAGACAGAATCACTGCTGATAATACAAGATTTGATGCATGATAAAAATTCTATGAATAACAAATAACTCTTATAGAAGTGTTTCAGTTATATTCTATATATTGAGAGATTAGCTATAACAAAATATAACTTTTGATTCAAAAAGATTTAAAGACTAGATTTAATTTTGTAATTGACTTCAATTTCACTTTCTGAAATATTAATAATCAAATAATTTTTATCAAATATTCAAAACACTGTAATTTTTTTCTGGCTTATAATATGTTATTTAATTTTTCTGTATTTATTTAAGTGATGGAAATACATTCGAGTCTTTTGTAAATTAATTTTTTAAAAAAAATTGAATTATAGATAACTTCTCTTCAGATAATCAACTCTCATTTCAATAAAAAAAAAAATCAAATAAAAAGTTTAATTATAGTTTCAGCATAGATAAAAGTATAAAATTTCTGTGATTAATGGGAAAGGGACTCATATTATAATTATGTTATTTATTTGTAGAGTCAATTCATGGCATTCATCTAACCATCTTTTATGACTTGACACTTGTATCTTCTAACTAATAATTACTAAATATTATTTAGTGGCAATATTGGATAGTTATATGGTCTTTATTGCTGGCTATCTCAATAAGATTTTTAATTTCCTTGTGATCTGAAACTTTACCTGAACTGTACTTAAACTTCAGAATATGGGCATGACTCTGCCATGAGCCTTTATAAAATATGCATTATAAAATAAATAAATTTGTGATTGTGCTGAATATATTTACAATAACTACTATTATGAAAAAGCTTGTTTCATGTTAACATATAATCCAATTCCACTGTGTTTTATTTGGATATTTTCATATTCATTTCCATTTAGCATTTTTCTCAAAGAATGAATTCATAATATATAATTTTTATTTTTCAGCAAATTTCACCAGCTTGCATCCTCTCTCATTTCTGTTAACATAATCAAAGTTTCTTATACATCTTTCATTTTTCAATTAGTTTTCCATTTCTAAAAATGTAATTTGCTGTGATCAAAAGGATTGTATAAAAATCATCTATTTCTTTATCATAATGAGAATTTGTTGGGTCATTAATCTGAATTACCTGCATTTAGTATTTCCATTAAATTGAATCACTAATCATGCCATTCCATCTGATATACCATCAATTCCAACCATGTTTGGTTTTCTACTTTTTTTTTTATAGCAAATATCATTCCATTTAAGCTTTTAATGTTTGTGTCTTTGTTCACCTTTTAAGCATTTACCCCTTTATTTTTTTATCTAATTTATAAAATCGAACAATTTTCCATTTAATATTAGATACTTTTTCATAGAATTATAGCTTGGTCCCACAATCAGGAGATTCTTAGCAACCTCTAGTTTCATCTACTAATAGCTGCCTTGGCTGATGACTTTTATCTGAGAATAAGAGGCATTATTTATTTTTGTATGTCATAGTTGCTATTTCTTCAAGAAATCTCAATTGATATTTCAAAGAAGAACTATCAGGCAACAAAGTAGAAAGGCCATAGTATTTTTGATTTTAAATTCTGACAGTTGATGAGCTACCTCATTGTAGCTCAATTACTATATGAATAATGACTTAATAATAATAGGTATAATGACAAGAATTTATAGATTGGACATTAGGAATTTGCCCTGCTCAGTGAATTTACAAGTGTCAAATTGTGGCATTCATTTATTTGATAACTCATTCTTTAGACAAATATATTAATCACTATAGATTATATCATTATATGATTTTTGCTTTGAATGAGTTGGTACTTTTATTGATCAATTTTCTGATTATGATTTAGATTTTGTCTTTTTCAGTTGCTTTTAATAATATGTTTGAAGAGTGTGTACAAAAATAATTTTACAAATATACAAATACATGTCATTCTTAGATAATTAAAATTATCAAATTTTTGTAGTCATAGGTCCTTTCTATAATATCCTTTAATACTCGAATATAATCTACTATGATAAAGATCTCTTTAAATTCATGCTTGTTTTTATGTTTAGTTGGAGTTCTAACTTGTTTACAGACAAGTATTGATTGAAGATTGATAAATCTATTTTAGAATATCTTCTTTTTGCACTTTTAAAATGTTATCACTATTGCATTCTTCCAATCATCTGTTGCATCTTTATCATTTAAATATTTGGCATATATATTCATATAGATTTGCTAACAATTTGACTAGTTCTTAAGCTGCTTTTTAAAAAATATCAGCAATAATTTCATCATTTACAGGAGTTGAAGCTTTTCCATTGATCATAAATTTAATTATATATTTCTCCTCTTCATTTAAAGATATAATTATAAGCATTATTTTGTTTTATTTTTCTTTCTTATTATATAATTGTTGTTTGTTTTTCAGGACTTTTCCTCACATTTTATGATATCTTTCCTTCTTTTAGTGATATTGTACTTTTTTTTTTTTTAAATTGCTGAAACAACTTTTCTTTTATTATCAATTATTTTCTTTTGTAACTTTTCTTGCTATGCCAATACATTGTTATTGTTACATTTTCTTATATTTATCTTGATTCTTAGTATTTTATAAAATCCATATATTCAATTCTTTCAAATGCATCATTTTTTAATATTTTAAAATTCATTATTTTCTTTATACTACTATTTTAACAGCTTGTGTAAGCATAAAGAAAAGATGATTCATGTGATGTTTTAATGGTTTAATACCAATCCTAACAAAGAATAAAGATAACTATGCTTCTTAGAAATCCAACAATACTAAAATATATAGATACTGCACTGGTTTGAGATCTATATGACTATACAGACAAATTAGCTTGGATTAAATACATTAGGGTGATTTCAGTTTGGGCTGATAGCTTTATAGTTAAGTAAAAAATCAAGAAGTAGTTCCTGAAGAAGAGGTGCATTAGATCCAAAGTTCCAAGTACATTACTCTCAGATCCAAGGCTCCTCTCTGATGAAAGCTATAATTATTTTTATGTAATTTTCTTTTTCTTAATTTCAATGCATCTACTTGAATTGTAAATGTTATCTAAATGCTTTATTATAAGCCTTTAAATATCTCAAACAATATTTGTTCATTATTCATTCATTCAATTATTTTGCACAAAATTACATATATAAGTAATTTGTATATAAAAGAATAGCAACTTTTTCCATATAGTAATGCCACACAGAGTGCAAGCCATAATAATCAATGAATGCTAGAAGTTTGTGCATCAAAATCCCTATCTTGTACCTATTCAGTCACTATCCTCAGACTAGTTTCTAGCTAGTGTCCTTCATCAGTGAAGAGCCTTGAATCTGAGCACTGCACTTAGATTTTTGGATCATATAATATTTTAAGTGATTTAATTTATATATTCATAATTGATGTTATTACGATTAGTTATAATTACTTAATATCAATAATTATGTCTTATAATTACTTAAATGTTTAAAATTTTTACTATTAAATTTTTAAATAATTTTTAATTTAAATTTCTTCCATTATTTATAATTGTATTATAAAGTCTAATTCAATGGTTCATGCATTAAATTATTTAAAAATATCATTAGTAATAGTAGATCAATACTGTTTTTTAATCTCATTGAACACAAATTCATTGCAGTATTCAGTTTTTAAGTTATTATTATACAAAGGTGATAATAAATAACGCAAGCACACATTAATATAGATCTCTCATACATCACATGATCACCATCTCTATACTAGCACTTAATTGTTGTAAACAAAGACAAAACTCTCCATACAGTAGTGCCACCCTGTGCCAAACAGAGTAATCAATGGATGCCAGAAGGCTTGTGCATAAAATCCCTATTTAGTGCCTACTCATCTAATATCCCCAGACTAGTTTCTGGCTTGTGGCCATCATCAGTGAGGAGCCTTGGATCTGAGAGCACTGCACCTAGATCTTAGGATCTAATGCAACCCTCCAGCAGCCACCTTTTAACTCTACTTTACTACAAAACTATGAGAATGAAATTGAAAACAATATATAGCTTATATAGTCATATGGGTCTGAACTCAATTCAGCACCTGAGTTCAGACCCATATGACTGTATAAGCTATTGAGCTTAGATTGAAAATATTGTGTTTTCAATTTCATTCTCATAGTTTTGTAGTATAATAGAGTTAAAAGGTAGCTGCTGGAGGGTTGCATTAAATTCGAAGATCTAGGTGCAGTGCTCTCAGATCCAAGGCTCCTCACTGATGATGGCCACAAGCCAGAAATTAGTCTGGGGATATTCTGGAATCCATTGATTACCCTGTTTGGCACAGGGTGGCACTGCTGTATGGAGAGTTTTGCCTTTGTTATCTCCCATACATATTAACAAGCTTTAAGCAGCCATGTTAAATCAGATCTTAATTTTAGAAAGAGAATGTGAGAATAAGAAATAACAAGGTATCTGATGGATATTTTCAAGATTAGTTAAAGTGATTTTTTTCTGGTGAAAGAGTTTAAAATATCTTCTTGAGCAAAATTGTTTTGCTTATATACTGTATTTGGAATCAATATCTTTTCAGGAATATCAACCAAAATGTTATTTTACATAGGGGTAAAGAATGTTTGAATAGTTATGCAATAGAATACTGTGGACTAATCAATATATTCAATCATCATCAAAAGTAATTTGTCTTTACTTGCTACTACTGCTTAACCCAACAGTTTTAGCACATAAGGCAAGCTTTAAAAATTATGTAAACTTTAAAATTATTGAAAAGCCTTAGTTAAAATAATCTATCGAATAAAGCCATAAATGAAGCAGGAAAAATATATTTATATTCAATATAATGTCTCATTTTAATGCCTATTCAGCTCGTCTTTAGAAGGTGTCTTGCTACTTTGTCTACAACACTTGCCTTTCTTGTTTTTCTCTATACAGTGCCCCTTTTATAATATAATTTATGAGGCACTGTTCCACTTTTAGAACTTCATAGTAAACTTGAATAAATTAAGCCTTTACATCATTGATGCATAGATGATGTTAGTATTGATTATATATAATTTGGCTATACGTTTTCTTATACAGCATTTCGATTAATTTGAAAATCTCCCTGCCACATATATGTGAGTATGCAATTATTTATAGATGATAATTTGAATAAATTCAACAAATTAAATTTTTGCAGACATATGCTATTTTTTTATTAGTTACATTTAATTTTAGTAATTTCCCGTTTACAAGTCTAAATTTATAACCTTGGCTTATATAAGTAAAAGCAAAATATAGAATGCGCAAGACTAATATAAAAAATGCATCTAGATTTTCTTTTTTAATTGCCAGAGGGCAGTATTATTTAACTGTAGATACAAAAACGAAATGTCATCCGAAAGGATATTCTCAAATTTAAATGCTCTGAATTGTTATAATTTCGGACAATGAAATTGTCAAAGCAAATAACAAAGCATTTATACAAACCTATAGGTCTTCGTCGTTCGGTAAAAGCAAAACCCCTCCTCTACTAATTCTAACGTGTTTCTGTGTGGGCTTTATATTTTTAACTTTTGTTAACTTCTAATCAGATTTATCTTCCAATCTTTATTTATATTATAGTTTTTTTTTACTTTTTTATTTTAAATCAAAAATATATGTATTTATGATCAATTATCGCATTTGATTAATACAAATGGATATTAATGGTCTTAGCTTATCTCGTTAGAAGTAGTTGCTAATCTTACGTGAATTATTATCTACCTCCTGCAATGATTTTTTTTTTTTAAAAAAAAAAAGACGATTCAATGTTATCGCAATTTCCTGTTTGTTTCCTAAAATACTTCTTTTTATATACATAATTATTAATTAGAAAATGCGTACTTTCTTTTTCTCAATTCTTTTAAACTCTCATTTTCATTTTTTCTGTTCCTTTCATACCTTTATTTGATAATGACTTAGATCCAAATGGAAATTGTGAATTTCTATAAATTATCAACAAGATATAATGTATCTACATTTTTTAATGCAGTATTATTCTTGCCACCACCCCTAACAATAGTATCTATTTCAATGAATAACTAAATTAAATAAACAAAATAATAATAAAAAGTTTCTGAATAGAAAATATTTTTTTCTGTTAATGCTATCTTGCAAATGTGCTCTATTTTTCGTATTGGAATTTTCCCAATTTTTTATTTTATTGGAATGATATGTTTATTTAAAAAAGGCAAATACAGGTACTAAATTGCACAAAAGTTTTACGTAACGAATTCATTATAAAGATTATTTTATAATAAATCTAGCTATTAAACGAATGACTTTTCGGAGTTAATAACGTAATTAAAATCTTTGAAAATAGAAATTAGAATACTTTTTTTTTTTTAATATGTAAATAATAATAAAAAACGTTGGTTTAAATTATTTTTTTATTTTCGAAAAGAAAATTAATGAAAATATTTAATACAATAATATAGTTTATATCAAATTAAAAAAGGTTTATTGGATTAATTTCAAGATCGATCAACCACCCAATGCTGTACAGTGTTCCAGTAGCGTCAGAAATACATTTTGTTACTCATGGAACTCTTTATAATCATTAATAGCAATGAATGACAATCCTACAGGCAAATGCTTTTTCCTAGTTCCCTGCAAAATTATATTGCAAGGTCTTACTTTTTATTAGTGATCCAGCCAACTCTCTTATTGTCTCATGTCTTGTCTAATAGGTCTTATTTTTTGATATCAGAGCAATAACTCTTCTAGTTGCTCTGACCAGCTCAGTTCCATTTAAGTTTTAAATTTTTACAATAATATCAGTAATACTAATCTGGTAGCAATTTTATTGCTTTCATTTCTGCCTTTTCTTATTGCTCTACATATTTTTTCCTATATTTTTGTTATGAAAAGTTAAAATAGAATGAAAATATTTTGTGAGTAAAGGATAAATGAACTCTCCACAGCTTTTATGGGAAGCCATTTTAATATTTATATATATAATTATCCTATTTTAATTACATTAGTATTTTTTAACCTTTTTTTAAAAAGTGTATTTATAGGTGAAGATATGTTAAAAGGAATATATAGAATGAAAAAAAAAAGGAATTTTAAAACGATAATTATTAATATGTAAAGACCAGAGAAAGATAAGTAGACTTAGAGAATATGTTTTGGGAACAATTAGGAAATTGAGATAACCAATAATGAGCACACACATTGACTACTGCTCTTAAAATGTAATACATTGGTCAGCAACCTACATACACTGAAATGCCAGATAATTTTTTTTTTTAAATGCCAAATAATTTTTACTCTGCATACCATTGAAATTGAACTAGTAAAATTATATTAAGAAAAGTTTATTTGATTATAATAATAATAATAATACTATATAAAAACTTAAAAAAAAATATTTAAACATTAGTGATTTCCTTGAAGCTCAACTTTTAAAGCTAGCACAACACTATTTAGGTCATAGTTTGAAGTTTTTATGTATGCATATTTCCAAATTTTCTTCAGTTAAATGATTTCTGTCTGGGCTAATAACATATTTCACCATTGAGAATGTTCACTCACAGTAATACGTTGTACCAAAAATAGTTAAAAAAGCAAATATGACTTTATATAATGAAAATCTATCAGCAAGCTTATTCTTTATTTTTATAATCTCATCTCTGGCATTTTTAAACTTCAGTTTACGGATTGTAAAAACCAAATACTCGATGTTCAAAAATTTAAAACAGTTATCTATTATCTTTAATTTCAAGATGCAAAATATATTTAAACATGGTTGAATGTTTTTGTAAATAATTAAATCTGTGTGTGAAATATTTTTACAAAATTGATACATAATTCATTATTTCAGTTATAATGTATCCTAAAACTTTTTTAAATTTGGTAAATATTAGGCACTTTTAAATTCAATGCCTTTAAAAATCACTTTTTTTTTTTTGCAACAAAAGAAGCCCAGTGTTCATATAATTGTAATATAATTTGCTTTTTGCCTTGAACTTTTTATTTAACTAATTTAAATGGTAGTAATGTCAACTAAAAATATCAAGTTTAAAACTCACATATTTAAATAAGGATACACTTAATCTATTTCTCTTAAAAATATTTTTACTTCCACTAAAAGATTAATAAATCTATTAATGACTTTTTTCCTATTTAACTATCAAACTTTATTTTATATGAGAAAGTTTCTACATTCTGATTCAATTTCTTCCAACAATAATTTAAATGTTTTGTGTGAAAGAGAAAACTGTGTGATAATTGTATTGGCAATTTTTGTCATGATAGACATATTTTCTTCTAATTTTCCACTAGAAATATATGCACATAAGTTTTTTTTAATGAATAGTACAATAAAGAGTGAAAATTGGTCATTCAAGATATTTTTCACATGGTTGAATGAACAACTATTTTTGCCGATCATTGTATCTACTTCATACATCATAACAGAAAATATTTGACGTTCACACATTTATCACAATCCAAAATGTATTTGCTGTCATTGTGGTTTATATTGGATGAAACAGTTCATACTTCATTGATTATAGAATTTTTAGAAACCGAATAAAATTTTGCTGTTAAAGCTAAACATGCAATGTCATTTCTATCAGTGCTTTCATCCAAAGATAAATTAATAACATCACATTGTCCCAAATTATTTTCATATGTTCTATATGCTTATTCATGAAATTTATTCTTTGTTGAATGGTTTAAGCGGATAAAGGAGTATCTTTAATTTTCTGCATAATTTCATTTTTATTGGAAAATTGCAAGAAAGATATTCAGATATCCATAAAAATGTTTCTTTTAAGAACTCTTCATCTGTGCTTGGTTTTTTTTTTTTTTTTAGCAATGCAGTATAAAGCTAAAAAACTTTTTAATTTCGTGATTTATTTTTATAAAATTTTGTAACAAGTTTTTATTTTTGCATTCATAGACCTTTTTTTAAGTATTATTTTCTTTTATTTGAATTCAAATGAAATAATCATTTTTTATGTTTTCTATCATAATGTCTTGTAATATTTGAAGTAAATACGTTTTTTTTTGTCTTACAAAACCATAATTTATTTTTCACTCTTTCTTGAAATAGTCTAGTTTTTTTTTTTTTGATTTGAACATTTTTGGGGTAAAAAAAATATTTGTGTAAATAAAACTTATAAACTATTTGTTTTATTTAATTTTAACTTACCATAAAAGATTTACCTTCAAAGTAGAAGTTTTAATTTATATTAAAATTAATTTAACACTAGTATAATTAGATAAGCTCTCATTGAAATGATTGATACTCATTGCAAACACTGCACAGAATTGACTGAAGGCTATTGTAGTGTTTTGAACATTTCGCTTTGAACTTGACTCACCCTTCAGAATTACGATTTGAAACTATCACTCTGTGCTACTGTCACTGCAGTAGTGTCACTGATTAGTTTAGAGAAAAAATATGCATAAACAAACATCTTTTTTTATTTATAAACTAAATTTTTTTTATTAATCATCCATCAGTTAGCCATGCCACCAAAAAACTTCCTGCTTGCAACCTAATGGCATGCAAGCCACCAGTTGTTAACTGCTGGTCTAATATTATTATATGGGATAACTAGACAAAAAAATAGTAAAGTGTATTAAGTAACTGATCATGAAGCTTCCTATATATATATATTAATAATCAAATCCTATTAATCGCTTGCATCTGTGAAGCCATGAATATGTTTTGATTTTTTTTTCAGAATTTCAGAGACTGTAAACAAACTATCACATAAAACAAAGAAAATAGGATTAAAGATAAATTCTAAAAAGATTGTATGTTTCTAGACTTTTCAAGAAAGAAAAAATAATGATTTATAATAATGAATTTTTGCATAATAATAGATGAAATTAATCTTAGAATTAATTTTGGATGAATAGTTTTAAATAATTTAATACTTAAAGAAAATGTGACTATGTGCTTGGAAAGTTTTTTAATAAACAAGTTTTACCAGATTTTAATTAGGAATTTGAGACTTGAACACTTAATAGAAGTGTAATATAGATCACTCATTGAAGTATTGAAAGATGTACATTTGGATTAAAAAGTGAAAAACATAGATGAAAAGTTGGATTGAAATTTTTATTAGAAGAGATACCATTAGATGGAAAACAAGCCCAAAAAATTGATTCCTAAGAGATTGTAAGAAAGACCATATATAAGTTGTTATAGATTAGATGAAGTTTTATGAAATGATATAAAGAAAAGAAACTAATGAGAAAAACTGGATTGAACTTGGAGAGATTTCATCTTTAAGTAGATTGATGTTTGTCAAAAATGATTTTGTTGGAATATATATATATTATAACGGTCGGATGGATCAAAGAGTCTTACCATATCTGCCGTACAGGGTGCCACCAGGCCATTTGAACCTGGAAAATTTATAGAGTAGGCGGATACTCGCTGTTAAAGATC
Organism: Epiperipatus broadwayi; assembly: GCA_028023455.1. Lineage (NCBI taxonomy): Eukaryota > Metazoa > Onychophora > Udeonychophora > Euonychophora > Peripatidae > Epiperipatus > Epiperipatus broadwayi. Next base: position 16,446,820 of record JAQFVV010006199.1, read on the forward strand.
CAACTTTTACATATGTTTTATTCCGACCGTCAGCCCATGCCACTAGCTCAGTGAGACGCAGAGATTTATAAAATATAAATTCTTATTTAAAAATATTTTCAATATTAAAAAAATAAAAGAAGCCACTGCCAGTAATAACACACGCAAAATTTTATTAAACATATATGTAATTTAGAATTATTATTTTAGTTTAACTTTTACTTTAACATTTAATTTACATTTTTAACTTTTATTTTTGAAGTTTGCACAGATGAATTTAATATTTTATTAAAGTGCCGAGTATGAATAGACTACATAGATTGCATTTGAAAAGAAAATATTCTATCCCTTATTTAACCTTAGGCCAAAAGTTCGCAGTCAAACTAACGTCAATCTATCTGATATATCGATGTATTCAATGCAGTATGAATACGACAGCACAAATACCATACTGTCAGGAATGTACATCTGAACAGCATGGTTATAGAAGACACTGACTCTTATCCAGTACAGGAATACTATATCTCTCTGGCGAGAAGAACAATAAAAAAAACTCCACAGGAAGGGACTGCGTTTTCCATCTTACTATCCCATTCCATAGACTAAAAAGGGATGATCCAAGTAGCAGGGAATACCATCTGCTTCTGATGGTCAGTGAGATATGGGATTTATTATACCCAAGTACGGTGTATAATAGGATCCTGCACATAGCGAATCTCATGCTACATTTATTAATTACACCAATATATCCAATCGATTAACCCAATTTAGCTACAAAACACATAACCCAAGATTAACCCTCCCTTAATTAATTAATATAACTTGACAAATCTATGCAGCCATTCATGCCCGACTTAAATTTAACATTTATATAATTTATTTTTTTTAAAAAAAATCATAATAAAAACTTAAAAGAACAGAAAAAATAAATTAATGGAAATGATTTACAAATAATAATAATACTTTCAATAAAATAATTATTAATAACTGATTAAGTTTGGTCAGATAGGAATTTCTATTGCAATAATTTAAATACTGGGACAGTTTATACTTAGTGTTCATTAATTAACTAATGTTCTTACAATTTTAACATACTGGAAAAGTTTCTTTTTTAGAATTAAAGTTCATTAGTTAGAGTTCTTACTGTTTTAAAAATCCATGCTTAACGATTGCTTGCAATTTGGAGCCAGCATTAATTCCCCCGATGTCCTGTGGTCCTCAATATAGGAAAATGAGTGGTCATTTCTCTTTCTTTTTTAGCAAAACTGAAGGAATTGAAGAGTGCATCTTTTCAATCCCTTCTCCTTCAACTCTCCCCGCACTAACACATATAGTACCTCTGCTGTCATATCTTTATCTTCTCTAATTAATTAATTTTTTTATTTCCAAACTTTTTCTTTTATTGTAAACTTTTGGATCCAGTTGACATTTTGTCATGACGATGATGATCTTTTCTTGAGGTCCAGTTCCCGAGGGATTTCTTTTATTGCCCATTCTGTTCCCATTGTTTTTCTTTCCTATCTGACCTTTAATTATATATTTTGAAATGCCCAAAGGCTAGTTCACTTGGACTAATTAAAATAATCATTTCCATTTTACACAATAGAATTAATTAAATTATTGTACATTCTTTTTATCTTTAAATCTTTTAAGTTCTTTTTTTTTTCTGAAAATTTAATTTTAAAATACTTTCTCTTTTTTTAATAAAGTTTTCTTTTAATAATTTTTCATCTATGCGATTTTATATATATAAAGTTTAAATGACTTTTAACTTTAAATTTTTTATTTCTTAAAAAAAGTTTTTATATGCGAACTTTTCTTTTTAATGTCTAAATTTTTAAAATAAATAATGTAACAGCATGTATGCCTGTGACAATATATATATATATTGTAATGGGATGGGGTAGAGGGTGGTGATCTGGTACCTGGGGTGATGGCAAATCATCAACAATCCCATGTTGATACAAAATCAATAATTTACAAAAATATATATAAGTAAGAATATTTAAGGGGAGCGTGAGATCAAGAAAATCTCCAAGAAATCATTGAGAGGTCAGCCAGTCACTTCTTAGAGTAACTAAAATAACTATACATCAATCATATATCAACCAGCATTATAATTATAAAAGTGAGTAAAAGTATTCAAGAGAAACTACCATTCATTAAAATAAATGATCAACAACATAACGGACAGAAAGATTCACCTGGATATATAGATCAGATTCAACAGCTGGTTCGATCACAATGTATGACCAACTTACACAAAGTCTATATGTGACGGTTCACCTATCTATTGAGCCCAAAAGTTGATGGTGCCAGATTTAACGGACGGAATGATTACCACTAGCCCCCAAACGTTGCTGACACCAGATATAACAGACGGTACTCTTCATCAACAATCATAAGCTAACCAATCCCAATGATGGTGTGCCAGATGTAACGGATGGTCAACTAACTTGCAGACTGTAATACTATGCAGATGTAGCAATCTGGTGTGGGATAAGTGAATATGCTCTAATTTATTGCTCCTAATGACACAATCTGCAGAGACCTATCAGGCTTAGAAGGGGAAAAAATTGCATCTAATTATGGTCAGACTTTCGGTCTTCTGATAGAATGCTAATGAGAACCTGATGAAATGCTTAACCAATGATTGCATACACTTTAATTGACTAACTCTATCCCTATTTAATGATATTAAGTGCAATTTAGGTTAGTTCATCCACATTCCCCCTTTTCATTTCCGTTATGCCCTAATATTCAAACCCAGAGAGAATATTGCTTTTGACTTCTTTAACAGGTATGAACAGATACACACAGCAACTCCTGCACCTACATATAGGTTACAACTAGCATTTATTATATTTGTTTTATTTTCAAGCTTTTATATGATAAGAAAAATAGATGTGTGTGTATGCGTAATTGTTTATAAACTATGAAATGTCAGGACAACTCAATAAACCAGAGACTGGAATAATACAAACTTCTAAACATTTATTAACAATAATAAATATAAAGTATAACAACAATAGTAATGATAAAAAAAAATCATCATATGTACATGTGTCACATGTGAACCTCTACCATTTTACTAATTAATTATTCTCCAGATCCAACCCTTATATCCCATGGTAGAAATCCACCTATGTCACTCATTCTCTACAAATCATAATTATATAGAAAAATAAACTTTAGTAATTTAAGATAATTGAGATGCTGGCTAGCTAAATTATATATTTGCAGAAGTTAATCTATTTAACAAGTTCCCCCAATTTATATATATATATGATAGAGATAGATACTAGTTGATTAGTTAAACATACTGGAAAATATATATACAAGGTTGATCAACAAGATAAAATATATAATATATATTCTGTATAAGTGTTGCAATTTAATCTATGAAAATAAATGTAGAGAATCTTACCTTGCTATTTATGTGGATAACCTGATGTGAAGCAGGTGGGTTAACCTAAATTTTATTTACAATGAAAATATCAAAGTGACTAACCCCCCCTTTCTTTTTTGCTAATTATAAAAAAAATGAAGCTTCAGCATCAGAGTGTGAAAATACAACAGATAACAAGAATTTAAAAAAATTTACAATGTTAATTTCTTGATTAAAAAAAATGTAATTGGAACAAAGTTCATAAAAATCATCCTAATAGAAGTAGTAGTTGATAGTTAGGCAAGTTGTTCTTCAAAGCAGTTTTACTTAGTAAATCATTTTCCTTAGCAAGGATAGATAGGTACAATGGTGTCTCCTGTAGTTGTGTTTCATGGTAAACACCTTGATCCTCATTTGATTCACCATTAAGTATTCCAATGCTTGTTTATTTTGGACTGCAGGCATCTTGTGTGTTACAATAAAGTATAAAAATAAATATATAGAGGTTTAATGCAGCTGGTAGGAAACACCATGATCCACAATAGCATGTTTTGCTCTAGCCCATATTCATATTAAAGTACAATTCAATAATTATTTGTAATCATAAATTTATATTGGATATTATAGAATCACTTTACTTATATATATATTAAGAAAATTATTTCATTTTCTTTTCCAATTTTCAGCAGATTAATTTTCATTATTGTTTTTGAAAAAATTTAAAATAGTAAAAAGTTACTCCAACAACTTTTAAAACATGCTTTAATTATTGCAAAATTTATCAGTTATTCTTACTTCTTATTTCACTTTCTTTCCTCTGGATTTGGTAAACTTTTAGTTACAGCATTTGACTTTTAAAAATGTTTAGAATTTAACTAAAAGAAAAAGCAAAACTCCATTTTAGCATTCTAAATTTTAATTTAAACTCCTGTCTATTGTTATAGCTGCTAGCTCTTTTGACAAGAAGAACGATTTTGTCTAAAGTTTCTATTTTTATATAAAATGCTGAGAATCTCCTGAAACGCTGAGATTTTAAACTGCCTATTGTTTAAATTCATTTAGATTTTTATATGTATTGTCTAAATACATTTCATTTATTACAAATAAAAAAATAATAAAATCTGTTTTATTTTCACACACAACCACCTAACTTAACCTCAGGCTACCCCTAAATCATTTAACTATAAATTAATATTCAATTCTAAATTAAAATATATATATATACATTAGTTTATTTAATCAAATAATTTATATATATATACAATATTACTTTGTAAATTATTGATCGTATTAAATTTATTATAACATAATTTATTGTGTATTATATGTATATATGTATTAATAACAAACAAATAATCTTCCCATTATTAATATAAATTCTAATGGATTAGGTTCAATAAATAGGCTTGATCTTTTTAGGAATGTGTGCATTGTAAGCTACCCTTTACAACAATTAAAATAAATCAGTACAATAAATCAACAGTCAATCTTATAACTGGATTGGAAATGGGTCTTCTGTAGACCAGGCTAACTACTGAGCCTTTGCCAGCTTGGGCAATTATTGAAACATAATTTGGATGCACCAACTTAGTGTCCATCCATTAGAATACACAATAATCAGAAATTGAAACAATAATGCTGGGACATTTAAAACATGCTGATCATCATCAATGCTCTGGCCACTTAATACCATTAATGTACTGACCAACTATAAACTTAAATTTTTAATAAGACTAAACTAAAATTAAAGGTAGTGCATGGGCTTTAAAGAGTATTCTCTTTTGCGCCAATCGGATGATGATTGATCATCTCTGGATGTCCAAAAGCACTAAATACACATCCCCATTTATATATTCATCCCGTGCTTGAATCTAGCTCAGAAAACATAAGCTCTATTACTGTTATGTGACCAAGAAATGACGATTTAATACAATTTTTAACAATTGAATACTAGTTTATTAACAACAATAAAAAATTGAAATTAAGGTCCGTAAAAATAAGATTACACACATATAATCTTTCTGATTTTGATTACAAAACAAAATTTCAAATGATCACATTGCGATTCGCATAATTACTATTCAAAATTCAAATTGTTGCATTGATTTACATATATGTGCGCACAGATGCGTGATTTCTATTATACAATTAATATATTTCAATTGATATTCAATAATGACAAAAATGATTAAATTTTACATATATGTCCTATTTTAATTTGCTACAATAATATATTTTTATAATTAATTTCTTTGGAAAATATGCATGAATTTCATACATATACGTATGTATAAATAAAATATAGATGTAATTTAAAATCAGTTATCAAATTCTATTACAGCTCTTTTTTTATTCTTTTAAAAAAAAGTATAGTCAATTTTTGAGAGGTTAGAAAACTTTTTATGAGGTTACCCCTTAACTAATTATAAATGTCTTTAAATTTAAAAATATAGATTTAAAATGTCTTCCCAAATGAATTATTTAAAAACTACTCACTTTTGTATACACATTTATCTATGCTTCTCTTTGCATATGCAGCAACATACATATAACTACTTTATTCAGCTGGTGTTTCTCTTGGGAAAGCTGTTTTTTGGTCAATCCAGACAATTGTCATGATCAGGTAAAAGTATATAATTCAGGTATGGTTGCCTTTCTTCCTTTTGCAGTTGGTTCCACTTAGATTTGGATTTAGTAAGCTTCAGGTCAGCAAGCTGTTTTCCAGAACACTTACGGCTATGGATTTCAACACAAAGAAGTGGGTCATTTCCTCCACGTGAATTCAAACTCCACTATTGAACTGAAGAGCAGCTACTTCCTTGCATTTTTACATCCTCATGGCAGTTCTATATATCTACAGCTAGCTTTACTGTTGCTATTCTCTGCTACAGTTACCAACTCTTCACAAAATACTTTAGCCAACTTTGCAGCTAGCTCTGCAGTAGCTCTTCTGCTAACCACTTCTCAGAAAATTAAAGCCAAACTTTGTAATTGACCTAGTTGGCCACTGCTTAAAATATTAAAACCAGACTCTTCTGGTCAACTCTTACAAAACTGCAAGCAAAACTAACTGATATTTTTTTATAAGTCTTTTTATAATCTTGGTTGGGTCAGATGATAAAAAACATAGTGACTGATTTCAATTAACTTTAATCCTTTGAAATTTGGCCAAAGGTGTGATCTATATATATGATTTTACTTTGATAATAGAAATTTACAAATTAATTAAAAGATTTCAAAAATAGACATTTTTACAATTATCAGAAAACATACTTATTTTTAAGTTATCAAAATCAATAAAAATATTAATTCTTGTTTATCAGACCTTTTTTTAAATATTTAATTTTATAATAAAATATTTTAAATCCAGAGTTATTTAACCCTTTATTTATTATTTTTATTTCAGTGAATGTAGAAAATATATACTACAATCTTTGTCTGTGTTTATTTCTACCTTTCTTTTACTTTATATATATATATATATGCACACACTATATATTATTGTATTCTATGTAACCCAACTGGTTACAATATTAATATAAATTGAGAAGACATATTTTTAATCACTTGTCAGAAAAGTTTATGTAAACTCATTTGTTTTAAAGATAAAAACTTTAAAATAGTTGATGTAGGGCAAGATCTCTCAACAAACCCCCCCCCCCCAACAAATAAGCATTTAATAAAAGATACCACAATTGTGAGATGGTGGAGAATTTAGCAAATATTCTTGTTTTATTCTAACTAAAAACATTCAGATACTCTTTTGCTGATCAATATTGGATGACTATTTATGTGTTCACATATAAGAGAAAAAAATTCTGATTGAACCTGTTCAAATTGAAACCTCAAGTCATGGAAATTCCAGACAGATTCACTAGCTAGTAAGCCTCAAAGTCCTTTATATCTTAAACTTATGTAAAATAACTTTAAAAAAACAACAAATAATTATGGCAGTTTTTTAGAAAGCATTAATTTGTAAAATATCAACTAAACTAGTCAATAAAAATAAATAAATTATACTAAATTCAAAATTTAAAAACTAGCCAAAACTTAATGACTAAAATTTTTACAATCATTTGGTTTCACTGCCAAGATTGAGATTTCTCAAGTATAAAGGAACACAAACACAACATGCATATATAATTCTCAATTATATTCCAATTCTCTTTAATATCAAAAGAACTTTTAAATAAGTTGATAGATTTAATATAACAAATTTTTAATAATAAAGATTTTTTAATTCTTTATTTCATTATTCTCAAAGAACTTAAACATAATATTATGATCTCTTATTTTTTCATAAATATATAAAGCAGACCTATGGGTTTTTTTTTTACTTTTATGAAATCTCTTCAATATTCAATAAAATTGAACAATACTAAAGAGGCATTTGATAAAAGTATTATTTCTGCAGTAGTTTATATTATTCTTTGTTTTTGTAAGAAATTTTATATAGGTCAAAACAATATGAGCTTAAATGAAAGAGTAAAAGTTTGTAAAAATAGTGAGAAAAAAAATCTTATTTCTGTATTGTATATCTATGAAAAAAATGCAGGCCATAAAATTGTTTGAAAAGTCTAAGATTGTTTCTTTGAAAAAAAAAGAAATTAAAAAAAAAAAAGAATCTTTATTATTAAAAATTTACTATACTGAAGTTATTAACTTATTTAAGAGTTCTTTCGATAATTAATAGTAATTGGAATGTATTTGAAAACTATAGTGAGTTGTGTTTGTGTTTCCTTTTATTTGAGAAGTTTGTCAATTTATGAAAATTTTAGTTTTTAAATTTTAATCATTTTTTTTTAAATTCTTAATTAGCTGTAATTCAATTTTTTATAAATGAATACATATTTATATGAAATGGAATTTAATGTCTTTTTTGTTTTTATATTGCCATTTATGTTTTGTTTCAATAATTACCATAGTACCCATTCTTGTAACCAGGAAAATATAAAGCTAATATTAAATTTAAAAAAACAAACTTCATATCTATGTTCATATAAATATTGTTTATGTAGAAAATAAAAAGAATACAATTTGCTCAAATTTTGCAAAGCATACTACGCATCTACTAGATTATTTGGATTATCTGAAATCAAACTTTTTTTTCTTAGTTAGAATTAAGCTATCCAATTTATTGCAATATAATTTCACAAACTAGAAATATATATGAACTTTAATACATGATAAAAAACTTTGTGATATAGTGATTAGATAGCCATGACCTTTTTGAATTCAATCTAGTTAAGATTTAGAATTTTTTTCAGATCCAAGGAGACATGATTGGATTTTTGTTAGATAGCAGATCTCATAATCATTCAATTATTAATCAGTAAATCGGTATCTAGCTATTTTTAGGCAAAGAATAAATAAGAATAGAAAAACATTAAAATGATAACTATCTCAATAAGCAATGCTTTCTTCTTCATTGTTTTTTCTTGGAAGGTTGTTACAAAGAGTGTTGCCCAGGCTGTTTAAATACTGTTTTTTTTTTAATATTATAGATGTCTTCATACACTCCTTGAAGTTTATTGCGTACAAGTATCACACATTTGTCAGTTTATTATATGTATAGAAATGTTTTGAATATTTATCATTGTTATTATTTAGAAGGTAATAAACCCTCCTCTGAAGCACCATATATAATATTAAATCAGTGATGTTAAATGCAAGGATACTCTCATTCCAGTCATAAAATAAAGACTTTGACAAAATAAGAACGTCTGTCTTGAAATAAGATTGTGAATATATTAAGTCATTTACTTATATCAATTTTTTAAATAATCTTATTAACACTTATGAAATATTATAATTTACTTTGTGTTAATATTAGATGTTAAACTATATAATGATAAAGATTGTAATTCTATTTAGAACATAATAAACCCTCCTCACTTGCACCATAAATAATATTAAATCAATAATGTTAAATATGAGGATACTCTTGTTCCAGCCCAAGATAAAGATTTTGAGAAAATGAGAATGACTGTCTTATTTTCAAACCTAAATGCACTTATATAGGCCAATCTAGTTTGGTATTTTTATAAGTGAGGCCAAGTTTATACAAATTTCTCTAAATATCTAAAATTAAAAAATATTGCAATTTTTTTTTCATTGTTTTATGATTATTTTCATTTATAATGTGAATACAAAAAGGTCTTCATTTAATAATTTTTCACTATCATGATTGAATAATTTCAAAATGACATAATAAAAGTTTAATAACTTATGAAATATATATCTCATATATTTCCAGATTACAAAGTCCAATCCTTTGGCATTGTACAAACTCACTAAACAAATTGTGTTAGCAATTTAATAATATAATGGATTGGATATAATGCGTTATCTGTATTACAGTTTAAACTTAAAAAATAAATATTTACAGTTTAAATGTAAAGTCAGAAGTTATCTTAGATTTAAAATAATATTAATGTAATACAGTTCTTAAAGCACAATATATACATATAAATAATTAGTGACTGATTAAAAACAAAGGCTAAATCAAAAAGTGAAGAGATTAAAAAAAAAATGTATTCCAAAAAAAAAATTCTGATTTCTGATGACAAAAATAAATTTTAAATTTCAAGTGATTAAAAATTCTTCTACTAAATTTCTCAAAAAGGAATAAAATTGTTATAATATCGCACAAAAAGCGATTTTTAATTTTTGTCAAGGATTGTTGGTTGAGAAGTCAGCACAGCTGCCTTACAAGCAGTTGTCCCGGGTTCGCTTTCTGGCTGATGCTATGACACATGAGAAAAAAAAAAGTGAAAATTTTGAAAAATATTACTAAATCTTTTTTTAGTAGTTATTTGTTAAATCTAGTACACAAACAAAACTTCCTTAATTATATTAAAGGGAACAGTGTCCACATTTTTAAAAAATGGTTTCAATTATTATTTGTAAGTTACAGGGGGGAAAAGCACAATTATATTTAATTGCTTTTTCTTTTTATTCAGAAAGGGAATTGTGGGGGGGGGGGTGAATCTTAATTATTATGTTTTATTTTTCATTTAAAATAAGCTTATGTTTATTTAATCCAAATCTTTATTTTTGTTTTTTAAATAAATATGCAATACAATGCAATATGTGTGAAGTGTATTATATGAAATATATAAGATTACATATAAGTTTTATTATGCTATAGTACCAATTAAATGGTATTAACATTATTTATATAGAAATTTGTATTAGTTAGTCATGTATTTGTTCATCATACTATTAACTATTTTTGCAGAAGTACTCAAATCTTAATAAAAAATAACCACTGTGTATGTAAGCATTTGAATTTTTAACATTCAATAAAAAGAATATGTAAAAAGATTCTACATATTACAGGTATACATATACATTTAAGCATATCCACAAAGGATTTTCAATTTATTTATTTTTTATTTGTTACAGAAGTTAAATTATATTCATGTCATTGCCATCGGTGGTGTTTAAATTTTTCCATTTTCATAACATCATTATATTTAAATATGTTTGTAAGTATGCTCTTTAATTGAAGTTTGGGATAATTAGGCAGTAAGATATCACAGCAAAGGGTACTTTACTCATTCCTTAATATAGTTTATTATATATCCTCCAATTTCAGGTTATATCAAAAAATAATGAAGTTGCTTACCTTTGATTTAAAATGTAAAATAGTTATTGAAATGGATTTATTTAAATGAGATATTAATAATGTTTTAATAAATAAATTTTAAGTGTCAGCAACCATGTTGGAAAGAATGGTGATAACATTAAAAATATAAAAAAAAATTCCCAAAGAGAGAAAGTTCAGCAAAGAGATAAAGTATAAATTTAAACTTTTGATGTCTAATAGTATTTTAAAAAATTTTTTTTCTAGTAATAATAAGTATTACCTATTGTATGTTGGCTTTAAATCTCAAGATATGTCTAAGATTACAATTTACAAAATGAAATTGATAAGACTGTTACAACATTAATTATTACAGTAAAAGAATAAGAATGCAACATAAAATTTAATTCTGAATTTTTCAAACAGCAAAATAACAATAGAACATTGATAATTCTATTGAAAATTAACAACAGAATATCATTTACAAAATATAGATTGTATTTCTAATTTTCATAACAAAATGAGTTTGTATGAAATGCAATTGACATCTCAAAAATTTTATTTTTTTTTGCACTAATAGAATAATCAAGAGATTGTGGTCAATCCCAAATAAAAAATATAAAGAAACTATTTTATTATTATTAGATTGAAATTATTTTTATATAATCAACCACATATTATTATTATTATCATTATTTTTTATCATGTAGTTTTTCAAAACATATCTTTGCAAAATAAACTACTTGTCTTATAGTCATTTGAAACTAAGAAAACAATATGAATTATATATTAACTTTCTGGATTTTAAATTCTGTGCACACAATTTTTTTCTACATTTCTCAGTAACAGTGCTACATTTTGATGGTGCTTTTAAATATTCTTTTTGATTTATTCAGATGCAGAATATTTTTTATTCATTTTTATTGACAAAAGCTGATATTTCTATTTTGTAATCCTGCTTTCCCATCATTAAACCTCAGATCTTGTTATCCTTGAACATTTTAATTTCTGAAAACTGAGTGTGATATTGTCTATTTTCTAATTACGCTTTGTTTGCTTTCTTATAGCTGAGATGATTGTTTCATAATAAGAGAATAGCCAACTGATAAAAAGCAATTATAATCATTCCTTATATATTTTATAACATTTCTCTGAATGGATTAGTATTTAGTTCTTCAGTTTATCATTGCCAACATTATTTTGCATCCTTAGAAATGATTGTGATAATTTCACATTTTACCCTATAATAGTAGGTTCAGCACGAAACTTTCTTTCAATTGACTAACATGGAATTTTATTTTTACATCATTCAACTGAAAATTAAACTTGAAACTTTTATCCATTGAGCTAAATAATATAGTGCATTATTTGAGATCTTCTTAAAGCAAAACATTGGGAATATTGATTTATTGTATTCATTCAATTATCTAATTAACTGAAAGAATTAAAACACAGTTTCCAATGGTTTGCTTTTATAAGATCCCATCTTTATAAATAATAATTTTTGCATTTAGATATCAATTAAATAAATTAGACCATAGGATTCTTTGATCTTTTCTTAAAGTTCACACATAGTTCTTTGTATTAAAATAAAGAATAAGAGAAAGGAAGTAGAATAGAAGATAAATTATTTGGAGATATACTCTGTATATAAATAAAATTTAACTTTACAAATTAGACAATCGAATTAATTACACCTTTAATCTTTAAATATTCTAACCAAATAATTGGGTTAATTTAACTGTAAAACAAAAACTAATTGTTCTTATCAATGCAACGAAAAACAGACAACTTATCAATACATACATATTTTGTTTTAAATTATGAAATCATTCATTAGGATCCTGGAGATACCAGTCCCCAGTCTATATATGAAGGGGTTTCCAAAGATAACCGAAATTTTATAATAAAAATTGTTCATTTACTATAAGTATTATAAATTTAATCTCATTCAAAGTAATCTCCACTTAATACAATATACCAGTTTAACCGTGTTTTTCATTTTTCGAAATAGTCATTGAACACATAGTAAAGCCTTTTAACACCTACATCATTTTTTTCTTCATCACTTCTAAGTCTGCAGAAAAAATAGGCATTTTTTTACTAGAGAGAATAAAAAGAAAAGTCATATGGTTTAAGATCAAAAGAATATGATTAATAGATAAGCTGGGTCATGCTGAATTTATTTTAAAATTGTTTCAAACTTAAGACTTTATGTGCAGAGGCATTGCTATGGTGAAGCTAGAATTCCTCGCTTTTTCACAAAATGGAATGTTTACATTTAACGACATCACACAAATGTTTCAGAACTTGTAGATAAAACATCTGATCATTACAAACTAATTCTGAGAGAAAAATGCCATTTGCATCAAAAAATGAAAAAAAAATAGCATTGTCTTGACATTGGATTTCACTCGCCATACTTTTTTAGGACATGGTGTGTTCGACACTTTTATTAAATCATTTGTAAACTTGTGTTTTCCCCAGAATAGTTTTTTTGTAATCTGTTTCAAGCATTACAACTTTGCAAAACACACTTTATAAAAAAAAAGTGTTATGTGCTGCTACAATTTCACATGGTAATATCACTTGGCAGTTTGATGCAGAAGGACCCTCGCAAGATGTATGTAGCAGCAGAAGCAAGTACAACAACAGACACACAAGAGAATGATTCCATTTATTTTTGGGTCCCCCTTCATACAAATGTGGTAACATCTAATATGTATTTTGTAGTATGTGTGTGAACACTCCTTTATAATGTATTTAAAGTATATGCACTGTTGTCATATAGTAAGGGTAACTAGTGACAATAGAAAAAAAAAGTCATAATGGCAAAATCTAAATGTGATCTTTGGGTGTATTGAAATCTCATGGGTTATTTGTTTTAAAACTTAAAAGAAAAACTCCCTCTAAATTATATTATCATAAATAACTAAAATATATGAGAACAGATATAAAGAAAAAAAAGTAACTTAGCTAATATTTCAGTTGGGCTCCAATTTGAAGATTATTTGCTCAGATAAAGATTATGAATGAATATATATACACCTGGGTCTCTTTTTATGCGGACTTATTTAACACGATTTTGAAGTTACATGATTAATGTTTCACCGGAAGTAGAACTCCGATAATGCGCTATTACTTTAAATAATAGATTTTGTACACTTATATTATATTGAAAGTAATAGCACATTATTGGAATTCGACTTTCATCTTAGTAATTTCAATATTTTCAGTGCTTTATAATAGTAAGATTTTATGCAATAATGAAATTAAAATCATGATTTCCACATTTTATGTATACACACATTAAATTTTACAAGATTATAATGTAAATTTGTTGAAACATTGTGCGTGTTAATTTTGCATTTTAAATCACATTCTGTTTTTGCTTTTTAAAAAAAGAACGTAATCAATTATTAATCATTTAGTGTCCACAAGTTTATTTTTAAAAGGTGAGTAATAGCAGTGGGCACAATTAAATTTGACAATTAAAATCTGATTTTTAATTGTAATTAACAATTTAAAAATTACTTACGGCGACTTGAAATTAATGTGATGTGAAATTTGATTTTTAAACAGAATTGAAAATTAAAAAATTAAAGACAAAAATAATTTAATTTTTAGTTGTTAGTTTCATAAACAATTAATAAAATCATTGTCTCAAAGATTAATTACTAATTACGTTGTCACCAGAAAACCATTGACACAACATGAGTGTGAAATTGGTGCTAGTTGTATTTCGGCAAATAGCGATAATAATTAAAACGTGTATAAAAAAATGTAAATTACTGTACTGTAAATTATGCATAAAAATATATTATTTTGAATAAAATTAAATATTATAGTTAAAAAAAGTTTGTCTTGTATCAATTTTTTTCAAATTTGAAATTTTTTATTAGTCATATTTTATTTCCTTAATTTTTTTTTGCACGAATTTTAAAGTAATTTTACATTGGTGCTTTGCTTTTATGCGAATTTTGAAAAATCACAGACTGCATCCCCCCATTTTCAATGTAAGTTACGTCTATTTTTGCACGATTTCATTTGCACGTGTTTTCTGAGGAACCTATCTATCGCATAAAATGAGACCCAGGTGTATTTGTAATAAATATTTTAGAATCATAAATGCATATACCTATATTTATTTACCATTGCAAAACAACTTTATATAATATATTCGGTAACATTTGTTTTTGTTTTTTTTATCATTTAACTCCTCTTAATCCTTTAGTTAATTTCTTTTTTATTACTATTAATGATATATTCTTTTATATTAATTTTTATAAGCATTGATTCTATTGTTTTGTAATAAATTTTAAATCGGTAAATAATATTATTTTCATAAGATTAGATAGACAATAGGGATGACAATAAATGTTTATATCCCTCAAGAAAGATGTGTATTTGTATAAACTGCATAAAACATTTATTTATAAAAAATGCAATTGATATGATGTATTATAAAATGATTATATTATATTTGTATTGCAAAATTTAATTTTTTTACATCTTGTCCAATAGTTGTCATAATTTGTGGATAAATAAAATTGTAATGATAATAATAAAACTATTAAATCACAAACATTATTGTTAACTTATGAATTAACTTATAATATAGAAAAACTAGCATTATTTGAAAATTATTTTTTTTAAAAATGCATTTAGTTTATAATAACTTTAATAGTAGTATTCTATTGATATATACCTCTGTCATGAAATAAAAATCTTTACAGGATTTCAAATATTAACATAAACAAAAAATATTTACTAATATTTGAAAATTATTGATTGAGACTATAAATTACTATCCACTTTTTCAATATATGAATGATTAATTTATTAAAATGTAATTCACAATATTTTTTTAAATATTAAAAGTAAAATAAAAAATATTTTGATAAAATTTTCATAAATATTCTCTCATATAGTTTATATATTATGTTGATAGGTGTGTCTTGTTAGCTGTTTTTGTTTTTTTATTTATATAAAAATTATATTTTTATTGACATTATAACTAATCTATGCTTTAGAAAAAAATTAAGATTTATAAATTTCAGAGGAAAAATAAAATTAATTGTAATTTCATTAAAACAATTACTGTTCGATTTTCTTATAATGTGTATATATGTTGATATAATTATTTAGTCTTTCTTTTTAGTTGAAGATATTTATTTAAGATAGGGGGTGGGGGAGGATGAAAAAACAAGAGGATATACAAATTTTTCAAGCAAATATTTTCTTTGTCATTTATATTGTGCAAATATATATATATCATGATATATTAATCCTCATTTATATCTGTGATCATTTAGTTCCAACCGTTGCACAGCTACTTAAACTCCTATATTATGTTTTTAACATATACTGTAATTTATTTAAACCTTTTTTAAAAAATTATTTAATTAACTGTTCATATTCTACTTATGAGGAAAATATAATTAGTTTTATTAAATATTTAAAGAGGTTTTGCTCTTTGTGTTTTTACATTAACTTTTGAAATTCATTTTTATAATAAGCATAATTTCACTATGGTCATATCTCCTTGGTATATCACAAGGTCAGCTTTACAAGGAAGTTTCACAAATCAGTTTGTAATCATAAATATCAGGAATGGATGTTTGAATTCTAGATTCTTAATTGAAATCATTTTCTGATGAATATATGAAGTTTTAAATATGAGAGGAAAACTGATGATAATTTTATTTATGTAGAAGATATTTTGGCTTCTCCAAAAAAAAAAAAAAAAACTTCTACATAAAAATGACTTTTTATCTTTCACAAAATATTCATTCTAATAAAAGAAGTATAAAAGAACCTATTTTACCAAATAAATTCTGAACTTTGTATAAAAATATATTATTAAGTGATTCAGAGCATAACACAATTTAATTTTAAAATTATATATATTAATATATCAGGAAAAATAATACAGAAAGGAACAATGTTTTGAAAAAAAAAAAGGGCGCATATCCAAAAATAGATTTAATTTATCATGGATATTAATGATTTAGAATCTTTTCTGTATTTATTAATGGTAGTTTAAAATAAAATGTTCTAATTATAGTGTTTGTAACATAAGTTTGTCTAATATACATATTTATTATACATGTTTTTTTTATCAGTGTATCACCATCTCAACTGCATCATATTGAAACTATGCACCAATACAGAACACAGACCACCATCTCTCACTATGCATGCATTTTATGAACAATTTTCTTTCAGCTAGAAGTATTAGATACCTCCATTTCCAAATCTTGTTGATATATTGATAGTTTTTATTACACTACTCTCTTGCAAAGTAGTATTTAATTTTGATCATCTTTTATCACTTCCTGGAAGAGTAAATAATCATTAAATTACAGAGATACTTTCAAGTTGGTTTTTTTCTTGTTTTATCAATGTACTTCTCATCTTAATTCCAGCATTTTGCAGCCATTATATTATATAATTTATTTTGAAAATTATACACATTGTGACATCAACAAAAATATTTAACTCCAAAAATAAAATAAAGCAGTTATGAAAAAGATGGTGTAGGATTAAATTTAGATAGAGCACATTTACATTCTCAAATTTATAAGTCCACTATGAATGTTTTCACTATTTAAATCAGTTATTTTAAGTTTTTTTTTTCCATAGAATTGCCATAGTCATTAACTTTATGCTTGGGGATCATTTTAAAAAATATTTATTTATTCATAATAGTTAGATGGCCAGACGAAATATTGATTTAGTTTTGATTACAATCTTGTGACTGATTGATTGTACTGAATTGAGGCAATAAAATGACTGAGAGAAGTTTTATAATATCATTCAAATTACTGGCTGCTGAAATCATGAATATAGATAGATCTACTATGGATATATGTGTGTGTGGGTGCAAACAAATTTACTTTACAGTTGATGTATTTAATTTAGAAGGGATTTGAACTCATACTTTTAAACTCCCTACAGTTATCCACTCCTTCCCATACAACTGATACACATGTCCATTTCAAACAAACCTGGCTAAGACAGCCTTTTAATAAATATATTAAATAATTACCAATTATCCTTCATTAAATTAAAAATTGTATGTATTTTTAAAAATTTGAATATAAATTTTATTCATTATTAAAAATCAAGTACTGTTCATATATATATATACCTGATTCTCCCCTTTTTATAATGCATTCAATTTTCTTTATTTATGTTCAAAATTCTTACATTTATCTGTATATTTTTGAAAACTTTTAAGTATATGTATTATATTTCAAGCATGATATATATATACATAAATGAGTTTGTGTTGAAACTATATTCAGTCTTTCTTACAGATATATTTTGGAAAATCTTTCAATCTATAGTGATCTATTTAAAAACTATTTCAAACTTAATATATATTTATAATTTTAGAAATTGTAATAAATTCTTGTATTTCAAACATACAGTTATAGATATTCGGAAAAATATTTTTATGACTTTTAATATCCTTATAAATATAAGTAAAGAACATTGTGTCTGATTGTTTGTTTGTGGAAGATAGTATATTTAGTGAAAATTGATTTCATCTGAAATGTAAAGTATCATTAATAAAGAAATAAAAGAATTTCAGTATTTATGGTAGATATGGGAATATTAAAGAATTTTAATGCGGTGATAGAAAGATAGGATTGAGAAATAAAGTTGAAATACATTGATGAGTTGGAAAAAAATCACAAAAAGATAACTGACTTAGGTAAGAAAAGTTTTGGATTATAATGTTTAGGAAATTGAAAAAAAAAAAAACTAAAATGGGGGGTTGAATGAAATTAAAGACAGGTTTATGAAATTTTGCATAAAGAATGCAGAGTATTATAATTTCAGGAAGTGAGGATGAAAAAAATTGAGAATTTAAATTTTTTGATATGAACTAAGATACTTAGAAAAGTTTGAAAAAAATATCTACATGGTCCTATGACCTGTATTCATATTCTTTCACGTTAGATTGGTTAACATTTTTTTCTTTTACAAATTTCTTCTAGTAGTTTGATAATATTTGATAAATTAAATATGTTTTTAATTTCATGGTTCTTTGTCTTAGTAGTTCTTGAAAATACTTTCATAAAATGGAATTGATCATGTTGGTTAACTTTTATATGAGATTTACCATTTAGCATATTCTAAGTGTAAAGTAAATCATTATCATAACTTCTTTATTGTCACCATTCTTATGATAAAACCATTATTTTGGTTGGGAATAATTTATCTTCTAAAATTAAGCTTTTTATTAATTTTCTCACTACTCAGTTTCTGAAAGATTTTAAATCTATTTATTTTTAAATTTTTGCTTGGCAGAGAATGTATTTTTTTTATTATTTAAATACCAACTTTACACTCACATTCTTGTATATGCTATTTATTTTGTAGTTGATGCAATAAATATCTTTTATATATTTGCAACATCAAGATAAGTTTAATAAACTGTAAAGATAATATTAAGAATTTTTTTTTCTTAAGATTAACTAATGTAATAATAAATATACTGATGGCAATAAATATAAATATATATTTGTATATAAACAAATAAATTTATTTATTTGTAAATAAATATAAATATATATTTGTATATAAACAAATAAATTTTGCAACTATGTTATCAATTAGTATTAAAGTTCTTATATGTATGTGCAAACAAAAAAAAATTCTGTATGCCTTGCTATTATTGTCTAATCTATAGTCTATATAGGAATTTAAGCACCAAGTGAAAGGTATATTCACATATGTAGATAAGCTTTAATAGTGCTGTAAGTATTGGTTATATAATTTAAATATAGTTTGTTTTGTAATAATTGCCAGTTTAGCATTCATATTGGTAATCTAAATCTATCAAAAAATATTATATATTTAGCTCTATGCTTAAAAACAGATGAAAGTAACTATGTTAATAGGATACTACAACCAAAGATAAATGTTTGTTCATCATCAGTGATAATTACCACTGCTTACTTTCTCTTGAATGTAATTTTTTTTAATATATCAATATTTACAGCTACATCATAAATTTTAATGAGCTTTTTGCATCCTTAGGATGCATCATTAAATATTCTCTAGTAATCAAATATTTGTTTTTAACTCAATATGAAATGTTAATTTTTATGGCTGACAAACATGATGATGGTCAGAGTTTTTTTTTTAGTTTTGATAATTATTATTTATATTTAGTTTTTCATAACTTTCAAGATCAACATTTACAAAGTAATTCCTAATTATTTTATTTCTGTACCAAATGTAAATTCTGAATAATAAAAACAAACTCTGATAGTCTAATTTGCAAGATCAGAATATCATGATTTTTAAGAAACTTGGAGAAGCACAAAAATATAATGAAACAATTATTTATTGTGACTTTCATAAACTCTAGCACTGGAATAGATTCCATTTCCAATATTCTAATTGGTCTTTTTTTTTTTTTTTCAATTGCAGAGAAAATAATTTTTCATTGCTTGTTCAGCTTATGATTATTTCACAATTTGAAATTATCTGAGTATTTTTCATATTTTATTCTCATGGATAGATATAAAAGTTAAATTTGTATCATCTCATATGATATTTTTAATTGGTAAACCTTTTATAACTGGAAAAAAAAAGTTCTTCATGAATTCTTACAATTGTTTCATTTCTACTTTTTATTATCTGATTATCAACATTTACATAAGTTTTTTAGGCTGTAGTTAATATCTTTCTCTTTCTTCCTCTCTCTCTAAAAAAAAAAAACAATTCAATTTCTAAAGTTTATTTTAGGATTTTTTAAATTTCTTGGTGAATTTTTTTTTCTCATGTGAAATTTCTTGGTGAATTTTGTAGATTTTTCTAATCACGATAATTATCTTTGTAAAAAATTATACTGATTAATTCTTTTTATTACTTTTGATTACCCATATTATTTTTGAATAAAACCTTTTGAAAAATGATTTAAAGAATATTGTTCATCAGTTTAGGTTTTGCAGCTCCCTCCCCCCCCCCTTCATTTTTTTTTTTTTTGCTTGATTTTATCTGTACTTGATAATATACTTTTTATTCAAATGTAGTTTAAATTAATATTTTATTTACTCTTGTTAAGATTATCTAGAATTGTGGGTAAATTAATTTTTTTAAAGATAATACCTTAATGTGCTTGTGGAAAGATAACTATTAATGAAAGCATTAATAATATAATTCTAACATGATAATGTTTTCACCTAGTTTTGTTTTAGAAGCAACATATTTATTTCATAGCTATTAATGAATTAGGATTGCATTTCCAAAACTCAATTATTACACGCCTTATATTTATTTATTTTTCATAATTTATAATTTTTATTTATGTCAATATCTTTAGTTTATGTAATAATAAAAATCTATTGCACACATATATATTTTGAATGATGATATTTTTAAAAACTTTTTATCTTTAAAAAAAACTTTGAATAAGATAGTTGAAATATTAACTATTTAATTGCAGATATATATACAGGTGTATGCTAATTTACAGAATTACATTTTGACCAGACTATAGTAGATTGTATGCTATTCAATCATATATAAATGGTCAAGTCTACAACATATGATACATTATTGTCAAATAATACATATAATCTGCTAAAATATTGCAAATAATTAATAAAAATGCAAATTATTATTGTACACTAATAATGATAATAATTTTAATTTAGGGTCAAGATCAAAGGCTCTGCTTTTTTTTTGTGTGGCTCTATATGTTTATTTAATGATTATGCATTTTTAAAAATAAAAAATGCTCAATATTTTTATGATTAATAATATACAAAGGTATTCAAAGTAAAACTGCAGACTATAAACGCTATAAAAATTTGGATTTTAAATAAATGAGATTTTTAAAAAAAGTGTTTTTTTTGTGTGCAATAAATCATCTGTTAACAATAACTTGGGAATAAAGAATACGCATATAAACACACTTACATATATATATCTGTAATATATCTATCAACCATTTACACCTTACTTAAACACTTTATCAATACTTTTATTTGTATCAAACTAACAGTTTCGACTGTCCTGCAGTATATATAGGAAAAGAAGTAGAAAATTATATTTCTTCCATAAAAGGTGTATATGTGTAATAAATAACTGTATAATTGCTAACATTATTGGTTAATTCGGTTCAGCGTGAGAAGATACACATTTATTTATATCAATAACTATTACTGAATATTTCTTGACAAAACTTGTGAGGGTTTTATGGCATTTCGGTCATAATCATGATCCATTATACCTTAGACGGTCATAACTTAAAACACTCCTATATATATATAGTAGCACCTTGCAGGAATGATTTCATTCTTAATTTCATATGGTACTGCTTTTAGATTATGTACTTACTAGCAATGTGCAATAACAATGTCAATAGGAGTCAATCTGTTTTCAGCATCCACACTCATTTCTGGAAATTTTTTAAATAGTATAAAGATATTAAATATTGTGTTTAATATTTTTGCTTCTATTCAATATTTTTGTGATAATTTTCATGTAATGCTTGTGATACAATTATCTGGAAAATGGATGGAAGCATCCCTTTATTAAAAAAAAAGTTAAAAAATACATATTACATTATCAGGAGTATACTAGTAGAATAAATAAATATGAAATATTCTTTGAAATAAATATATTCACAAATTTCTTATTTTCTTGATTTTATATAGACAAAATTAGAAATGCATTTTTAGTTTAAACTTGTGCAAGGGTTATATCTATCATTTTTGGATATGTTTTAAATTTGCTAATGACCGAGAAACAATTTTATTCATAGACCAGGCACAATTGTTTTTAACTCCATAATTAATCCACAGAAATACAATTTTCTCAAGGGCATATAACTAAACTCCAATATACTGTATAATTAATGGACACAATTTAATATTGAATTTATTTATGGATGAATATTTTAGAAGAATGCCTTTCAACTTACTTGGTATAAATGTCTTACATATAATAATAAATTACGATTAAACTGAGTGATCAAGACTTATCTATAACTGACATAGGTCATAAGCTTCAATTGGTTCATCAAACAAAATTACCATGAGTGATAAAGAAGTTTGTAAAAGAAAATAAAAGTATTATTCTTATGAACACAAATAGTTAGGAAACATGATTTTTATTTTTACTTTTCTACTGGTCCTCCCCCCCTTTAGAATTAGAATTACCAT
This sequence comes from Epiperipatus broadwayi, assembly GCA_028023455.1. Lineage (NCBI taxonomy): Eukaryota > Metazoa > Onychophora > Udeonychophora > Euonychophora > Peripatidae > Epiperipatus > Epiperipatus broadwayi. The sequence continues at coordinate 16,469,966 of JAQFVV010006199.1, forward strand.
GTAAATACGGATTAAAAAATATCAATGTTTTGTTGGGATTTTTTTTTATTTTTTAAAAGTCTGTGTAATTAATGAAATATAACTTAATAAAATAATATATTAAAGAAACTTTTTGCCTATCCTTTATAATAGTAATAATATGTGCATATATCATTGTATGCCTTTGAGAATGAAAAAAAGAACTAAATTCTTTTAATTGGCAAATTTAATTTGACAGTGATTCTGATTCTGTCATTCTTTCAACAATAGTTAATTCAGTAGTACAAAATATGACAAAAAATTTGAAAATTTATATATATTTTATTTTTATTATATAGCCATGACCTTGTTCAGTTTCTGATTAAATGACAATTTTTTTGTGGTACTATTAAAACTTGCAGATTAAATATAACAACAGATGGCCAAATTACTAACTTAAAACATTATGATAATACTAGAATAATTTTCCATTTTAATGCCATCAAACATAAGCTTGAATAATCAATAATTATTCAATGCATACAAAATCCCTATCTTTAGTGTTTAAATTCTCATTTTTCAGACTAGTTTCTGGTTTTTGTCTTTATTAGCAATGCCTATATATCTAGTAACCATAACTATTTTATCTTTTAAGCTAAAATCTTGACATTCAAGTCAGTCTAAGATTTTGAACCCAAATCAATCTGCTTGAACAGCTATATAGATGTGAGACCAATTCAGTGATTCCTTTCCCTAATATCTAAATACCCATCTTCAGACCACTTCTGGTTTTTATCTTTATCAATAAAGCTGGAAATTTATAGTTGGAAGGAATGCAGCTATACATTTAGCAGTCATCTTTAATTTCATTTTATTTGTCAAACTAAAAACTTAAAATTCAAATCAACATAAGATTTTAACTTAAGTCAACCTGTTTGAACAATTATATAGACCTGAAACCAATTCAGTAATAAATATTTTGGTACTTTCATTTCTTCAATAACAGTAGGCATCTTATTTTTCTAGATAGGAATATTAATAACAATCACCAAACTACTAGCCTAAAACAGTACAAACTGTTATCTACTCTAGTGTTATCTAACATAAGCTTGAGTAATTTATTATTACCATTTACATATGAAATTTTTATTCATACATTACATTATTTTAAGATGGGAATTTAGTGATTTGTTGTTAACATTCTTCACCAGAGGAATAAGATGCCCATCGTTATTGGATAATGGAATGTATTAAAATATAGTTACTAAATTGGTGTCAGATCTGTATAACTTTTCAAGAAGTTTGATTTGGGTTCAAAACTTTAGTATGATTTTAATTTCATGCTTTTAATATGCAATTAAAATTTTGTTTGCTGGTTGCATATCTGCATTTGTCCCAATTTTAAATCCTAGGCCTCACTGATAAGGATAAAATTCGGAAACTGAATTTGAGAACGAGGATTTAAATACTAGCTAGGGATAAGGATTTTATATACATTTGGTAATTACTAATTATTCAGTTTTACAGTAGATGGCATAATATATATATCATGATACTCTTTTTTAAAATATATTTTAGTTTACTTACATTATATAATCTGATAACATTAACAATTAATACTAGAATCATTAACTCATTTAATACAAATGGTTTTTTTTTCTTCTGAGTTTACAATATATAGATTTATATTTTTTTCTTTTAAAAAGAGTTGCAAGAAGAAAATAAGATTCTTATTAAGGTCATGAGAACTTCTTCAACAAACAGTATTTATTCATTTTAGTAGCTAAGATATTGGAGACAAAATAATCTTTTAGGTAAATGGAAAATTAGAAATAAGAAAATCCTTTGTTGAAAAATCGTTTTTAAGAGGCTAAAAATAATAAAAAAACAACAACAAATATTTAAATATAAGTTGCCAAAATTGCTGCTTGATCTTCATATTGTGAATGAAAAATAAGACAAAAAAAAAGTATATGCATGGGAATGTATAACATCTTGAATGGTGGATTCTAAGACCTAAATATTCCCTTTTTTTCCCCATCATTTTAAAAATAAAAGATAATCAAACCTCCAAGAGAAATTTTAAGATTTTTTCTGTACATTAAATTATTTTTGTATTAAAAAAAAATAGTGGAAAAGAGATCTTTTTTATTGTGAAATACTGTTTATATTCTGTTCATGTTCCAGAAGTAATTAAATTGAACTTTAATCCAGGTATCTTAATTTTTTGAATGTCACTTTATCATTGCATTAGATACAGAGTAATCTGGTAGTAAAATTAAGATTTTTAGACCTCCAGTCTTTCTCACCTGCTTTTATTTGTGCATAAAGAAAGTAGTTATGAGTTTGTAAATCATCTCTTGTGTGTTGTAAGACCCAGGTTGTAAATTCCTGTTTGTGTATATAAGCTTTCAAGAATCTGGAAGCATTTTTTTCATTATAAGACCTATTATTCTGCATGAATATGAAAATTAATTATTAATAAATATGAGAACAACTAGAAATTTTCTGTACCATAGTTTAAAAAAAGCTTGGTAATTAATCCACATGTAAATTTGTTATTAATTATTAATAATGTTTATTTAAATACTTTACAACAAAAATTGCTAATATATTGCAGTACCTTTATCATCTTATAAGAAATGCATCTGATGTACTCTCACTTTTTATATATTTTTATTTTATTTAGCTTATATAATTTGCAAAATAAGTGATATCCATTAAACTTCCAAAAATAGTCAAAACTTTAAACCTTATGCTGAAAATAGTTTTTAGATGGTTCAAATCAATCTTTAAATTTGATTATCATATTTTTCCAATCTCTAAGATCATTATCATTTTTAATTTTTTTTCAAAAAATATTTGAACATTCATGTAAAAGTTTAGAAGGTTATTTTTATTTTATTTTTGATAATCAATATAGAAATAAGAATAAATTGTTACTTTTGGATTTTGTTATTTGCCATGGCTGGAGATTATTCAATATTTATTTACATAGATCTGTTACAATACTTGTAATTTAATTTTTTTTTTCAAAAATTCTTATCTTTTAGAACATAACTGAAAATTGATATCTCTTCTTGCTGTGCACCCAGGTCATCATTATTTTCCCAACTTAAAACTTTTTAGATTTTTTGTGTTAGGTTATACTCTTTGTTTTATTTTAGAATTTGTAGTTCATTTTTTATAACCATAATATAAAACAGAATGCATTTTTATAACCTATGAAAATTGAATATACTAGAATTTTAAATCAATAATATTTTTGAATTATTAATTAATTTATTATCTGTAGATGATCTGCAGTACAAAGGTTTTTTTTCTCTTAGTAACCTTCTGCATAGATTGTTTAAGTAAAAAGTTTATAAAACATAGATAGGAAACACAGGAGTATAATTCCTTAACTGTTCTTTATCATTCTTTTTTTAAAAATAATATTGCAAGTGCATAATTCCAGTTTTTGCAAGTGTTATTTTTTTCAAGTCATTTTGTAGAAATATTTTCATAAATTCATCACTCTTATTTTTAATCATCTTTTGGTTAATTTTTATTTCATTTGAAATTTAGTTTCAATATTTTCTTAAAACTGACAAAATTTGGTTCACAAATCATTAATTATAAATTGAAAATATCAACATAATTGGCAAATCTAAGATAAGGTAATCATTTTTTTTTTTATATCAGACACATCTTGCTTTAAAACTTTAAAAAAAAATTCTAAAGTTGCTGATAAAGTTTTTGTAGAAATTGAATCTTTTTTTAAGCATCATTTTCGGCATTGCTGATAGATTGCAGAATGAAGATTTCTCATAAGTTTAATTCAATTTCTCCATTCCAAGTCTGTCTTCTCCATATCATATTAGCAAATTTTCTTATTTTATCCATCCATGTCACATGTCATTTCTTTTTAGGTCTTTTAAAATCTCTTAGAATCCATTTTAAAATTTAAATTGTTTACCTATTATCATTTCTTCTAGCTATTTTAGTCATTTAATTATTTCAATGATGTCAGTGATACTTGTATGCTCTCACCTATGTATTTCATTTTACCTTTCTTCATACTTTGTTGAGTAATCTGAAGTCTCCACATTGTTCTTGTTAAGTGTCAAAATGTCAGATCATAAGTAAGAGCTAGTAAAGCATATACAGTATATTAAAAACTTTCATTTTTCAAACACATAGGCATATTTAAAGTAATAGGTTATTCATACCAACAGCAGTCCACCAAAGTTTAATTCTATAATGAATGGTATTCATTATATTTCTATCTATATTGTTAATTTGATCAAAATAGTTGAACTAATTCATAATTATCTTTTCTTTTGAGAAAATCCATTGAACATTACTTTAATCTTTTATATCATTTATTTTCTCTCCTGTTTTTTTACTTTCATTTGACAATTCTTTAAATAATTCCTGAAATTCTAAAGCATTATTTGCAAAAACAACCACATCATCTGCAAAATCTTGATGACTTTAATAATCTCTACTTACTTTTACTCTCTTAATTTCTCATTTTAATCCACAAAGTACTGCTATAAAAAGTTTTAGAGATGTAGAATCATCCTATAACACACTCTTATCAATGTTAATCTTCTTAATATCACTATGTAATCTAATCATTGCTGTTATATTTTAACAGGTTTCTTCAGAATATGACAATGTCCTATGTTGATATTTTAATAAACCAAAGCTTTAATCACTGTGGAAATGCTTATAGAATCAAATGTCTACAAATCCAAAAACATAATAGAACTCATATTTGTTATTCTTTCTGTAATTTCTTTTAATACTTGGATGTGATCCATAGTATTAAAACCATTTTTAAATCCAGTTTGTTCTTTTGATGAGTTAGAATTTAAAGTTTTTTTTTAAATGTATTATCTTGGTAAAGATTATGTATACAGCTGATAGAAGACTGATAAGTTTGCAATTTCTAAGATAATTTAAAAAAAAAAAAATATCAATCATCTGATATATTTTTAGCATTTAGATATTAGGTATGTAGCTTTGCCAACAACTTATTATTTCATTATTTGCTTCTTTTAAAATATCAATAATTCCGATCACTTCCTGATTTTGCCTTTTTCAAATTCCATGCCTCACCTTTTAATTTAAAATACCTAAGAATTCAAAAAATATAGCAATTGTGGAGAATAAGTTGGTTTCTTGTTTTTTTATGATGCTATCTCTCATTTTTATAATAGTTTCATTTTTTTTTTTTTTTGTTACTGATGAAACAATTGTCCTTAATACCAAGTTTTTGTTTTACATTTTGCATTATTTCACAAAAATTTAAACTTCAATTTTTAATAGATCATTTTTAAATTTTTTATATTTCTTCTTTTTTTCGTACATTGTCTTATCTCAATAGAAAATTTAATGGTCAAGTGCTGGATTTTTTTTTTATATACCAGGGTATTTTTCTTGCAATTGTCAATAGACTATCTGTTATTTTTTTTATTGCTTCATTCAAATCTGAACTAGTATCAAAGCTTTTTAATATTTTAAGCCATATTCAAAAGTCTGTTACTATTTTAAAACAATTTACAAATTCTAATTTAAATTTATTAAAGTGTTTTTGAAGATTAGGAATACCAATTATTAATACTATCTTCCTTAAAAGTTTTTGTCTCTAGTTTTGCATTAACACATGTCTTACATCTCACTTATCAATGATCACTTTTTGTATTTAATTTTTTAGAATTATGTATATCCTGTTAGTCAAATATAGTCCAATTCTGTTGTATTTTCATTTGGATTCTTTTATGTCCATTTTCATTTAACCATTTTCATTTAGTATTTTTCTTAAAGAAAGAATTTATAATATACAGTTTGCTTCTTACAAGTCTATATTCTCCTTCTTATTTGTTACTACAATCAAATTTACCCACAGTACTTCCATTTTTCAATTATTTATCAATTCTAGCATTATTCCTATGACAAATTTAAAATATTTGATCCCATCAAAACTATTACATTTGATATCTTTCATTAATTTCAATAATTAATCTTATCACTTTATCTGATGTATTTATCAATCTTCATGAAATTGTTTTTCCACTTTTTATTTTTAACGAATCCCATTCCATTTGTACATTATTATTTGGTAATAAAGTACATCTATTTTTTAAATCATCTCTTCTCCTGTTCTTCTAATTTCACCAAGTCTGTCAATGACAGTTTTATTTGGTTTTAAAACTGCTATCCTCTCTATATGAATAATTTACTGAATAGTTTTCCAATCATGCTGATGTTGCTTTAGGTCCTAATTTTTTTTAGAAATTATGGAAATGATTCATTAGCATGTTTAATATGTGAACATATTTGTGGTTCACATATTGTTTTTCATTGTCATTCCAAAACTCATCTCTAATGTATTTTATTCTTATTCTTTTTTCTCTTAGAGTTGAAATGACCATTATCATTTGCAAGTGGCTACTGCTGATATTTATAATATAATACATGTCAGCATTTCAATTTTTTTGTCTAATTATGCTGAACCTTAACTAAATTATTATAATATCCTAATTAATCTTTTATGATTCTTTTGTCTCATTTGATTTAAAATAACAATTGTAAATTTGAGAACTTGTATTGGTCATGTAATTGTCGGTACTTATAACATAATCGGGCTTGGCCACTTGATGGCATTCTGGCTCGCCAAAACACCTAACAAATGCCGTTTACAAGGCCTGACTTATGGCTATAGAAAATATCTATGTTTGTCTTAGCCATTAGAAGGCCGTTTATGATGCATAATGCAGAAATAATACAACCTATTTCTACTTCGTGACAGTTATTAAGAATCCACACACTTATCTTTCATTTACAGTTTGATATATATGTGTGTTTAGTTGGATTAGTCAAATTTTTACAATATACGTTACACAATATTTGTATTTATAATTTATTTAATAAATATGAATTTATAGTAATTTTCAAAACGGCCACACCCTTGTTTAGAGAATTGTAAGATGTAAAAGCTTGCCAAGGGTAGGTAAAAAAGAATTCGGCCGATATCGCGTGCGAAATCTCGTTTTCACGTGAAATACCACGTAGTTGATAAAATGGATGGCGATCAACTTTTTCCGTAGTTGCCGACAACAGAAGCCGAGTATTTCTGCTGTCCAATAAAAATATACACGATTTTTTGTAAATTTTATAGAAAGCACATATTATAAACATGTTTAATAAGTAAATAAGACATTTATATGTGTTTGTTGTTGTTTAAAAAAGTTTGAGTTTCTTTTGTCCTACGGTTATGATTTTGATATCTTTCATTTTAGCATTATAAACAACAGAACCCTAAACCTAACCTAACTCTAAAACTAACCCTAACCCTACACAGTTGTTTTGTAGCAATAATTAAGCAAAAGACATCGCTAAATAGACATCGCAGAGTAGCAGCTTTGTCCAAAAACATCAATTTAAAAATAAAAAAAAAGGTTGTCGTTTACCAATAATTAAGTGATAGACATCGCAGAGTAGCAGCTTTGTCCAAAAACAGCGATTTAAAAATAAAAAAAAAGATTGTTATTTACTAAATACAAAATTAAAATTAAACAACTTTTTTAATAAAAAGGCATGAAAAAAAGTTATAGCAATCAATAAATTAATAACAAAAAAAAACAAACAGCAATTCAATTTAAAAATATAACGCGGCCCCGAACATTGTATTGTATTATTTTTGATTGCCAACAACGCCATCAAGTGGCCAAGCCCGATTACGTTATAATTACCTAATTGTTAAATGCAGATCAGGCAAAAGTTTATGAATCTTTATGTTTTAACAATACTATAAATATTATTAACAAAAGCTGGAATTTGTTATTATTATAATTATATAACTTTGGTCCACCTAAACGAATAACTTTCATTAAATCCAATCTCTTAATCCAAGCTAATTAAAGACTGCTGTTCAATGTTATTTTTTCTTTATTTTTTTACCTTATACTAGTGATAGGCAGGGAATCCCAATCCCAAACACAACCTCTCTCTCATTCAAATTATGAAGGGCTATAAAAGTTACCCTACATATGTATATATATATGTGTGTGTGTTACTGTTAAAGACTTGATCTTTTCAAGTATTTCTCCATTGATAATAACCCTTGGGACTTTAACAAAATAGATATAAAAACATGTAATTATATAAATATAGAATTACTGAAAACAAGGTTGCTACTAGGATAAAAAGATATATACATTTAAAACAAATCATATATGAATTGTACATATAAATATATTTATTTATATATGCAAATTTTGTAAATGATATAGTTGTTTTTTGCAAATGATGTTTCTGAGCTTCAAGAAATATTACAAGAACTATCTGGTGAAAACAAGAAAGTATGACTAAAGATAAATGCTAAAAAGAAAATTGAAATTGATAATAATAAATTAGAAAAAGTTAGCAATTATCTTAGATACTTTGATCAGGCTATTAATACAAATAGAAATATAATGGATACAAATAATTATAGAATTAAACTTGGATGAAGTACTTTTTGTAGAAATAATTGAATATTAAAAGGAAATATGCCTATGTGATTGAAAAAGAGTGTTTGCAGATCTAAGAGTTGAATATTTAGTAGAAAATCAATAAAAAGACTTCACTTCATACTGTGATATATATGTTGAAAGTTAAATACATGGATGAGTAAAGAAAAAAGAGAATGAGATGGAGAAATTTGGTAGAACATGTTATTAAAACAGTTAAAGTCTTAAAAAAGATTCCAAAGGCTTGTAATAAACTACAAGGAGTTCTCATGTGAGTTGGTTGGAAAAAGATAAAGAAGTTTTCTGGAATACTTTGGAAAGAAAATGTATGGATTGAAGAAACTGGATTAAACTTGGGAGAGTTTTTCATCCTGCAGTAAAGTTATAATGGTTAGAGATGATATCATTAAATGCTACTAATAAATATCACCATTCTAACTCTAGAAAAAAAAATAGAAAAGACAAAAAACAAATTATAAGAAAGAATTTTACAATGACTGCATAAATCAATTCACAAAATATAAATATATCCAAATATAAATCAGTCTCAAAATCTGTTTGTTTGATATTTTGTAATGCTGTCTTATAACTTTTCTAACAAACTTTTTTTCTGAAAGAATTTTTAATATTCCTATTTGAATCATTTCATTATATTCTATACTCAGTCATATCTTTATAATGAATGTAAAAATTGTTGCAATTCTTCAAGATATCTTTGAGATAATCTTTATAGTGCAAATGCTTTCTATCTCCCACAAAAATCATAATTAAGTTAATTAATCATAAAATACCTTTATTTATTTTTTAAGAAAGTCAGTATATATTCATTTTGCATGTTTATCCCAGTGAATTATACACCCATGCAGTAGTAGATTCAATATTATAGTTGAATTCTACACTTGTGATTTTGTTATTTTAAAAATTTTGCAGATCATTCTTGAATTAAATTGTCCAGTATCTTTATGTTACATGATTGTTATATAACTGAAATGAAACATTTGTTAAATGTAACTGCATCACATTAGAGTCTATGCTCAACCTAAAAAAAGCTACCAAAATATTTAAAATATACACATTACCATTTCACATGTTTACATAATCCATTAAAACAGTAGCAACTTTCTCCATACAATACTGACACCTCTAGTATCCAGCGATTAATATGGCATTCACTAGGTGGCAATATGGCTTTCACTAGGTGGTAATATTGTATGGAGAAAGTTGCGACTCTTAGTATTCACATTTTTGAACCGATAACCATCTCCTTTCATCACTGGCTAATAAATCATTTGAATTTTTTTAACATTAATTACTAGTTAAAAGCTTTTATTGGTCTGCATTTAGTCCAATGGCAGAATATAAGAATCAAGTATAAGGTCTTCAAATCAATTCCAATGCTGGCATGTCCAGCTCTTGAACTTTTTATAAACTCTCAAGCAATAAAACCGTTCAATTATTATAGGTTGCATTGAAAATATTAGGAATATTTTATAAATTAAACTTTTGAATTAGTCAAAATAGCACAATCTTTATCATACTATAAATCTTGGAGAAAAAAAAGAGTATGTTTTTAATGTACTGAAATTTAAAATTCTACTTTCCAAATTAGGTTGCTTTTTGGCTATCTATTTTATAAGTTACCTATAGATGAATAAAACAAAGCTGGATAAAATGATTAAATATCTATATGCATATCTGCAGTATAATCACGTACATTAATATGTAATTAATTTTCATTAACCGTATGAATTTATAAATACTACAGTAATCTTTTATATAATAACTGAAAATATATTTTTATGTTTTTTTTTTTAAAAAAAATAGTATTAGATAATTAAATATAATTGTTTTTAGCATATTAGATGTTCCTTGTATAATTTTTTTTTGAACTTAGAAAATGTTTCTACTGGAATAGAAATTTTTAAATGTTGATGAAATTTAAGTTCAGAAGAGTTTTATCTTTCCTTGTGATCAAAGTTTATTATCTTTATAATCAAAACCAAATTGAAATTGATAATTCCCTGTAGCTATGAAATAAACTCATAACCTTGCATCAGCAAACTATACAAAAATAGAACCGCCATATAGTTGCTGACATTAAGATGATGGATTTAATTATTTCATAGCTAAAGTGAGCTTTATCAATTCTAGTTCAGTTTATATACATTAAAAAGCTGTGCAAATTTAATATTTATTTATTAATTTGACTTGTAATTGATTGTCAGAGTATAAGTTGTTTAAAATAGATCACAGTCTTTATTCTTTTTGTAGCTGATTATTATTTCATAATTGTTAATATCAATTAAATCTAGCTTATGTATCAATCCCATTCCTAAATTTCGATATTAAGTTAAATACCATCAAAAATACAAGGAATAGATGTCTGTTCTTTGCTTTGAATAGTTTTCTGATGTAAAGATTGGTGAGATTGTTTAATTATTTCACAAATAGAGTAAGTTTATTCAACTCCAATTCAGTTTATATATATATTAAAAACAGTGTAAAATTAACATTTAATCTTTACAATTATATTATGTGACCAGACAAATCTTTTATAGTTTTCTCAACTGCTGGAAAGATTTATGTCTGATGATTTCCCAAGCAACCATATTTTGACTTTGGCGGTTTTATTATGGGTTGAGCATTTACATAAGTATTATTTGAGACATTATGAGTGACAAAAATATGAAGATTCGAAAATTTGAGTGATTACAAAGAAAATTTTAATTTAAAATAAATTTATAAAAAATTTCAATTAAGAATATAGTTGCAATATATGCATTTGATATATGGACCCTTATAAAAATTAAGAATTAAAAATAGACTATTTTGAGAACTGAAATGTGATAAATGTTAAAAATATACTATTATTTTTTGGGCCAAAAAAAATAGAAAAAAGAAGAGGTGATTGGTCCTATCATTAGGTATTGAAAATGTTTAATTAGGTATGAAGAATATTTAATAGCATAAAGTGGATGAAAGTCAGAAAAATGTAGATCTGGTAATGATTTTTGGATAGTCTAAAAGTAAAACAAGCTTAACAGAGATAATCAAGAACTTTCCCTGAAAATAATATTGAATGTATTGTTGCCCATCAACCCTTTGATTGAAAGAGGCAAGCAATAATTATTAAGATTATAGAAATGAAAATCTATTTTTTGATCAAATAAAAAATTTATGGTAATGGAAACTCAAATATTATTTTTATTAGAAACTCACTACATATATGCGCGTTCGTGTTTGAAAAAAATATATATACAGGCAAATTATTTTTGACTATCACACTAGCTCCACCTTTTTTTAATTATTAAATACAGTTGGTTAATTATAAGTTTTGAATATTGTCTATAGTTTTTTTTTTTTTTTTAAAAAAAAAAGAATTTATTATCTCAAAAAATTACATATATATTTAATATAAATAGGAATAGTTTCTAAGTCAGGAAAGATTGATGATTTTACGACTCCCTATTTTGTATTTTCCATCTTTTGTTTATTATGATTATATTATTAATTAACTAAATTAAATCATCACTTTCATTTGTTTGTTTATTTTTTGTTTCTTAGTTTTTTTACATATAAACTTTTAAATGATATACTTAATTTTTTGTTTAATTTGGCAATAGTGCCAATAGGGAAGGGATAAAAAAAAAAGAACCTGTCTGATTTTTCACTCATTAATGGCTGCTTGTTCCCAGTCTCTAGTTGCTAAGTAACAAGAATTGGTTGCTATGACAGTTTGACGCATTGTGCTGTAGATATTCAGGTGACTGGTTAACGAAAATAAGTACATATTTTTTTTTATATATATTTAAAGCTGAAAATGATCTTCTTAATTTAAGAAGCTGCTTTTGATAATAATATTTAAAAAAAAAAAGATTAAACAGTTAATTATTTGAAGCATTTAACATACAAATATTATATATATTGTATGTCAGGAAATAGAAAATTGGAAATAAATATAAATGCTGTGTAGCTTAAAAGAGTGTAATGACAAGTTAATTATTAAGGAATATATATTACAAGTTATTATATATGAGATCCAAACTTAAAATAAATAGTTATATTGCAAAGGAAAAAATGGTAAAAGATTTGAAAAAGAAAGTATGGAACTTTTTATCCAAGACAATTTTTTTTTTTGTATTTTCAGATTTATAGCTATTGCTTTTTATAAACAAAAATTGTCAGAGTGTACTTTTATTATTTATGACTTGAAATATACCCTCTTTAATATTATCGAATGTGAGTGTGTGTTTAAGTGCTTGAGTTAACAAAAAATAAAACTAGATAAGATTAACCTTTAGATATCAAGCAAATGATAATAAATGAAATAGATATATTTACTGTTATTCTTGTGTGTGCACGTTGAAGAGCTTTATGATATAGTGATTAATGCCAGCATACATGATTTGGGTTTAAATCTGTAAGTGGCGCTGGGAAGTTTTTTCCCCCAAGTAGCAGATTTTTCAAGCAAATTCATTATTAAAGCCAATAAACATCACACGATCACCATTTCCTATGCAGATTCATTATTATTATTTTGAGAACTATCCAACTAAACATTTCTTAATAATAAATGAATATTTAGTTACTTTTACCTGGAAACTCTAATCTGTGTTTGGTCATATGAGTTATACACTTACTAGAAACTGTGATCATGCATTTAGTTTTATTTATGTATATAAATATATAAGCATGTAAATGAGATGTGGTGCACCGGTGATGCTTCTGTTTTCTATGTCTACACCTAAAGTTTTATCTGGGATCGGTAAAACTTTTTTTATTTCAAGTTGTAAGCAACCTTAGAATTTTTTCTTTCAGATATTGGTCAGTAAATGGGTATCTATCCTTAAGAAGATAATAAAGTGAGGATGGAAATTGTTCAAACTATCATTATCTAGACATAGTATTTTCCCTTACTGGTCTCTGTGGGGGCTTTTGAAAAAAAATTTGCCTTGCAATTAATTGTGCTATAAAAAGGCTCATTTTATCATTACACATGCATATATAGATATATAAATGTACTATCTCCACAATTTAACTGGCTCCGTTGTTTAACTTTTTGATATATATAGTCGAGTATATATTAATATCAACTTGTATAAAAATTAGTAAAAGATTCAAAGCATCTTTTATCTCACATGGTGAAAATATATTTATAAGCAACTTTTTAATTAGAAGAATCCTTGAAAAAAAAAAAAGTTATTATTTTTTAAATGATCATCTCCAAAATCTGATAATTTGACAAAAATATATTTTTAAATAAACAAATTTGTAATAATCCAGCTGCAAATATCATTGTTAATATTATATGATTTTAATATATTAATTAGATCATTGATTGCCAGTTCATTATAATGTTTCAGTTTATAAATCTAATAATGCCAGTGCATTTTTTATTCACCCTTTTTTTTGCATTACTATTGATTTTCTTTTGAAATAGTTTTATTTTTAGTCTTCTTGATTGCCCAAAATAATTCTTAAATCAATTTCTAAACAGTACCATTATCAAAATATACATCATCTTGAAGCATTACTTAAACTCAAGACTTTAAATGCAATTATTATGTTCATACAGATACATAGGATATTTTGAATGACTTTTCAAAAATAAAATCGATTTGATCATATCAATTTTTGTAACAAAAAAAAAATCATTCATATTATATCACTACAAATTAATTATTTATATTTTGTTAAGAAAACCATCAGCTTTAAATTACTTGTTAAAACTGTAATAAAGAGATTTGTGCAAAATATTCATTAAAGAAAAAAAATCAAATAATTGTATGAAAAGTTATGTGATATGTGAGGACCAGAGGTGATGAATTGATTTTTGATCTAGGGACTTTTATCTCACTTAACTATTAATAGCACTGAATAGCACATGGTATTGATAGTTAATGATAATGTTATTTAATATTTATCGCAAAGTAACTATCTTAATTAATAGTTTTGTATTAGCTCTAGTATAATTTTTATTGATGACTATATATTCGAAGCTGTTTACAGTAACCAAAAACTAGTTAGACAGTCAATCATATATGATATCATTAAGTAAGTTCTTATTAAGGTGGTGTGCATTATTTAGAAATCCCTACACCTATACATAAAGATGTTAACTTGTTCATTTTGTAAAAATAAAGGTGAAACATTTCAACACTTACTAGAAGAATGCAGTGCTTTTGGGAGGCTAACATAGTTTTCCACATCCCAATGATAAATCTTAAAATACTACTGAAGCAAAATGTAATAAAATTCAAACCTCATAATGCAATGGTAATAATACACACATTGAAAACTATGTGGACAGTCCAGTGTTCTTTAATCTTTGATAATAAAAAGTTTAATTAGTTAAAGAAACTTGACAATGATTGGGACAATTATTTTGCTAGGTGTTTGAAATACTGGCCAAAGAAGGTTATGGAAAGAGTATGGCGAGGGACTGCTATGACTGCTTGTGAAATGTGGGAGTAAAAATACAAGAGAAATAAGACAGTAAAAGTATGTAGAGTGGTAAAATAAAGGATTTTTCAAGAGAGAAAAAATGTTCCATGTTTTAAACTAGAAATACAATTTGTAAGGCCTAACTCTAGAATTTAATAAGAAAACGATATTAACATTTCAACAATGAGTCTTATAGATTTGCATTGTGGTGCTTTAGGGGCAGTATTGGTAAATTTGGTGTAATGGATAAAATGAATCAAAACTAATTTATAGTTATTTCCTGTACATATTTAAATGTTTGTTTAATAAAGTTTATTACTTAAATAAAAAAAAGATGTTATCTATATACATCCTCTTTTATAACTATTGCATAATTACACACAACCGTAATTATATATACAGGATGCTAAATTTATGTATGTATGTAACATTTTATGTTAGAATCGTTGCTTATATGTGTGTAAGCACAGAATAAACATTAAAATAAAATAAATCATTTTTGACTGAAATCCAATTTGATTTCAGATTAATTAAATATATATTACTTCTAAAAATTGGCTTTTCCTTAACTAATGGATTAAGTAAAGAAGAAGAAGTAACTGGGCAAATGTTTCTTTTTTTAAAAAAAAAAAATCAATTCCAGGAAATATTCGGCTGAATTTGACACTCATAATTTGGGCTATATAAAAAAAATTAGTCAAAAATATCAGTAAAATAATGTCAATTAGGGAGAGTCTGAAATGAAAACAAAAATATTCTTGATAATGAAGATTTAAACAAAAATTATAGCAAATATTTTGTGTTACAAGAGTTCTTAATAAATTTGAACCTTGGAAAATAATCATATTTAGAAATTCACCAAAAGAGTAAGTAAAAAAAAAAAGATTGTATAACTTGTATCTAGAAATCTTATCACATTTTTTAAAGAGAAATAATTATTGAAATTATTAAAACTATTATTATTGAAACTATTTTTCTTAATTATTTATATGATAACAATATATTTCTAATCTTTAATATTTAAAGTTTGTTAATGTATAACATAGATCAGTATAAATGTTAAGCATACATTTTAGCATGCTGTCAGTGGTAAAATTTCCTAGAGATAAAGTGAGTCAGGAAAATTCTGTATTAAAGTAAGTTGTAGAGAAATAAAAATTCTGTTTGTGCAAAAATAAATATTCTTCCGATTTAGATATAAATCAGAAAAATCTTGAAGAAGAAAAGCTAAATTTAAGAAAACAATGACAAAGAAGAGACCAAGAAAGGTAGTGGTCAAAGCATAGTGACCATGTAACCTAGAAATACATTGGAAGAGATTTAAAGAAAATAAAGCTGAATTTGAAAAAAAAATAAGCATACTGCATCAATTTTTATAAAATAATTTAGAGAAATATAAGACCCTTTTTCAGCAAAGTAAATAAAAATTTTTAGAAAGGATTTTTTTATTCACATAAATCAATTAAAAAAGTAAAAAAAAAAAACCCACACTGCACCAAAAAATAAAATAAATAATTCAACTTTTACTCTCTTGATATTATATGATCAAAGTATAACATTCATGTTTAGAAATATTCTTAAAACTATTTCTGAACACCAGAGTAACACACTTTTATTTTAGTTGTATGATATCAAGAAAACATATTTTTTTACTTTTAGTGCAATTTTTAATTTAATTTTTTAGTGTAATCATATGAATAAAAGTGTTTCTTTAAATTTTTTAATGCATATATTTTATTTAACATTAAAAATGTTAATCACATTTATGCATATTTAATATAATTTTTGATGTAAACTTATAAAAAGTTTAACCAAAGAAAGATATGAATTCCATTAATTTATTTTAACATTCTTATATATATATTGGTTTGCATAAAGCAAAAAAAAAAAAGGAAAGATGGGAATTGAAATTATTATAATGTGAAGCTACATGTTTGAACATAAGGGATAATTTACTATGAAGAATTTGCTTTTCGTGAATGAAAAGTTGAATTATTATTTATATATAGAATCTACATTTTTGTCTTTTAAACTATTTGATAATTTAACTGATCTTTATATTGCCTTTAATTAGTAGATTTAACTGATTTTTAATAACTCTAGTAATACTTTAATCAAAATGTTAACAAGTTGAAATTTATACATCTCCCTGAAAATGAAATAGGCTTGATCATAATTATTAATAATTTTCAATTTTGATCTTTTATAAAAAATGACTACCATGAGGGTACTTTCAAGTTTTCCTGTAAAACAAGATGGCAGCCGGTATTTTTAATAAATGTATTGTATTTAATAGTTAAATTTTAAAAAATAAATAATACACCAATTGTTAAATTGTAAAAAAAGAACAAATTCTGATAAATTTCATTAAGAAGGGTTATTTCAATTTTTTTTTTACTTATAATGTGGGAAATTATTGTACTTTGGTTCAATTTAGGGTGTTTATTTTTGTCAGCAGTTTTTTTTTTTTTGTAAATTGTCATAATAATAAAAATTTGGAACCTTCCCTGTCATCAAGCATGATGCAGTGGACTATTTCGAAAGGTATGGGATTCTGCCTCCCAAAAAATGTTCAGTAATAGTTATGATATGTTTGCATGCTGCCAACGCGAATAAAGTTTAAATATAGTATTTATATATTTTTTTCATTTTTCTGTTAATAAGTTAATCCAAAAATAAAAAAAGAAAATAAACTCACAATGATTTTTTAAAAAAAAATAGCAGTAATAAAAAGTAAACTGAAAATAACAGGCATTTTTTTTGTTAACATTTGGGGGGGGGGGGGGTGAACTGTAGATTTATCAAAAAATATAGGCTGCTGCTATCTTGGTTTATTGGAAAACTTGCAAATACCAAAATAAATTATATCTACTTTAATTATCTTTATTTTTTTATTTTACATTTTATAACCAATTTAATATTAACAGCTTTATGTATTAACTGATTTAGGTTTTTTTAATTTTTATTATCTCTTTTATCATATCTATTATTTTTCCCAATTTTCTTTAGTATAGTCTTTTCATATATATATATATTAAAACAAATTTATAAACAAATATTTGCAGAAAAAAAGTTTGTTATTAACTGAAAGGAGACTCTTTCATTCCTCTTTGAAGCATTAAAGGAACCAAGCAGGATAAATAAGGTCCACTTCATATGTTTTTGTTATTGCAACTGTTATTACTATGTGATTATTTATAAGACCAGGGGTGGGCAATTGTTTTGGCTTAGGGGCTGCAGAGGTTGGCGGAGGGCCGCATAGGGTGCCACTTTGTAGAAGTGAAGGTTAGCAGAGGGCCGCACCTTTTTTTCATGACACAATAAACATACTGCTTTATTCCTTGTATTACCAAAGAAATATTTGTTTGTCCATTCTTCATTAAACACAAGATTCATCACCGATTTTACCTTTTTTCTGAGGGTGCATGGTTTCACTAAAGTTGGAAATGTAAATATTTGCTAATGCAAAGACAAAATTGAAAATAACCAGATCAACTGGAAAAGCATTGCACATCGTATCTATGCTGCACATGTGTATTGATATGTCCATCCTAGTGAAAAATGTGAGATGAATTTTCGTTCACTCATGGGAAGAAAATCTCAGTTCAAGGTGGATTTTTCTGATTGTCTTGGTGGGCCACATAAAAACCTTCAGCAGGCTGCATGTGGCCCTCAGGCCACTATTTGCCCATCCCCGTATAAGACAGATGAATACATGTATGCTGTACATCAACAAGCATCAATCAAATGGTCAGTTTATTGGCTTTTTACTTCCGAGTTACAGATCAAGAAACAGCATAGTCCTTCTTCTCAATTGATAACAGTTTAACTAAAATGTCAGTTGAGTTTTTTTAAAGACAGGATGAATGTATGTGTGTGATTGATCTCTTTATATCATCATCATCAACCATTATCAATCCACTGCTGGGTGAAGGTCTCTCCAAGTTTAATCCATCTCCGATCTTTAGCTTCTCTTCTCCACATCTCCCCTGCACACTTTCTTATTTCATCCATCCATCTGACATGTGGTCTCTTTCTGGGTCTTTTACAATCTCTTGGAATCCAGTTTAAGATTTCAATTGTCCATCTATTATCATCTCTTCTAGCAATATGTCCAGCCCAACTCCACTTCAATCTTTTAATTTTTTTAATGAGGCCAGTAACACCTGTTTGTTCTCTTACCCATACATTGCGTTTTCGATCTCTTCTTGTTACTTCCAACACGCATCTTTCCATACTTCTTTGAGTGGTCTGGGATCTCTGTATTGCTTTTATATTAAGTATCCAAGTCTCAGATCCATAAGTAAGAACTGGTAAAACACATTTGTTAAAAACCTTCATTTTTAAACACATAGGCATATTTCCTTTTAGTATCAAATTATTTCTACCAAAAGCACTCCAAACAAGTTTAATTCTATGATTAATTTCATCCATTATGTTTCCATCTGTATTAATAATCTGACCAAGATATTTGTAACTGTTAATTTCTTCTAATTCATTATAATCAATCTTTATTGTCATATTTTGAGCAAATCGATTAAACATTACTTTAGTCTTTTTAATATTTCTCCTGCAACATTTTCTGCTGCTCTGAAGCATTATTTGCAAAAACAACTATATCATCTGCAAAAATCTAAATGACTTAAATAATTTACATTTACTTTCACTCTTTTAGTTTCCCATTTTAATCCACAAAATACTTCTTGCAACACTGCTGTAAAAAGTTTTGGAGATATGGAGTCACCTTGTCTTACACCTTTCTCAATGTTGACTTTCCCAGTATCATTATGTAATCTAATTGTTGCTATTGCATTTTTATAAATATTCTTTAAAATATGACAATATCCTGGATCTATACCTTGATGAGCCAATGCTTTAATCACAGAAGAAATGTTTATAGAATCAAATGCCTTTTCATAATCTACAAATCCAAAACATAATGGCAACTCATATTCATTTGCCCTTTCTATAACTTCTCTCAATACCTGGATATGATCTACTGTACTAAAACCACTTTTAAATCCAGCCTGTTCCCTTGGTTGGTGGAAATCCACTGTTCTTTGTAGACGAATTGTAATTATCTTGGTAAAAATTTTGTATAAAACTGATAAAAGGCTGATAGGTCTGTAATTTCTAATATCTTCTTTATCACCTTTTTTAAATATTAATATTATTACTGTATTCTTCCAATCATCTGGTACATCTTTATTATTTCAACATTTGGTATATAACTTTGCTAAAAAAATTTCTATTTCTTCACCTGCTTCTTTTAATATATCTATTATAATTCCATCATTACCTGGAGCCTTTCCTTTCTTTATACATTTAATTGCATGTTTCACTTCTTCATTTAAAATTCTGGGCAATTCAGAAGATGTAATAGAAATAGGAGGTACTTGTTCTTTATTACTATATAATTCTTGATAAAAGTCTTCTACCCATTTCATAATGTCATCTCTCTTTTTAGTAATAATTCCATCTTTTTTTCTTATTGCAGATATAAATTTCCTACCAATACCAAAATGTAGTTTTACATTCTTGAGACTTTTATTTTCTTCTACAGCTTTCCTTGCTAGTTCACAGTTATACTTATATCACTTTCAACTCTTTTCTCTACCATTTTACAAAATTCGAGATATTCATTCCTTTTTAATGCATCATTTTTGTATATCTTCATATTCCTTCTTTTCTTCATAAATTCTCTAGTCTCAATAGAAATTTTTTTGGTCAATTGCTGCTTTTTTCTACCAGCTATCTTTGTTGCAGTTTTTAAAAGTGTATCAGTTATTTTCATATTAATTTCATTCAAATCTGAATCATGTTCAAAATGTACTAATACTTGAAACCGATTTGTAAGTTTTAATTTAAATTCATTAGAATGTTTCTGAAGATTAGGAATATCAACTGTAAAAATTGTTTTTCTTAATAATTTTTGTCCCTCTAGTTTTGCATTAACATATATCTTACATCTTACTAATCAATGATCACTTCCTGTGTTAAATTTATTAAGAACATTACAATCTTGAAATATGTATTTTCTGTTAGTCAAAATATAATCCTATTCTGCTGTACCTTCATTGGGATGCTTCCATGTCCATTTCCTTTTCACATTTTTTCTCAAAAAAAGAATTCATAATATAAAGTTTTTCTTTTTCAGCAAACTCCATTAGTCTATGTCCTCTCTTATTTCTATCACCATAACCAAAATTACCTACAGCACTTTCATCTTTCATTTGTTTACCAATTCTAGCATTAAAGTCTCCCATAACAATTTTAAAATGTTGTTTACTCTTATCGAAAACCTTTTGTACATCCATATAAAAATTTTCTACTACTTCATCACTATGAGAACTTGTTGGGGCATAAACCTGAAATCTCTTTATATATGTATATATAAACATGTCCTTTAGTCCCAGGAGATTCTAAAGTTATTAGCCAAAGTAGTGATTGACAGCTGAAGACAGAAAGTGCTGAGAATTCCCTGATTATGAATAAGGCTGCCATTCAATGAACTTTTACTATTTACACTTACAGATAACTTTCCAAAGAAAGAATATTGCATTAATATGAAGAACTGTCTAATATTACTGTCTAATGGAATATTGTTGGTCTTTAAGAGAAAAAAAGTTGAAGAGACAGTTCATATAACATGTGGAGTAGTATTAATTATAAATAAAAAGTGGAAGAATAACATTATGGAGATTAATGATATATTAAACACAATGGGTACATTAGATATTCAAATTAATGGAAGATATCAAGCATATAATTCAAATTTATGCCCCAACAAGTATTTATTGTGATGAAGAAGTAGAGGATTTTTGTATGTACATTCAAAATGCTTTTGATCAAACTCAACTTCATTTTAAAATTATCAAGATAAACTTTGATGTTAGTATTGGTAAACAACTGAAAGATGAAAGTTATGTAGACAAAAATAAGAGTGGACATAGATTTATGGAGTTTACAGAAAAAGAAAAACTGAGTATTATGAATTCTTTCTTTGAGGGAGTGAACACAGAGGTATCCAGCAGCATTGGATTATACTTTGCATAACAGTAAATTTGTATTTTAATAATAGATTGAATATGGGAAATAATATTGATTAGTGAAATGTAAAATGTGTGTAAGTGCAAAAGTAGAAAGGCAAAAATTATTAAGGAAAATAGTTTTAACAGTTGATATTCCCAACCTTCAGAAACATTCCAATGAATTTAAATTAGAACTTGCAAATTGTTTTAAAATATTTTGAATATTGTTCATACTTGACTGAAATTGATAAGATGATAATTGTTACTGCTAAAAGAACTGTGAGAAAAATTAATAATAAAAAATGGCATCTATTTACCAATAAATTTTCTATTGAGATAATATAATGTATGAAGAAAGAAAGAATATGAAAAATTTTTTAAATGATTAATTAAAAAGAATTGAATATCTAGAAGTTTATAAAATGGTACAAAATATAAACTATAATGATATAAGAAAATATAATTCTGAATTGGAAAGAAAAACTATAAAAGAGAATAAAATTCTTAATGTAAAACAATATCTTGCTATTGGAAGGAAAGTTGTTTTATCAATAAAATGACAGAACTATTAATAAAAGTAGAGATAACATCATGAAATTTATAAAAAAAAATCATATAATAAGTACAGAAAACAAAGTTATTTTAAATAAAGAGGTGAGACTTGCAATTATTGAAGAAAAAGCTCCATTGATATCTTAAAAATAAATCAGTGAAGAAGTAGAAAAATTATTGGAAAAGTTATATACCAAATGTCTAAATGACAAAGTTGTACCAGATGATTGGAAAGTGCAGTCCTAATATTAATAGTTAAAAAAGGTGATAGAGAAGGTAATTAGAAATTCGTCTACAGAAAATGTTGGATTTTGATTAATTAAAGAACAAGCTGGATCTAAAAGTGATTTTAGTTCAATGGATTACATTTAACTATTGGGAGAAGTTATAAAAAGAATCAATGAATGTGAATTGTCATTATACTTTGAATTTGTGGATTATGAAAAAGCTTTTGATTCTATAAGCACAAAGATTAAAGCATTGAATGATCAAGATCTATCTATGAAATATTGTCATATTCTGAAGAATATTTATCAAAATGCAACAGCAGTGAATAGATTGAATGATAATAGTGAGAAGATTGACATTGAAAAATATAAATAATATGGTGAATCCATATTTTAAAACTTTTTACAGATTTTGTGGATGATATGATTCTTTTTACAAATACTACTTCAGAGCTTCAGTTATCAGACAAAGATAAGAAAGTAGGATTATAGATAAATGTTAAAAAGACTAAAGCAATGTTCAGTGGATTTTCTCAGAAGAAAGAAAAATTAACAAATACAAATATCTTGATTAGATTATTAATACAGTTGGAAATATAATGAATGAAATATGTTTTGGTTTGAAAAAGACAATTTTAAATATATGTATTTTATTAGATTTTACTTATGGATTTGGCCTTGCTTACTTATCAGAAGAGCAATATAGAGATTTCAGATTATACAATAAATATGGAGAAATGTATTAAAGAATGAAATAGATGTTATGAGAGAAGAAACTAATATTACTAACATTACTGAAAGAATTTATAGACTGAAATGCAGCTGGGCTAAACATATTATTAGATGAAATGATAAAAGATAGGCAGTTTGGATTTTATGAGATTGTAAAAGATTTATAACAGACCTCATGTAAGATAGATGCAATAAGGAAGTTTTTTGGTGTGATGTGAAGAAGAGTGCCTATGGATCTGAGAAACTAGATTAAACTAGGAGAGAGCTTTATTCTGCAGTAGATCAATAGTGATTGAAAATAATGATAATATAAAAAAATATTTATAATAAAAATATTTTTTTTTATATTTGAAAATTTGTAAAAGTGCTAATTTAGAAAGCAATTTACTGAAAAGTACTATTCACACGGAATTTTAATTTTTAAGAATTCAAATTTCAAGTTTAATATTTCTATTTTTTAAATAAAATCTTCTTTTACACATAATTTTTGTAAGTGGTATACAAAAATAAACAGAAAGTTTTATGGTTTTCTTTTTAAAGAGATTATTAGCTTGAAAAAGCATTATATAAACATGGCTGTTGTTTGAAAGATTATAATGATTGCATTTTATATGTAGTTGTATATTAATATTTCCATCATCTAGTTGAATTGTTAAATGTTTTTAAAAAAAATCAGACTTTACTTACATTTTTTTAAAAACATTCATCTGTTAAAATTGTCTAGAATATCCAGTTTTTTTAAATAAATAGCTTTTTAGAAATAATAATTAGTGCATCTGTTTGTCATGTGTTATAACCTGAGATTCAAGCTTAAATCAGAGATTCTTGAATATTTTTTTCCATTCAGAAGCAATTATTATTGTCAGCAAGTGGGTATATACCTATTTTTAAGTAGAGAGTAAATATTCCAGATTCACTTAGGTAGATCAAATGAATGTCATTGAGTTGACTTAATAACAAACAATATACTTGTAATGTTGCCCTCACTACTGATTGAGAAGTGATATATTCTATATGAGTGTCCGGTCTCTGGATTACTTTTAAAGTCAACTCATTCCATTCATAATATAGTGGTTTTAGATATTAAAATTTTTATTATGAAAATTAAATTTAAATCTACAGTAAATCATAATGCATGGCATGGATCAGTTCACTTACACCAGGCAATCTAAAAAATTGAAAGGATCTGGTGAGATAATATTTCAAGTTTAATTTTAGATACCTAAAGTTATAATTTTTTAAATCATTAAAATAAAACAATTTTAAGGAATATACAAATATTCATTTTTCAGGAATTGGTCACTAAAAGTATTTAATTTTATTATTAAAAATGATCTTAGTAAAAATTGAGCTGTGAGAAAAGCTTGAGTAAGAATCTTGAAGGGCCATGATATCAGAAAACATTTTAGAGATGTAAAACTTAGTAAAGGTGACTATAAAATTAACAAAAAACATCATATGATCAGCATTTCCTATGATTACACAAATTGTTAATAACAGTATCAAACTCTCCATACAGTAATGCTATCTAGTGCAAACCTTATTAATTAAGGGATGCAGGAAGATCTATGCATAAAATTCTTATCTAGTGCCTATTTATCCAATATCCTCAGACTAGTTTGTAGATTGTGGCTCTCATCAGTGATGTGCTTTGGATCTGAGATCACCACACCTAGATCTTTGGATCTAATGCAATCTTCCAGCAACCATCTTTTATCTATTTAGTTGACTATAAAGCTAGTAGTCCAAGGTGAAAACATAATAATATTTTCAATCCAAGCTCATTTACTTATACAGTTATATAGATTGAACCTAGATCCAAAATGTATACATGCTGAACTGGGTTCAGATCTATATGCCTCTACAAGTTAATGAGCTTGGATTGAAAACATTATTGTGTTTTCATCTTGGACTCCTAACTTTATAGTTCAACTAAATAGTAAGAGATGACTGCTGCATAGTTGCATTAGATTCTAGGTGCAGTGCTTTGGGATCTAAGGCTTCTCCCTGAAGAAATGCTTAAGCTAGAAACTAGTCTGGGGATATTGGATGAATAGGCACTAGATAGGGTTTTTATACACAAACCTTCTTGCACTTATTGATTATTAAGGCTTCCATTGGATGGCACCATGGTATGAAGAGTTTGCTACTAGATGATGAGGGAGTAGAGAATAGCTCTAGAGAAGAATTAGAGATAAAATATTAAATAACTATGTAATAGATATAGAAAAGATGTTAGATGTGAAGGACAGAGTGATAGTAAAGATGAAAGCATGTTGTAATGGGAATATTAGGTTTATAGAAAATGAACTGAATGAGGCATGGAAGAAATTGAAAAGTGGAAAGGCAAGATGTTTAGATAGATGGGCAGCAGAGATGGTAAATGAATTTAGGATGTAGGACAAAAGTAAAATTATTATGTTTTAATAAGATGGCACAGAAGAGAGATTTTCCAGGTAGTTGGAGTAATACAAGAGTAAGGCTACTATTTAAAGAAAAGGGTAAAGGATCATAGAAAGTTAGATCGATAGCAGTAACATCAGTTTTATATAAATTTTTCTCATATATGGTGGCTGGAAGGGTTGCAAAATATATGGAAGAAAATAATATAGGGTGAGAAATGCAAGGAGGTTTTCAATTGGATAGGCATATAGGAGATAGTTTATTTGTAATTACACAACTTATGGATGTGAGTAGATTATGGGTAAGTTTAGTAAATTTGGGAATGGATAGAGCTTTAATGAATATTATTAAGAAATTATATGAAAATAATTGCTATACATATTAATTAGGGAATATAGAATCAGTTAAAGTTAAAAATAGGGTGGGACCAAGGCAAGGATGCTCTATGTCACCTATTTTGTTTTTGTTGTATTTGAGAGAAATTGAGAGAGCAATAGAAAGATTAGGAAGAGGGATAGAGATACCATTAATAGGTGGCAAGGGAGTATATACATTATAGCGTCTTTTATTTGTAGATGATGTCTTTTTGTGTGCAGAAAGAAGGGAACATATGCAAGTTATGATGAGGACATGCACAAGGATGGGTAAAGAGATGGGGATTATTAAATTTAGTGAAGAAAAGTCAACAGTAATGATGATTAATACTGGGGAAAGAGAAGACAAAGAATTTTTATTGGGGGATATAAAGTTAAATGTTGTGAATAGATATAACTATTTGGGAATCATATTAAGTAATCAGAGAAACTACTTGGATGATTCGAAGAAAAAATTGATAAATGAAGCAAAAGAAAAGAAAGAGATTGATAAAAAAATTAATAGTGTTTTAATATAATAAATATGATGTAGCTAGAATTGTATGGAAGGGAGTGGCAGTAGTAGGATTAACACATGGTAACTATGTGTTAGTAAAGGGGTATTAAATTTCTTGGAAAAAGTACAAAGAGAAATAAGAAGATATGCATTAGATGCAGATGTGTGGATAGTAAAGGAAGCAATTCAAGGAGAAATAGGATGGTTATGTTTTTATATGAGTAAAATGAAAATGTTTGGTAGATTGCTGTTTATGAATAATAAAAGAATAGCCAAAATAGTATTTAATTGGGTTATGAATAAAGGGCAGGTAACAAGATGGGTGAGAAAGGTAATGCAATATGCAGAAGATTCGGATAAACAATTTATGTCAGTATACTTGTACAAAAGGTGGGATAATTGTGTTAGGAGAATTGTTAAGTGTTATAGTGGTAAGGAATGGGATAGAAGAATAGATGCATTAATAAAGAATAGGAAGTTGGAGAGATGGAGAACTAGTATGGAGAGTAAAAAGAGTTTAAATATATGTAGAAGTAAACTAAATATTGGGTGTGAGTTAATTTATAATAGCAAGGAAAGTAGTTTACTGTTGAAGGCTCAAACAGGATCTTTAGCAACAGGGGATTATACATCCTAAATGGAAAAATGTGGGTGATTTAGTCTGCAAGTTGTGTAAGGAAGACATAGAAAATATTAGCATCTGTTAATTGAATAGAATGTAAATGCCTGACAGTAGAAAGGATACAAATAATAAAGTTGTGGAAGAATAAATATAAGGAGAGTGATTATACAGACAGTGAGTTATTGATTTTTATGCTGGGTTTGGGAAAAGATAAGAGGAATTTAGATATAAAAGCCATGGAGTTGACAAAGATTATGTTTGGAAATGGGATGGAGCAGGATATGGGAAAACTTAGGGTAGCGAATGGAAGTGGAAGGTAAGGTGGCTTACAGGTTTCTCTGGGCATAGTTGCTGAAAGATTCCTGATTCCATATAAGAAGAAGTCACAGTGCATCACATCCATACTGTTATGAAGTTATTGAGTTAAATTTAAGCATTTTGCTATCTGTATAATAGATTTCCTACGATATAAGTTTAATTCACTCTTAGATCAAAATAAATTAATTGTTAAATATAAATCTTATTTTTTATTATTTAAGAACAGCTTTTATTAGTCTATAATTAAAATTATAAATATGAGTATTTTTATTTTGAATTAATGATGAAAATATAAAAGATAAGTCGGATTTGACTTTTATAAAAAGTCCTAAAGAGTTTTCTCAGTTTTCTAAACTTTGTGCCTTGATATACAACCAAACATTCAATATTTTTATTTTCATTGAAATTTTACTGAAAACTATTTTATTTGGTAAAATGTTTAGGCTTTGCCTCTGACAGATAGAATCAAAAAGGCAGATGGGAATGCTATAGAATGCAAAAATTTTTGTTTCTACAACTAGTTACTGCGCTGATTTTTTGGAGAACTTTGAAAATTATAATTTTATCAAAATTCATTAGTTAACAACTTGTCTGAGAATTGTTGCAGTAAAACAAGGATGAGATATATATATATCCGATATTTTTGTTTTATTATGTTGCCAAAGGGACAATGCTAATTGAAACGGGCAGCTAAATCTGAATAATGTCTCTGGAGGGATAATGCTCCCTGGAATCCACATATAATTTTTTATTGAAATATTCCCATTTTTAAATAATTCACAATTATGCAAACCAAACAACAATCAAACAATTTTTTGTTATTACTTATAATATGGAAATTAAATATGAAATAAATAATTAGGATAGAATATCAATAAGAATAATTTTGCTATTATCATATATTAAATGGAATATATAAGATAAATGATCAACAGTCGTGTATATTACATTAATATCTAAATTTATATACAGTTTTTGATTATTATTTTAAAGTTGTTTTTTTTTTGTATCATTTAGTTTTTAAATTTCTGTTTGTAAATTTAAAGGAGCTTCTTTCCTAAGGGATTTAGAACAGGAGTGATGAACTTGAGCACAATATATTTGTATCAGTTTCCAGTTGAGTAATGTATATACAAATTTCAATTTAATTAAACATCAAACAACTTCTAGAACACGTGACTATATGAGTTATTTTTTCAAGAGATTTTTCATGAATTGCAATACAAAAATACTTTATATATTATTTAAATCATCTTCATTTCATTCTTAAGTACTAATTTTATATACTATTAATCTTTAGATATGTTAATCTCCCAACAGTAATTGAAATAATCTTAAAGTTCTTCCAAGAAAGATAGTCTTAATTCTATAACCAACTTAATTAATGTCATGGTAAAAAAGTCTTATGATGGAGCAGTAAAAATTTTTCCTGACAGTTAATGAGTTTCCTATTTGCCCCCTAGTTTTTAAAATAAGTCAACTTTTTTTTCCAAAAAAAACATTTTAATTTTTTATCATTATTATTATTATATATATGTATACGAGTTTAAAATATTTTTGTTTAAATATAACCGCTCCATATTTGTGAACTCACTTTCCATGATTTGGATTTTTTTATTGTAAAAACCTTGAAATTCATAAAATTGAATTATATATATGAATCTATCTGTTTGAGTGCTATCATGTATCATTTTTCGTTCTTTGCATTCAATGTGCACTAAGTGGTAAAGGGTTTTTTTTTATCTATCCGATTTATTACTATATATATTTTTTCATAATTGTATTATTCTATTAATGTTTTAATGTGTATTTTTGCTTGAAATTACTACATATTTAAATTTTATTATATATAAGAAAATGTGAATAATTGTCAAGGAAAGCTGTAGAAAAAAAAAAATAAAAGTATCAAAAATATAAAACAGTATTTTGATATTGGAAAATAGGAAGAAAAATTATAATTATTACTAAAAAGAATATCATGAAATATGTGGAAGACTATAATAAGCAATAAAACAAAATAATTTGTGCAATTACATCTTCTGAATTGTCAAGCATTTTAAATGAAGAAATGAGGTATGCAATTAAATGTATGAAGAGGGGAAAGCTCCAGGAAATGATAGAATTATTATGAATATCTTAAAAGTAGCAAATAAAGAAATAGAAAAATGTTCATCAAACTGTATATCAGATGTTTAAATGATAAAGATGTACCAGATAATTGGAATAATACAGTAGTGATATTTAAGAAAATTGAAAAAGGTATTACCAAATTATAGATCTATCATTTCTCTATAGGACCTTTACCAAAACTTTTTGTTGATGAAAGGCTTAAGCTAGAAACTAGTATAGGAATATAGATAAGATTACACTATTACACACTCTAACATTTATTGGATCATTCACATTTTCAATAAGTTGCAGAACTGAAAATATGAGAAATAGATTTGCTACTTAAAGATAATGTAATAGCAAAGGTAATATCTTTTTTAATATTAGTTTAATGCTAATCCTAATTTTTATCTTATGATTATAATTTTACACTTATTGCTCTTTTCTTTTTATTAATTTTGTTAATTTCATAAAAATCAATAAAAGATTACAAATTTCAATAAATTGAAGAAAACAAAAGGCATAACTGAAAATGAATATTTGACATAACTTAAAGAAATTTATTAATAATGCATAACTTAAATAAAGTTATGTTCTATTTTTAATTTTTTTGTTTTATAAATAACTCTGTGAATCTTGGAAGCACTTTCAAAAGAAGTTCTCAATGTTTTAGTGAAGCATCAAATTTAGTGAGACAGATAGTTAACGTTTTTCTCACTGGATTTATTTTAAAAATATATAAAATTCATTTACAATGACTTTGAACTCAGATCAATCAAAAGAGCAAGCTTTATTTTAAAGCAGTTTTATCACAATGGATCATATGCAATTATTGAGAAAAGTTATATAAAAAAAGGATCAAATAATATCATTATGCTTTGGATTTGCATATTATGAAAAGATATTTGATTTTATAAGTATTTCGTCAGTAATGAAAGCTTAGTTCCATTAAGATTTAGAACCAATATCATATTCTGAATAATATTTATTAAAATGCATCAGCAGTGATAAAATTACATGATGACATTAAGAAGGCTAACATTGATGAGAGTATATGATATTAATTCCATATTTCAATATTTTTTGCAAAAAACTAAGTGTTTTACAGATTAAAATAGAAAGTAAAAGAAATAAAAATACATGTATCTTCTTTTAAGTTGTAAAATTTGCAAGATGTAATTGTTTTTCAAATAATTCTTCATATTTACAAATAAAGTAGTAATATTTATCAGTCAAAAGTAAGTAGACTAAAGATAAATGCTAAAAATACTGAAGTAAATAATGTTCATTGGATTACTAATAATTACAAATATATTGCTTAGATTATTAATACAGATAGAAGCATAATGGATGAAAATTAATCATGGAATTAAATTTGGATGAAGTACTTTTAGGAAAAATAACTTAATATTAAAAGAAAATGTGCCTATGGGTTGTTTGAATGGGAAGGATTTCAATAGATATGCTTTTCCTGTTTTTACTTATAGATCTGAGATATAGACACCTAACAGAAGACTAATGCAGAGACTTTAGATATTTCAATGAAATATGGAGAAATGTATGTTGAAACTAACATGAAACAAAAAAAAAGCCTATAAATTTAATTTTTTTATTATTTAAGTTTATTATATACACAAGTTTGGATAAGAAAAAGTTAAATTACTATATATTTTATGAATAATAAGTTTTATAAGTAAGTATTATTATGACTATTCATTTCAACTCAATGTGTTATAACTTTGCAGTCAAATGTCTAGGAGACACTGTATTAATTTTTGTTCAGGATTTTAATAAATTATCATTCTTATTTTGATTTTATTTTACCTACAATAAGGCAACACTAGTACTGCAAGGTTTAGCACAGTGTTTGTAGGATGAATTCATAAGTTAAAGGTTCCTAGATTAAGCATGATTTCCCCCAAAACCAATCGTTTGATTACTTTTTATATCAATTATTTCAAAATAATTGGGATCAAAAGTGTTTAGAGGATTAAATTATTTAGATAATCAATTATACATGAGAATGTGTGATTTATATGGATCACAGTGTAATTATGAAGTATTAAGTATTAAAAAAATAATTGATTTGGAAAATGATTTATAAGTAATAATAACCAAAATATTTTGAAGAAATAATGTATAATTCTTAGAATTTAGAATACATTCCAAAATTAGAATAGAAAATTGTCGTATTTGTAATATGAATGAGATAATAAAAGTTTTATAATCTCAAAGGTTTGATTTCATGGACCAACTGATAATAAGTATGCCAGTGATGCTTTACCATTGAGATACTAGAATAAATTGTATTAAGAGGGCAGCAGAGGTAAACTATCATTGATGATGAATGATTCTTTTTAATGTAGTACTGTATTGTTTAGAGCAATTATTTAGTATTTGTTCTGGGATTTTTTTTTTTTACTTAGTTGGAAGAGGCATTGAACACTATTAAAAATACTAAGTACTAAATGATAAATGTTTTTTTTTTTTTGTTCAATAAGAAAAATAATGTGTTCCATAAACTTTTTTTTTGCAACGAAAACTTTAGTAGATAATTTTTTTAATTTGTTTTCTGTTTACACATGAAAATAAAGAATTAAATATAATGGATGTCATGAATAATTTTTTTTTGAAACCACATGAAGTCAAAATAATAATTTTCTGTATGTGTTATCAGTATGAAATAATGTGGATAGTTGAAGGTTGCTTGAAAATCTTAGTTCAAATCCCGTATATTTACAAAATAATACTATATGGAGAAGTGTTAAAAAATTTTTTTAAACAATTTCAATGAAGAAATAAAAATAATTTTTTTTTGTTGTTAACAAAAAAGAAACAAACACACATAAAAAACAACTATAATTTTTTTTATTGAAGGTAGATAGCAGAATGACAAGGAGCAACTATTACTTCGTAGAACTTTTTGGATTTAATCACTCATTCAGGTCAAGTGTCTGCTAAATTTTTCGTACTTATGCAGGTGACAAGTACGTGGAGGATTTTAAAATTTTAGTCTGGTGGGTGGGGGATGGAGAGAAGTGATCACTTTTTTTTCCCGACTGTTTTTGAGAAAATCTGGAAAACAATTTCTTAATTCAAAAGTACATATTAAATTTATCACTTAGTAGTTTCAATAATATTTAGAAGCTGTTTTGTGGCTCTCCCTCAATCCCAGATTGCATATAATAAAATTACTTTTGCTTAGTCTCTTTACTTGCCTTTGAGCAAAGAGCATATATAAAGACATTTAAGTTTAGTAAAAAATTTAATAATAAAAGTGAGTGTGATGGTAATTAATGATCTTTCACATGAAATATATATCAGTAACATTAAAAATGGGGGGGGGGATCTCCCCCCCCTCTTTTTTTTAAAAAAAAAAAGAAATTGCCCAGGATTATAACAGTAATTATGTAGTTCATTCAAAAATGAAAAAAATTAAAAACAATTATAAATGTTTGTATTTATACATTTTCATAGTCTAGTTGAAAAATTTCCCTTTTATAGAAAAATTCAAACTTTATTTATATTAGCGGCATTTGTAGCATTATAATTGTCATTTATGTTCCTCTTATCAATATTTCATTTATATTAAATAAGAATTAAAAATTACAAAAAATAGTTATATTATTATATATATTAGAAAAAAATAAAACGGACCTTTCATTACCTTGATTCTTGCATGCTATGAAGAAAATGATGATCTTTATTTCAAAATAATTTAAAAAAGTAGTATGAAACTATTCAGATTAAAACATCAAAAATATTGATATGAAAATTGCCCGATTGAAATAGATATAATTTTGTTAATGAGCTACCCATTCTTATTAAATCCAGAAAAGAAGAAGATATATAGTGCTTTAAATTAAAAGATAAAAACTTTTTGTTACTTTTCTTGTCATTACTTTTTATTAGAAGCTTGATAAGTTGTATTTTTAAAATCATTAAGATTTTGATCACTGTCTAAAAATCTGATTATTGAAATGAATGCCAAAAGTATGATTTATTAATTTTTCAAACTTTGAAGTTATATAGATCGTAGTCAATCAAATATATAATGTCAGTGATATATAAACCATAGCATTAAACTACCTTTAAATGAACTTACTATAAAGTAATACATTAAATATTATATATAATAATGGCCTTCTGAATTGTAAACTATAACAGTGTACCAGTTTAATCACAAAAGATTTATTATGCTAAACAATTATTTTATGAATAGATTTTCATATTCACTTCATTTGTTGATGGCAAATGTTAATAATAAACCCTATACAATGTAGATTTTTAATGACACATTATTTATACATAGATACAATTTAATTTTTATATATGACATCATCAATACAAATAATTAGCAAAAAAAAATAAAATACAATATTTTAACACATTTCATCATCATCATCAACCATTATCAATCCACTGCAGGATGAAGGTCTCTCCAAGTTTAATCCATCTTCTCCGATCTTTAGCTTCTCTTCTCCACAACACCCCTGCACATTTTCTTATTTCATCCATCCATCTCACATGTGGTCTCTTTCTAGGTCTTTTACAATCTCTTGGAATCCAGTTTAAAATTTCAATTGTCCATCTATTATCACCTCTTCTAGCAATATGTCCAGCCCAACTCCATTTCAATCTTTTAATTTTTTCAATAAGGTCAGTAACACCTGTTTGTTGTCTTACCCATACATTGCGTTTTCGATCTCTTCTTGTTACTCCCAACATACATCTCTCCATACTCCTTTGAGTGGTCTGAAGTCTCTGTATTGCTCTTCTATTAAGTGTCCAAGTCTCAGATCCATAAGTAAGAACTGGTAAAACACATTTGTTAAAAACCATCTTTTTCAAACACATAGGCATATTTCCTTTTAGTATCAAGTTATTTCTACCAAAAGCACTCCAACCAAGTTTAATTCTATGATTAATTTCCTCCATTATGTTTCCATCTGTATTAATAATCTGACCAAGGTATTTGTAACTGTTAACTTCTTCTAATTCTTCATAATCAATCTTTATTTTCATATTTTGAGCAAATCGATTAAACATTACTTTAGTCTTTTTAACATTTATCTTTAGTCCTACTTTTCTACTTTCATCTGCTAACTCCTGCAACATTTCCTACAGCTCTGAAGCATTATTTGCAAAAACAACTACATCATCTGCGAAATCTAAATGACTTAAATACTCTCCATTTACTTTCACTCCTTTAGTTTCCCATTTTAATCCACAAAATACTTCTTGCAGCACTGCTGTAAAGAGTTTTGGAGATATGGAGTCACCTTGTCTTACACCTTTCTCAATGTTGATTTTTCCAGTATCGTTATGTAATCTAATTGTTGCTGTTGCATTTTTATAAATATTCTTTAAAATATGACAATATCCTGGATCTATACCTTGATGATCCAATGCTTTAATCACTGAAGAAATGTGTATAGAATCGAATGCTTTTTCATAATCTACAAATCAAAACATAATGACAACTCATATTCGTTTGTCCTTTCTATGACTTCTCTCAATACCTGGATATGATCTATTGTACTAAAACCACTTTTAAATCCAGCTTGTTCTCTTGGTTGGTGGAAATCCAAAGTTCTCTGTAGACGAGTTGTAATTATCTTGGTAAAAATTTTATATAAAACTGATAAAAGGCTGATAGGTCTGTAATTTCTAATATCTTCTTTATCACCTTTTTAAAATATTAATATTATTACTGCATTCTTCCAATATTCCGGTACATCTTTATCATTTAGACATTTGGTATATAACTTTGCTAAAATTGTTTCTATTTCTTCACCTGCTTCTTTTAATATATCAATTATAATTCCATCATTTTCTGGAGCCTTTCCTTTCTTCATACACTTAATTGCATGTCTCACTTCTTCATTTAAAATTCTGGGCAATTCGGAAGATGTAATAGATATAGGAGGTACTTGTTCTTTATTACTATATAATTCTTGATAAAAATCTTCTACCAATTTCATGATGTCATATCTCTTTTTAGTAATAATTCCATCTTTTTTTCTTATTGCAGATATAAATTTCCTACCAATACCAAAATGTTGTTTAACATTTTTGAGACTTTTATTTTCTTCTACAGCTTTTCTTGCTATTTCACAGTTATACTTTCTTATATCATTTTCAACTCTTTTCCGTACCATTTTACAAAATTCGAGATATTCAATTCTTTTTAATACATCATTTTTGTATATCTTCATATTCCTTCTTTTCTTCATAATTCTCTAGTCTCAGTAGAAATTTTATTAGTCAATTGCTGCTTTTTTCTACCAGCTATGTTTGTTGCAGTTTTTAAAAGTGTATCAGTTATTTTCATATTAATTTCATTCAAATCTGAATCATGTTCAAAATCTCCTAACACTTGAAACCTATTTGTAAGTTCTAATTTAAATTCATTAGAATGTTTCTGAAGATTAGGAATATCAACTGTAAATATTGTTTTTCTTAATAATTTTTGTCTCTCTAGTTTTACATTAACACGTAACTTACACCTTACTAATCGATGATCACTTCCTGTGTTAAATTTATTAAGAACATTACAATCTTGAAATATGTATTTTCTGTTAGTCAAAATATAATCCAATTCTGCTGTACCTTCATTTGGATGCTTCCATGTCCATTTCATTTTAACATTTTTCTCAAAAAATGAATTCATAATATAAAGTTTTTCTTTTTCTGCCAACTCCACAAGTCTATGTCCTCTCTCATTTCTATTACCATAACCAAAATTACCTACAGCAATTTCATCTTTCATTTGTCTACCAATTCTAGCATTAAAGTCTCCCATAACAATTTTAAAATGTTGTTTACTCTGATCAAAAGCCTTTTGTACATCCATATAAAAATCTTCTACTACTTCATCACTATGAGAACTTGTTGGGGCATAAACCTGAATTATCTGCATTTGGTATCTGCTATTAAGTTGTATAACTAATCTTGCCACTCTGTCCGATACACCATCAATCTCCACAATATTGTTCTTCCACTTTTTATTTATAATGAATCCTACTCCACTTGTATTTCCAATATGTGTGCCTTTATAATAGAGTATATGTCCACTTTTTAAATCAATTGTTTCTTCTCCTTTTCTTCTAACTTCACAAAGTCCAATAATGTCCCATTTAATATAAGACAGCTTCTTCTTCTAATTCTTGCAATCTTCCTTCACTTGAAAGTGATCTGCAGTTGTAAGTACCTAAATAAAAAGTCATCATCAAATGGCAGCCTGGGTCCGCAATCAGGGGATTCTTAGCACCCTCCGCCTTCGGCCACCAACTGCTGCCTTGGTTGGTGACTTTACAGCCTCCTGGGAATAAGGGCCATGCTTTATTTTTGTCTGTCATAATTGTATATATGTATTGGAAAAATATTTATCATTTACACAAACATTCATTCTGCCTTATCAGGCACTGAGAAGAAAGACTGTGGTGTTTCTTGATCTTAAACTAAGAGGTAAAAAGCCAATAAACTCACCATGTTGGCTAATGCGTGTTGGTGAGCAGCCCATCCATGTTCGTATCCTATATGAATAATCACATAGTAATAACAGCTGCAACGACAAGAACGTATGGAGTGGACATTACGAATTTGCCCTGCTCGGTTCCTTTAAGGCCTCCAAGAGGAATCAAAGGGTCTCCTTTCAGTTAATAGCAAACTCCTTTCTGCAGCCAACACATTCCATACAGACTTTTAAATGTAAAAAAGGATGTATAGAATATAATTTAAAAAAAAAGTGAACATTAAAATACTATTATCTTTCTTTCTCATATACAAAAAGATAAAAAAAAAAAAAGTAAAACAAGTCACTAATTTTGAATCCTTTTTATTTTTCTTAGGAAGAAATTTACTGCTGATAGACATAAATAAATTTTAAAATTGAAGCTTCTATACTTGCCTTAAAAGTAGCAGTAGCTGTTGTCTTATGATATTTAATGACCACAGTAGCAACAGTTGCATAGTTAATTAAACAATTAATATTTTTATTAATTGATTTGCCTATATAAGTGGACATTTAAGTTAAAGATAAGATGGCCGCTCTTATCTTTATAAAAGTCATTATCTTGTGTCATGGTTTGGAAAGTTCCCTCTATCGGCAAAATATGCTTGATTATTACGAATTTTAAAGTGCACTGAATACAAGTTAAAGCCTGTTTAAAATATTTTTACATATGCTTTTTGTGTGCTCAATAAATTAATTACTACTCTTCAATAGTTTATAGAATTTCCAATATTAAGATCGTAATATTAACTCTCTGTAAATCGCAAGATTTCGTGTAAGTTAATTTATAAAGGAAATAGTGAACTTAAACAGTGGAGAAAACAACTACTTCACACTTCCAAATCAAGATGCTTCAGATTTGCC
Organism: Epiperipatus broadwayi; assembly: GCA_028023455.1. NCBI lineage: Eukaryota > Metazoa > Onychophora > Udeonychophora > Euonychophora > Peripatidae > Epiperipatus > Epiperipatus broadwayi. Next base: position 16,508,113 of record JAQFVV010006199.1, read on the forward strand.
TATATAAGTGGACATTTAGGTTAAAGATAAGATGGCCGCTCTTATCTTTATAAAAGTCATTATCTTGTGTCATGGTTTGGAAAGTTCCTCTATCAGCAAAATATGCTTGATTATTATGAATTTTAAAGCACATTGAATACAGGTTAAAGCCTGTTTAAAGTATTTTTAAGCATGGTTATTGAAAACTTAATTACTGAAAACATGGTTATTGAATAAAAATTGTGCTTTAAATATATACTTATGCTTACCATTATAGAAAGCATATTATAGTTTGATAATAGTTAACATTGTGAGAAGCTTTATAAGTACTAAAAATCATCAAGATTTCCATATCTACTATAACTCTTTCAGTAGTTTGGAAAATGTTTTATACAAACAGTGAAAGTTGAGAAATTTCTGAAATGATTTTAAATATTATATACATTCAGTTGTCTATTTACTGTAAAATTTGCTTTTCAGTTTTTCTTTTCAATCAGTGAGTAACATCTTCTCAAGTGTGCATTTAATAATAGTGGATAATTAATGTTTTTTATATATCTTTTAAATCTTTTACTGGGTCCAGTTATTTTGTTTTTGCAGTACTTGATTATATGGAGGCATATCAGTTTTCAGTATAGAATTAGATTTATAGATTATAAAAACCAGAAATTTTATCTAGGCACAAATTGAATTAGATTTGTTTAATTTATTTAGGATTGATATTCTGTTAAAGTTTTTGCTTTGTATTAGTAGAATAATGGTATATAACAATATCTCCAATATTTTTTTTAAAAAATAGATGGTTTTATATTGAAAAATAAAATTTCAGTAGTCCTACATATTCCATATATATGAGATATCTTAATACCACTGCAATTTCTTGATTTACTAAGAAACTATGTGAATACAAAATTATTGTTACTCACAATGACTTCTGACTACTGTATATTAATTTAGCCATAGTGTTTCATTTGATAGCTCCAGAACTACTTGTTGGAATATGATGATATTATGACTAAAATTGATAATGTAGTTTCTTCTAAAAAAATGGAATTTGATTTCAAAAAATTAACATTGTTATGATTATAAATATTGCTGCATATTAAATGTTTAATGTAAGATTTAAAAGGTAGAAAAAAAGGATAATTACTGATTTAAACTTGATAATTAGTATTTTAAAATTCTTTAGTGGTAATTTAGAGTTAAGTAATATTGTTATTTTTTGTGTACTGGTTGATAAATTCTTTTTTTAAAATAATAAATGTGCTCTTGATTAAGTTTATTTTGTTAGTAATGTTTTATTAGAGACAGTCATTTTTATTAAAGTATATGTTTTTTATCATATTCATGTTGATGGAAGCAATATGTAATTCTGCCATTGTTGTTGTGCTTAAATTTTTTATAATTTCTTATGTGATATAGCTAATCATTTTTAAAAATATTTGTCAATTATTAAGGCATTATAACTATCTATTTACCTTCAATGTCTATTTAGCATTGAAGGTTTTGGAATATTTTGATAAGCATGGTCATAGTTTCATTGAGATAATTCAATAGTTGTATTTTGGTTAGAAATATTGCATTTGGGTAATATGTTTATTATAACTGTTGAGACTGTATGTTGATTTGATCAGAATCCAGAGTTTTAAAGATTAGCCATAATGGCCAAAGTTTTGAATGCATAACCAAAACTACAGTAATAACTTTGTCTATATCAATCTTAACAATTAAGGATTACTAAGGTTGATACAAGTGTATTTAGTCAAGTTTTAGTCAAATCCTTCAATCATTTGTGAAAATGAGTAGCACATTTACTGTGATTTCTTATTGCTTTTCAAAGTTTATCAATTTTTGGGGATTTTTTTTTGTCAAAATTTGATTAAACCTTTTATATCAATAACCAGTATGTGTTCCCACAAGAAATTTTCATATGTCTTAATTTCATAGATTTTTTTTTAATTGAACAGTAGGAGTCCATCTTAATGCCTTCATAAGCTTGTATCACTAGTTTTCAAAAATCAAATTAGCTTGAATTTACTCACATAGTTTAAGTTTTATGTCATATTTCTGGAGGTTAGGGTATCTAATACAGCATGTAGTCTAAACTGATGTGTTTTTTTCTCCATATTTTCCAATATATATTTTTTTTTCTATTTTTTAATGCTTACAATAATAAAAAGTAAATTTGTTTCTTTATAATAACTGATCCTAAAAAAGCACTCGACTGATTCCAGTTAAAAGCTATTTTAAGCAAAAGTTATTTTATTTCTCAATTCTTTGTGATTTCATCATTTGTAAACAATATTTTTAATTTTAAAAAAATCAAATTTGGGATGAAAAATATATAAAACAAATCTTAGTAGCAGTATGTGCTACTGGTTGTAGTACTTACATTATAAAACCCTTTGTAGCTGTTATGTTAAGTCTGTCATGGTTTATTGAATTTAGATTTTTAATTATGCAATTTATTTATTTATTATTCATTTCTTAATACAAGTCTGTTATTTTGAAGTATATTATTTAGGCTGCTAAATTTGATTTTTACAGGGAGAATTTTGATATTGAGATAGCTTATAATTGTGAGACCTACATAATTCAATTCACTTTGAATTAAATATGTATTGACATAATTATTTATCATTGGGTTTTTAATCTTATATGATATCATTGTTTCCATTCATATATTTGCATCTTTGTTTATTTCTAAGTATGATCACAAAGTGGATATCTGATGATATTTGTCAATGAATGAATAGTAACTATATTAAGCTAGTCCTAGCAATAAGGAAAATATTTTTATTCATTATCTTATTTTATCACAAACTGTAAAATTTCTAAAATTTTAAAATTCAATGGCATAAATGTAGAAATAGTTGTGCATTCCCTATCAAAGCATAGAGTAGAGGCAATGTTCATTTTTTGAATCTGATTATGATAGTAATTATAACAGAATTAATCTTATTTGAGCAACTCAAAGAGTTTCTTAATAATGAATTGATAACAATATTGTTAAAAGAAAAGAAAATTCAAGAAATTCTATTGGATTCACTATGCAAGAAGCTATCACAATAGATGTTGTTCAGAGAAACACAGATAGAAAATGGAGAAATTATATTGAATATAGATAGAAAATTGGAAGAAATAAAAAATAATGTAGAGCTTTGCTGAACTTAGATAATAAATGTACATTTTCAGTATCATTTCCACAACAATTCAATAAATCATTACTAATGAAGATTTCCAAATAATAGTAGTAAATTCAAATTATCTGTTAAATCTAATGCTAAAAAAATGTAAGCAGATACCAGACATTGTTAAAACAATTAAGTAATCTAATAAGAGATAATTATCAGTTTAAATTTGGTTACTTTAAAAGTTTCTGAACAAGAAGCTTGTATGAATGCTAGCAGTCATGATGAGGTGAATGACAATGTACTGATCTTTATATAATAACTGGCTATAAGTTCATTTTAAATGAAAAAAAAAAAGAGAAATGGCTAAATCTCTAAGTAACTTAAACAAGTGGTGTTCAAGGTTTTTCTGTAAGCTTTGCTTTGGTTACCATATTTTTTTTTTCATTTATCTAGTTAAGTTTCTGGGTACTTTAGTATTATTCAACCGATGATGTTTTATACTTACCGATTTTTCTTCAGGCAAACATTGTCGATGATAACATGACAACATTGTCATGTCAACCAAGACACTGACATGATTAATCCAATTTTTGGATTTTTTTTGACCCGCGAGATTTAAAAATCGGAGAGAGCTTTGGGAAATTATGTCATTTGTTTGTCTTTTGCTACTAGTCCACTGCGGTGGACGCTATTTGTAAGTAATTTTCATCTTTGTTTCTAATAAATAATGTCATTTTGATGTATATTATTTTGTAAATTCTTCTGCAATTATAAAAAGTACAATTAATTTAAGTACAATTAATTTTATTTTTAATTTCTGAATTATATTATACAGAATTTTTTTGTTTTTTAAATTCATTCGCAATTATAAAAGTTACAGCTATGAGAGTAATACAATGTCTGGCGTTGTTGGTGGTTTTGTATTTTATAATTGAGCATAATATTGGACGTGCCTTCGGCCCGTCAAAAACAACAAAAGCCCCCCCCTGCCATTACAGCGCTACGCGCTGACTTTTCTAATTTTCAGTCAAAAAATGAGACACATTTTCAAATTGTTTATTTTATATATTTTTAACATGAATAATTGAGTTAAATACCGTTGGAAATGTTGTAAAGATAAGATAATTTTAACGCAAGTACATTTTTTTGATTTTTTTTTTTGTTATAAAAATTCATAATATAGAGTACATTGTCCAGGTTGCCATTAATAATGCCAGATAATCAGGAAAAGTGTTCTTTATTTGTCTATTTATTAAGCAGAACTTTAGCACTAGCAAACTTTCTAGACAGTAGTGCCACTCTGTGCAAGCCTTAATAATCAGTATATGCAGCAATGTTTGTGCATAAAATTCCCATTTAGTGCCTATGCATTTGACAACCCCAGACTAGTTTCTAGCTTGTGGCTTTCATCAGTGAGATTTTTGGATCTGAGAGCACTATACCTGGATCTACGGATCTAATGCAACCCTCCCAGCAGCCACCTTTTATTTAGATAACTATAAAGCTAGGAGCTCAAAATGAAAACCCATTAATGTTTTCAATCCAGGCTAATTTGCCTCTATAGTCGAGTAGATCTAAAGCCAGTTCAGCATCTATAAATTTTGGTATCCTTAGTTTATCAAAAAACACAGTTATCTTTATCTCATAGGTAGGAATGATATAAAACCACCAAAATATCACATAGTCATCATTTCCTATGTTTACACAATCTGCTATTACCAGTAGCAAACTTCCCATACAGTAATGTCACCCTGTGCAAGCCTTAATAATCAGTGGATGCAGGAAGGTTTGTGCATAAAATCCTCATTTAGTGCCTACTTATTCAATATCCCCAGACTAGTTTCTAGCTTGTGGATTTCATCAGTTAGGAGTCTTGGACCTCAAAGCATTGCACTTAGATCTAAGGATCTAATGCATCTAGGTGCAGTGTTCTTAGATCCAAAGCTCCTCATTGATGAAAGCCACAAGATTGAAGCTAATCTGGGGATATTATGTGAGTACACACTAGATGGGGATTTTATGCACAAACCTTCCTCATCCATTGGTGGCACTACTGTATGGAGAGTTTGCTACTATGTATTCACTCACAATAAACTAATAGCTAAAATATTAATCACACAGTTGTTATATGCATATTTAATTCAATTCTTGAGATTTATCAAAATAGAATTAATCAAATAATTGTAATATATTTTGTGGATGTATCTGATTAATTATGTAAAATTCAACACATTAGTAATTTGAATTTCATAAAGTAAATAGTTTTTTATATATATATATAATAATGATAAAGTTTATGGAAAAAAATTCTGCATTTCCAGAATATAATCATTTATGTGGTATTGATTACAAAGGACATCATATTTAATAATTGCCCTTATTTTATTTTTCACACTTTTAAATAAAGCATATAAACAAGATTTAAATTTATTTTGATTTCTGTTTAATGATGTGTTAGGGCTTGGTTCAGTTGATCAAGAGGATGTCCTTGACCTTAGTTCTATGAGTTTTCTATTGTCATAGTTTACAATCCAGAAGTTGGCTATTATCTATAGAATTTTATTTTCACAACGAGTTAATAGAAAGTGTTTAAATGTTCTCATTAATAATATGTTATAACTCTTAATGTATTAAATTGCATATTTGTTTATATTACAAACTGTATATCTAAAATTAATTTATTAATATATTTAGATGTTAATTAATATGTTAGAAGTCACAAATAATTTGGTTCTCTATTGTATTTTGAACTATTTTATACATTTTCTTGTATCTGAATTATTTTGACAATATATATATTTCCATTCTTTTGTTAAATAAATGGTAAATAATTTATTATAATCCTGCATCCATTCTGAAAACTATATTTATTTATGTTTAAATATGAGTTTTGTTCTCTCCTGCATCTGTGAGAAAAATATAATTTATATTATTGCAGAATAAGAACGGTTAAACTTTTTTAAATATTAGTTTTATATTAATTTGTGATGGAATAATGCATATTATTAATGATAAATATATGGATATCCTCGATTCTAAATAATATATATACTTTTTAAAAAACAGAGCATCCAAGCTTCCTCAATTAAGTTCTTTATGAAATATTGTACCAGTCAAAACATGTTTATCCATCTAACATGAGCTGGAACTCACAAACTGTACTTCAAACCCAGTCAAGCCCGAGATTTAGGTCAGGGACCAGCCTGAATTCGAACCCACTCTCTAAGCTCCAGATCAAACACCTAATGGATAACACAACAATGATGGCACATGAGAGTTAATTTTAAATCCAGCCCACTACAGAGCAGAGAAGACAATGAGACATCTATTAACTATGACTTAACTAAAATATATACACGCATAGCTGTATGTGTGAAAGTGGAGAAAAAGGAATTCGAACTACTCAAATAAGTTAGACAATAAAAATATAGTTTAATATAATGACAAATTATTAATTTACATATATGAATTATCTGCATACATTAGTATGTGCATGAATGAGCAAGCGGTCTACTCAATGGTATATAATTACATAATGTCATTCTCACTATTATTTCTTATATGCTCTCTTATTAAATAACATATACTATACATAAACACACATCTTTGGTGGGTCCAATATTAAGATGCCAATCAATTATTAGAAAGAATTTACATAAAATTGCTATTAACGCTTTGGGTTACGGTTCTGAAACATGGCGACTAACATTATTTCAGGGAGTGTTATGAGATTCATAACAGATATAACATAAACCATTTTCACACCATTACGGTCATGAAAATAAATAAAATACATTTGAAAACATATTTGAGTATATGATAAAATACTTAATGAAAATTCTTTTAATTAGCGCTAGTAAGAAGAACACTTTATTTTCCCCAAGGCAAATACTCTTAAATAGATAAATAAATTATGATGATGGGATTGTATAATAAAACTAAAATAATATTAGTAATTAATCTAGCTAGTAATATTTGGCATTTATATATATTTTGAGCAGAGTAATTTTAATATTATTACAGCACTAAAATTAGGTCATAAGCAAATGAAATAATAACATGAATAAGTAGCGGTACTAACATAGGCAGAGAACTCAAAGATAAGGTCATGCTTCTGGATGAAAAATGAAATCTAACACCCCCTTTTCTAGGGTAGTTCTTAGAGAAAAGTGGATAGGCATGGCATGGCCCAGACTTTTATTGGTATAATCGATGCGAGAGGCCTTTTTCTACGAAGAAGTGAATATGCATAGCGTGTGCCAAACTTACAGGAATCACCGCCAGAGGCATTTTTATACAAAATAAATGGTCCTGGGAAGATTAACTATCCTCAGGACAAGGCTTGAGAAGAAATCTATGGGTTCGAACTTGTCGCAACCCCCAGATTAAGAAGCACATATATACAATCATAAAGATGAGCCAAATGTCAGTAATGCAGTATGAATGAATGTCACTAAAGATCCTTGTTTGAATACCGTAATTTAGACAAATAATACGCTATGCAGTTATAATATATATAGACACAAGATTTTATTTAATAATTAAAATAGTAAAATTTAGCCCCTTTCCTTTTCTGATATTTAAAATAATTCAATCCCACCTTCATGGTTTTTATAGTAACTGGAATATTTAAATACAATATTTGAAATTTTAAGAGTTTGGAAAATAAAAGAAGACTGGCAGTTATAGAAAATAATTAATGTGTCACTCTTTCAGAATTTAATAAAAAAAACATTTTAAAAGATTTCAAAGCATTAATTAGCTTGAATGGTAGATTTACCATGGGTAGAATTACTTTATTCTATTCAGAGTTGAACAAATAATTTTATAATAAACCAACATAAAATGTTGATTCATAAAAACTAACTGGCGGACATATATCATATCATATATTTTGAGGGAAAGTTAAAAACCTTAATTAATGGAGATTTAATTGAAAGATAAAAAGGATTTTAGAAATTAAGTTTGCCAGGTTGCTGGAAATTGGCATATTAATAATAAGCAAGCAGATATATAAATCAAACAATAAATACATATAAATAAATGACCATACCAAAGTTAAGGAAAGTTAAGAGCATATGAGAAAGCATTCAATTTATAGAAATTATTTGAGAGCAAATTACATATTAAAATAAAAACAAAGTTAAATAATATATTAGAAGAAATCTTGATAGATGAGTTAGGCTAGATTTAGTTTGAGTGATGGCTTGAAAAGTTACCTTGCAATTTTAAGAGTCCAATTTAAAGTATGGCACATGCATGGCAATTGAAATGCAAGTTTTTCAATGGCAGCAAGCTTCTATTAACTTTCTAAAGTTCTTAGGTCAGGCTTTTACTTCACTCTTGGGCAGCAGAATGGTATTTCAGCAGATGATGACCCAATAGGGCTGAGAAGGGTGGTGGATTTACTACTACATCATTTATAGTTTCACAGTGACATGTAGCATGTTATCAATACAGTTATCTCAATAGTAGCTAATCTGTTGGTGATTTAAAATCTGACAATTTTATACTCTGCCCAGGTATTTCTGGAATGCTTTTAATTACTTATCTCTAGCTCAAACATAACCTTTAATCTAACAGAAATTTTACATTTCTTTGTCCATTGTTTTTGAAAGATGCAACTGTTAGATAACATTCCAAAAATATATTCAAATCTATTTCCAGATTGGAAATAGATTTGACAAAATGTTTATAACAAAAGTACAATGGTTAAACTTAATCCCCATTTTATTTTAAATAAAAACTTTAATTAAAATTTCCTTCCCCAGATTAAAATAATAGTGTTACCAACCCTTTAATTATTTTTAGACAATTAACAGTTGCATATTCCATCTTGGATTTTATAAAATATATAGTTTAATAGGAAAACAAGCAATTTAAAAGAAAAAGTTTAAAGAATGACATGTAATAAAATATTTGAAAATCAATATTGTTAGTATGTTTTTGCTCTTATGTATATATATTTGAGCCGCACCTATTAACTTTAATAAAAAAAAGAACTAAAAAAGAATTAATAATAATTAAAAAAAATGTTATTGAGACATTAAAATTTTATAACTTAGGCACGCATCTCAAATATATACATAATATATTGTGAAATGAATACAGATATCAAACTTTATTTATTACATAATATATATATACTCGACAAAAAGAGCAGGATGGGATATAGGATTTGAATACAGGTTAGTAGATGGAACTATGAAGCTCAATCTTAAGCTAAGATTGACTGCTTCAATATTAAATAATGTATATGTAATCTATAACTTATATAAGTCACAGTTCTTTAATATAATAAATTACATAATTTCCTTTTAAATAAATTTGAGCATTATATCAAATATTATTTGAATCACTTTTGTGGAGAAAAAAATAAAATCATTAAATTAGATGAATTTAATTTATATATTTTTTATTATTATAATTTTGATGAAAAATACTTATTATTATTTATTCATATTGAATAGTATTTCAAAATTTATTTTATAACCTTTTTGATATTGATACAGAATTTTTATCAATTAATGTCAGAATATTGATGACTTGAAGAGTTTTATTTACTGGAAATAACACATCACCATCTAGGTTACATCTAATCTATGTTTTGAATAAAAAAGGCTATGGAAAATGCAGTGCTAGTATTTTTATTCGAAGGCCAGGCTGCAAGAAACTGATCATGAGGTTTGTTTGCATGACCAATTCTTATATAAAGTTAATTATGAATGGAAAAATAAAAGTTTATTCCTGAATAATGGTTTTGTTCTAAGAATTTCATCAATGGAAACTATTTTGTATAAAAGATATTTCAAAGTTAGGGGAGTGTGAATGTTTCATTATTTATTATCAAATATTTTTTATTTTGAGCAGTAATCACATTTACAGAATGATTCCAAAGTTCCTGGTGGTTTATAAGTCTAATGGATATTCCAATTGATTTTGTTCCAAAAATTGCAGATTCATGTACTATCATGGACATATCATTTTTACCCCATTTTTACCCCGTGATGTTGAAAATAGAAGTAAAATGATGGATTAAAACCTAAAATGGATAAATTCTCAGCTGAGTAAAGAAAAAAAAAAGGCAAGATAGAATTGGTACAGTTAATGCATTACTTGTGTGCTGAATTATCACATGACCTTTCCTAGCTATTAACTATATGATTGTAGTTAAAATAACATTTTTGAGCAACAGTTTATTCTATTAAATATTTTTTATAATAATTAATTTTCAAAATGTAAGTTGTAAGAAACTACAGGTAAAAAAATTATGAATTCCCCCCCCCCACACACACACACTCCTCCACCACCACTCCTTTAATGATTTGGGGGCTATTTTAATATGCTCTCACACATGCGTGTATTATGAGAATTTTAATAGTATTTGTTTATAATTACATAAAAATAAAAATAAAGTACTTTAAAAAAAAAAATTAAATTTAGTAACAAACTTGCTATTATTATGAGTGAATAATTTATTTTATAAATTTCTAAGGGGTCCATTTCAGACATGTAGTCTCTCCCTTCTCAGATTTATAATCTATTATTAAAAAAAAATCATTGAAAATTATTTAATATTTGATGAGAGAATATTATTTGAAAATCAAGTTTTAGAAACTGCTAAGAAAAAAAAATCACTACTTTTTATTTTATTCTATTTAACTGATCTGTTATAAATGAAGAAATCAGACATGATAATATCATGATATTAGGATTACAAATTTGCATATAATAGTACGCAAATTTGTAATGCACCCATTTTTAATAATCAGTTTAATAATAAATATTTTACGTAATTTATCAGTGAAATTTTATATCCCTCCCCTTTAAGTAGAATTTTTATTTTAAAATCTATTTATAGAAGGATAATAAATGTTTCTTTTTACATTAATTTTCTTTTATTTTTACATTATTTGTAAATTTATATTATGTTTTTTTATAAATATTTTTTCTGTTCAAGTACTTTTTTTATTAAACTTTGATATCACATTCATTTTTTTTTTTTTTTTTTGCAATTAGTAATAAATGTGATTAGAATTGCAAGCTTAATAGATAAAGGTTCTTGATTGATTCTTATTTGAATAAAGTTTTAAAAAACACCTTTTTGTCAGTTAATTGGAATTATTGTACTCAAACTACCACTACTATGTTTGGATGCCACAACATTTCCTGAGCATCTAACCATATAATTTTACTATTATTGTAAATATAATTATTTTAAAGTTTATTTTTTGAAGAAATCTCAAGCCTTTAAAGAAATATATATTTTAAAAAATATAGTAGTATATAAATAAAGCTACCAAGAAAAAAACAAAACAAAAATATTAAAAAAAGTTATTTGGAACCCTCAAGTTGATTTATTTAAAGCTAATTGCATTAAAATTTGGCCATTCGATATAATTCTTCCAAACCCCCAACAACTAAATTTTGTTCAGACAAACAAAGTAGGACGTGGAAGTAGTAAATGATGTATCTTTGACTTCCATGCAATTTTAAACAATGTTAAAGCAAAAAAAGCTTACTTATCAATTCAGTTAATTAACTCCCCCATTCAAGCAATAATTCACATTATTTATTCTATTGTAGAGCCATCTATTGTAAGCTTGAGTAATAAATGGATATCATAAGATATTATTATATTCACTTCACTAAATTAGTGATCAATTATATAAAATAAAATTAAATATTTTTTCTAATGCAGAGATTGAAAATGAGTAGACAAAGTCACATATGGCTTTTAATTGATTCTGATTTTAAAAAATTTAAATTGGTAATCAAAATGTAAATATTAATGTCTAAAAGGCAAAAATTATGGAGAAGTAAATGAGATTAAAAAAGAGAATTTTTTTTTCTCAAGTCTAATTTCTGTGATGTTCATATTTAGAGATCTTGATTGAAATATAAACAACCTTCTGTCTGAATTAATGCTTTCAAATTATTAAAAAAAAATTATATGATCAAGTCAGTCAAAATCAGGACAATTTTAATACTAAGAATATTTTTTTGCAATTAAATACTATTCACACAATGAAGAGAAATAGCACAAAATAGAATAAAATAATTAATTTTTTTCAAATAACTTTAAATAATCCAAACAATGAATTTTACTGTATGCTATATATATATTATACAGTAACATGAAAGCTTAATTTCGTAGAAAAATTGATTGGTCAAATTGTTTAAAATTATTGGAGGTTTATTTATTTAATTGGTATTTAATAAAAAAGATGTATCTAAATATATATTTACAAAAGAACATTTCTTTATCTTTAGAAATCCATACACACATGAATTTTTATGAACTTCTGCAGCTCTACATAAGATATGTAATCAAATTTTTAATATAGATAGAGAAAAGTTGCCTAATAAACCATTCACTAGTTCCATCAAATGCATGAAGGATAACACTGAAATTAAAAGTTGTTCATACAGCTGAAGAAATTCAACAGTCCACAGTGTGCTAAATTTCAATTATACCAGGTTATGGAAAATTTTTAGTTAGTATGAGATAAAAATTTATTAATTTTCCAGAGCAAACCATTATAATAATGCTTAACACAATTTCACAAAATTTGTAATTGCAGTTACTTTTAAGTATTAATTGGTATTATTGCACAAAGAATTTGAAAAGTCAAACTACAATCTCTTTTTGTCACAGAGACTATTATTCTTTCTAAAACAATTGAATTCAAATTTTCAATTGAACAATTTACATAAAAATCACCCAAATTACTATTCTATCTTCCAAAAGATGCATCAAATCAAATCGTATTAACATTAAAAATCTCTCATTTGTCTAAATTTTCACCTGATAATTCTTCTAATATTGAAACAATAGATATAAGAATACTTAAGAGCAATAACAAAAAAATGCAATTGTAGTACTTCATTCAAGTCAGTATGAAGATCTTAAGAGCAACAATTCACTCTATCACTCTTAATTTAAGTCATCTACTATAAGCATGAGTAAACAATGGATTCCAAATGATAGGGCTTTCCTATGACTAGATTCTGTCTTTTGATATTCATCACTAAGAAGCATTAGATTGTATATACACATACAGGAACATTTTTGCATCATTTATACTTGAGTGTGTAAGATTTTGAACTTAATCAATTTAATTGACACTAAATAGCCAATTCCTTAATGCTAGAGTGAATAATTCTTTTTTAATGCACATGTCAAATGTAAACTGGAAGAGTTGTGTAATATTTATTTTGATATATACAAAGATAATTTCAATATTTTATATATTTTTCTACTCAAAAAATAATAACCATTTATTAGAGAAATTTTTCTACTTATTACCAAGAAGCATGCTATGAAATACATTGTCAAAATTTATTTGTCAATGTTATTTTTTAAATCTCCTACTCTTTTATTCAATATTTATGGATCTCTTCATATGAGAAAAAAATGTTGCTTCAACTCTATATATCACAATAAAAGTTATTATATTGCAGGTGCCCAGAACAATAATCTTAGGAGTACATTTTTATTGCTTAAATTTGTTCTATTAATATCTTTATATCTTTCTGACATTATCTCACTTACAAATTCTGATCTTTTTTCTATTTACTTATAATTATAGATTTAGAATTAACATTTTATGCTTCTTTCATTCCTATTATTTTAAAAATATAGTTCATTGGATGTTCCACACAAAATTTAATTAACAAAAATATGTCTAATGCATTTTGTGTGCTTTTAGAACATTTTCTGAATCTTAAATCACTATTTATTTTAGTATCATACAGCATCCTAAGTAATATATCGATTCTAGCTTAATAAATATCATTATGAACAACATATTTAGAAGGTGAGTTGATATGAGGAGTATATTAAAATCTGTCTTACATTAGGATTCCTCAAAATAATAAGAATTGAAATTTTATGAACTTTCTAACTAAGATATAATCAGTTTCCATACCTTGCAAAATATTTTCTATATTATATGGTTTAATTAGGACTACCATAATCTAAGCTATGTCATGAAATTTCTATATTTCTGGTATTCTTCTACTTCTTAGTGATAACCAGACTAGTTTTGGCTTAAATATTAATGCTTCTCTCACAAAATCTAAAAATAAAATATGTTATTTCAATCATTTCTCTAAATCATACATCGCTTATTAACTCAAGTATACTATACAAAATCAAATCCTGTATGAACTCAGTTGTATTCATAGCAATTTATATAAATTATTAGGGTATTACTACTTTTCATATTTGCTTAACATTTAAAAAAAATTTAATGTTTCTACTAAATCTTACTCTTTGTGTAAAAAAAAGAGATACCTTTATATTGTATCCTACTATCAATGAATTAAGTTCATAATTTAATTCATGACCAAAAATATTCACACATAGTCATAAACATTTTATTGGACTTATTCTTGGAATCACTATTTTTTTGCCATTTGCATTGAACAACTATCTAAGAATCTTGATGTTTTACAGATGCTAAATTATGAATACTCTATAAATTGAAGTATCTTTAATAGAGAATTTAAAGCAAAATAAATTATCATCATAAAGTAAGGTTTTTTTATTATTTTGAAATTCTCCATTTCTAATTTTGATGTATATATGTATTCAAATTAATTAAATTTTGTTGTTTGTTCTTAAAGAAACAGCTCCCTGTAAGATATCCTGGCATTTGAGATATTTTATGGTTGTTTATATTTTGATATTTGATTTGCATATTTCATTATTTATTAATCAATTTATTGTAAAGTTGTTGTTTTTTTCTAAATAAAAATCATTGTTTTCATATGTATATCCCACTAAATATCATGACATCGCTATACTGTATGGAGAATTTTGCCTCTGTTATATGTATATTCTTGAAATTTTTTGATAGTTTTTGGAGAGGTTAATTTGGTTTGTGCATGAATGTTGTGCTTATTGTAAAAAAAAAAAAAAAAATACAGTTATAATTTGACTGACTTTTACCACTTCTATAAACTCTCAGTTCATGATTTACTATTACTTTTTATTTTTAAATGAAAGATATTTTTTAGTCTGAAGAAAGAAAGAGATTTAACAGTTCCATTTATTATTATTACTACTACTACTAATCCCTGCATTCTGGTTTCTTGAAGAATTAAAATTTCTTCATTATTATTCAAATCAGCATTGTCAACTTTTTAATGCAATATTTATCATTATAAATTACTTTTTTCATAAACAATTACCATAGCTATTGTTTTTATTATTATTATTAATAGTATTATTATTGTTATCATCATCATCATTATTGCACCTACCATAAATTTTATGAATGGGAGCATTTAAGTACCTCCTATTAGTTCATTATTTAATTAAGTTCTAAGATATGTGTAATAACCAAAATTCAGAATTATCTATGAAAATACAAGGCTCACAGTAATGGTAAATTTTAAGGAAATTCCTTTCATCAGCTGTGTTGAGCCAAACATGATTTATCACAGATCAGAATTAGTTTGAAATTTATTTATATTAATCATATTTTATTTGCTTTATTTTAAAGTATGAAAGATGAAATACATAATTATTTTTTGCTTTTTAATTTGTTACAAATAGCACTGGACTTATTTACAAAAACAGCATTGGGATATATACAAAAAAAAAATAATACTATTTCTCAGTGTCTTTCTTTTTCAGTTATGCGAAGTTGTTTATCATTGTTATATAAATATTTACACTAAATATTAGATTTTCTGTTTTTTTTTTTTATTCTGTGAGGCAATGACATCATGTTACAAGCTTGAATGACTAAGTATTTAAATGGGTGGTTTGTTAGGATTGTTTTTGGTGTGTTTGGGAATGTGCTGGAATATATTCTGGATTGTTGAAGATGAACATGCATCTTATGTACCTATAAAGGTGCTGAAAAATATCAAATAGTTGTTGAATATTTTCTTTAATAGCTGTAATATCAGGTTATGAAATGTTGCTAATTTGACACATTAAAAAAAAAGGTATTGTTGTGTTTCCTGTTCAAGATGACATAGAATTTATATACTTTCTATTTGTAGTTTCTTTTTGTTCTAAGAAAATAGACATTGGACGGAGCTTACATATTGTCTTTTAAAATAAAATAAAAATATTTTGGTTTCAGGGACTAGAACCAAATTTTCTACTTAGTTGTTTATTATTTAGGCATATGATGGTTTCTTTTTCTGACTAAGAGGAAGATTGAAGTAAGTTAAAAACTTCCCAGTATGGAAATTTATGTTTGGGTGTGCAGAAGGTAAAGTTTTCAATGTTTAAAAGTGATTCTATAAGTGTTTCCAGTCTTCATAGGAGGGAAGTTTGTCTATAGGGGTATCTATAGGAATAATTTTAAATGTAGGTGCTAAATTCAAATAAGTTAGTGTACAGACTGATACTATATTTAATGTTTTTTGGATCCTAAATATTTCCAAGTCATGTAGTCCAAGTCCATTTTGTGATAAGATTGTTGTAATCTTTTAATTGATATTGCAAAATTTTTTGTTCCAGAGTAATTTCTATATAGATTGTTAATCTGATTTCTGAAAGCT
Organism: Epiperipatus broadwayi; assembly: GCA_028023455.1. Taxonomy (NCBI): domain Eukaryota; kingdom Metazoa; phylum Onychophora; class Udeonychophora; order Euonychophora; family Peripatidae; genus Epiperipatus; species Epiperipatus broadwayi. The sequence goes on from JAQFVV010006199.1 coordinate 16,524,753, forward strand.
TTGTTAAATAATATTATTGGGGTGTAGTAAGCAATTCTTGTTAATGCTAGCTTATTAAACAGTGTTATTTTTGCTATTGACAGATAGGCTTTTGATATGAAATGCTGTATATTCTCAATTTTTTTAAAAAGTTTTTCTTGAATTTGCCATTGCATCTCTGGTTGAATAAAGTGGAAAGGAAAACCTAAAAAATAGGTTGGAGATCTATTGAAAGTTCCTGTGAGCTTTTTTCCTATATAAATTTGACATGAACTAGATTTATCTAGGTTTACATTAAGTTTGAAATTGTTAGTGCATTCTGAAATTATTTTTTGGAAAAGGGTGAGATTTGTTTGTTGCTTGTTAAAAATACTGAAAGCTCATTGTTCAAACCTGATATGTATATAGCTGCAAGTTGGTCTTGTTTGATAAACAGATTAATGGAGACCCTTATGGAGTGGAATTGTATGGTATAATGAAAGATGAGATTTTTCCATTTAATGTAATAATGAGTTTCCCTGCTGAGTAGATTTGTTAATATGTAGAGTAATATTTAGGAAAGATGGTTTTTGAAAGCAGACTTATAAGTTTGTCTACTTGCACTGAAATAATAAAACTGAGTTTATGTCTAGTTGCACTTCTGCAGGACTATTTTTTATTGTTTCTGACTTTATCTATTACTGTTTTAAAAATTAAGGCTGCCTGATTAGTGGATGAAACTTTTTTTGCATATTGTGGCTTTGCTAATAGTGAATAGGATGTATAGTTTTATATTGTCTTTAAGAGTGCTTTCTAGTATTTTAGTGCCTAAAAGGCTCATTGAGATTGGTCATAGATTATTTAATGTAGATTCTTTGTCTAGTTTTTTTTTTTTTTTAAGGAATGGAACTAATAAAATTAGATAGAGTTCTTGGATTTTGTATATATTTTAGAGAGAAAGTTTGCAAGATTATCTAGGCATTGTGTGATAAAGAAATGCAAATGTGTAAATATTTCTTTAGGGGTGCTTTGTAAAGTTGGGTAATATGTTTCTGATTATGTGTTGATTTTAGGTAAAAATTCTTTAGGTGCAAATGTTATGTCATTTTAAGATGACTCTAGGATATTGTGTGTCTGGATTGAAGGGTGTCCTTTTTTGAAATTTATCTTTGAAGTGTGTATGGATGTATTCCAACATGAATTCACTACTAATATAGATGTCTTGTTTTTTAGTAATGGTTGGAACTCTTATAGATAATGGTCAGCCTAATGATCATCTCATATATTGCTTGGATTATGAGTGTGTTTGTTTTGAAAAATTTTGCATTTTTTGATTGCAAGATATTCTGGAAGCAAGGAGTTAGTTGCTTTGTATGCATTTTTAAGCACAAGAAATGTGGGATGGTCTATATTGGATGCTGATGCTGATTGCTTTTTGGAGTTTTTCCATCAATTCTAAAAACTCTGTGGGAGAGGAAGTACCTTTTGTGATATACAAGATTATGTTTGTGAATGCACACCATTCTTGTATTGAATTCATTTGTAGTAGCTTGATTTTATTTAAATAAATATATACCTGTGCAGAGAAACTATGTGATGGGTAAAGAGAGTTAGTGCTGAGTGGTCTGAGAAAAGTGAGTTTTTTAGTTTTATCTGCATTAAAGTATATAATGAAGGTGAATAGAACACCAGGTCTATAAGTGAACAGTGTTTATTATTGTTGAAATATATGGATTGAACGATACAGAGTTTGCAGGAAGAAATACTTCTCCACTTATTAGAGGGAAAACAAGTATATATAACCATTTATTTACAGATTTTCTATATATTATGTTGGTATCTTCTGTGACTACACATGTGGGGGAATTGGCTAGTTTTGAATTTAGTGTTAAGATTATTCTATTGGTAATTGTGTAGCCTTAAGTAAATAAATAAATGAGATGTTTGTTATAATTGCTTCGTGAAATAGGGCTATTATAAATATATGGGAATCCATAAATAAATTTTTTAATGAAGTAAATAGACTTTTTTTTACTTATTATTATATCTGTTTTTGCTGAAAGATTATATATCTTTGGAAAAGGCAATGAAACATTTTTGTTCTAAAATAGTTAGTTGGATTTATTTGAGACCTGTTATAGATTTTGGTTCTATTGCACCAGTATATGTAGTTGAATGTCACACCACTTGCCTATCTGATTTATTTTGTCAATGGAAATCTTTCCCCTGGTATTAAAAACACCTATTTGTATTGCATAATTAAAGATTATCAATGGAAAAAAAGACTTAAATATATAAATTGGCTAAGAAAAGGTTGTGTTATTGCTATAAATTTAAAGTGATAAATATTCTATTGACATATTTAAATTGATGTTTATTTATAATCAATGTATTGAGTGGAAATTTTAGATGTTGTTTTGAGTTTTACTGTATATGTGTTTGTTAATAATGTGAAGTCCCTATTCTTCTACAACAACAAGCATCACTTACTTCGGTAGGGTGATATTCATCATTGGTGAAGATTTTTAAGTCTGAGTCTTTTTTTGTGTGTTAACTTTTTTGCTGCTATCCATTGACAACTGTAGCTGGAACAGATCAGCTACTAATTTAGTCCATTATCTCTGGTGTCATTTTATTCATTATTTGCAGAATTATATTTTCTTTGTCTGTGATATTCTTACTTGTCTTAATATTTTTTTTATTTCTTCTGTGATTTTGTTGAACTGAATTTCTAACATTGCATTGGTGCAAGGGTGCTATAAATTATAGTCAATATTTTTTAACAAACCTTAACTATTTTTATATGAATATATTTATAAAAAATATATTATTTACTTCATAAAATTAATGATTTTTAGTGAATTGCTTTTTATCACAATTTGAAAATATGCTATTGTTGAATAAAAATAATATTGATCCATAATGGTATTAAAAAATAGAATTACAAACCTCTGTTAGTGGATAACATTAAATACAAGATTAGCTATGCAGCTTTAAAAAATAAATAATTGGATGCCTTTATTGCTTTAGAATTCATAATATAGCCATCGAAGTGTCAGAACTATAATCAATCCAAGAACATTAGCTCCAGAATCTGACACATTATCATTGCACTAAACTATGCAGACCATAATGGCATTGTTTTTGTTAGATAAGACTCATTATAGAGTGATTTGCTAATTAGTTGCCATGTTCCAAATATTTGGAAAAAGATATTGTATGGATTAATATTATTAATATGTAAAGCACTTATATTCATCATCATTAATAATGTGCTACAAATAAGATTTTACATCATTTTGATAATATTTTCCAAGGTGAAAGCATTTTGCTTCATTTTTCAAATATTTATATGTGTGCTCTTAGATCAGTCAATCTTTTTATTCTTCATAGATTCTTTTAACATTTTTTACAATTCCTTTACCTGTATGAATATAAACTCAACTCTTCTTTCATTTCGTAATCTTTTTAATAAATACATTTATTTTCTTATTCAGCAATTCAACATTACTAATCCCATTCATTTAATTTACCTTTTTTATTCACTATGTTTCTTCAATATCCCATAATTTTGTTTTCTCAATTTTATAATTCTCAAAGAATCTGTACTTCATAAAGCTGCAATTCAACAAAACCTTTAACAAACTTTTATTTTATACAAACTTCTACCATCATTAAAAATTTGTTTGGCCATTGTAATTTCTATAAAATATTTGTTGCTATAATTAGTTTGTATCATTTTTTTCTTAGCTTGTTACATCTTTCATAATAAAGTATCCTTACATCTAAAAAATATTGAATATTATAGCAACTGTCAATAATTTGATGTTTTTATTTGGAAATGTTATACATTTCAGAAACATTTCTTTCCTCTCTATTGCAGACATATATGTCGTAAGCTTGAAAAATCACTGGATCCTAGATGTTAGTTCTATTATATTTTCATATTTAGATTAGATTTTGGCTTACACCTGTGACTTTGAATATAAAACTGAGATTAATGCAGTTTCTCAACTAGTAGCCTGATTTAAAAAATAAAGTATAGAACTTATCCAACTTTATTATTATAGTTTTGTATTTGTATTTGTGTGAATAAAATTTCTCAGTCAATTAAAGGGGCCTAAAGTTAGTGTAATAATGCTATCATTAAAAGACATAATAACTTTGATTCAACTCTCATTTTAATTCTGTAAATCCCTATTTGTTTTTTTTAAATTCTATTACAAATTAAGTCATGCTTATTTTTCTTCTAAGTCAACAGAAAAGGAAGAAAACACCAGAACAATATTTTTTTAAAAAAATTTTATTTATGGATCTGTGTGATTTTTAGCTCAGTAGCAGAGCAATAGATTTAAGAACTAAAAGTTTTTTAATTAAAGCCCAATCTATAATTTTCAGTATTTAAACATTGTATGACTTTTCTAGGCCATTAGTTATTTGCTTCTTCTTCTTCTTTTTCTTATTATTATTATTATTATTATTATTATTATTATTATTATTATTATTATTATTATTATTATTATTATTATTATTATTATTATTATTATTATTATTATTATTATTATTATTATTATTATTATTATTATTATTATTATTATTATTATTATTATTATTATTATTATTATTATTATTATTATTATTATTATTATTATTATTATTATTATTATTATTATTATTATTATTATTATTATTATTATTATTATTAATAATAATAATAATAATAATAATAATAATAATAATAATAATAATAATAATAATAATAATAATAATAATAATAATATTAATAATATTAATATTATTAATAATAATAATAATAATAATAATAATAATAATAATAATAATAATAAATCTTGGAATAAAAAAGTTTGCTTATTAAAAATAATGAGAAAATTCAATTTTTTTAAACTTTTGCCTATGTAAATTATTCAGTTTTTAAATGTTTTGAATTTTATTACTGTGATTATGTATTTATGACGTGTGTTTATATCTGTATGTTTTAGTATAAAATAATGCAAACAAGCTAATTAACATATCTATATACTTGATATGTATGTATACATCATACATATATTCACTCTTCAATTATCTTCAAATATTTATATTTAAGAGAGATTTCATTTTTGTATTATTATTTTTAAAGTCTTTATTTATATATGTAAATACATATATTTCTAGTTAAATATGTTTAAACAAACACACAAACATTTTTAAAAGTGTACATACCCAGGAAACATTTATGGTAATTCTTACATAATGTTTATTTTTGGGGATCCCATATGTCTTATATAATGTTTATTTATATCATTTATTATTTACTGAAGTTTAATTTGAATTTATAAGATGTAAAGTAAAAGACATTTAAGAACAAGCTTATGTACACAAATATTCAAAATTTTCAAGAAAGAAATACAGTATATCTATATATCACTTTGACATTACAAATAAAACCACCTGCTCCTTTCTCTTTTAATATTTGGGTGCATTTATTATTATTATTATAGTCAAACAAAATGTTGAAAATAAAGCTTTGAACTTACATATACTGTATTATTTTTTTTGTCAAAAATATAGCAATAAAGTCCTTTATATTATTTTTATTGTATTACTTACTTGTGAAATTATATATTATATATGTATATACAAAAATTTGAAAAGACTAATAGGCTATCATTTGCATAAAGAATTGTTTATATCCCCTTTAGGGAAAGAATAATATAAAGTTTGTGTTTAGTAGACAAGCCTCAACATCTCTGAAAGATTGACCTCTGACTCATTAATACTAGGTATTTGGGGGAGATTATAATAAATTTTAATTTCATTCTTATGTTTATAATATTGCTTATTTGTCTGTGTTGGTATTGTATGAATTAGAAGATTATTATTTTGAGAAAGAATAGCATTGCTGGGAAATAATCTTTTCATAATGAGCTAAATTTGATCCTTCAAAATGTTCAAATAGCCACTGTGATTCTTCAGTTAAAGTAATAATTGTACTAACTTTTGCTGTGATTTTCCTATGCAAATCATAGTAGTTCTATTACCATGTTCACAGTTGGAATTAACACTAAGATTGACAAACTTTTTTTTGTCAATTTCCAGATTTAAATCTCTTCAGTGATTGGATAAAGCATCAAAAGACTCAGCCAATATTGTTTTTTTTTTGTATATTCATCAGATCACTGCCTTTGCATCATGATATTAATATCAGTGATTTAGCGCATTAGTAGAGTGATGAATTCAAGATCATGCACAAACTTCATGCAAGCTTTTATAGTAAACTATTTGTTCTTTTTTTATAGTGACTCTGAAATGGCAACAGCATTAAATCTAAGCTTGTGAAAATTGTGATGGATTATTTTGATAGTCATTCTTATAAGAACAAATGGATGTTGATAATTGTGATTTATTTATTTTTTGGTCATATTTTGGATACTGATGCTTTGGCTATTTAACTCAACAGTTTAAAAGTGTCAAGACCTAAATCAATGACTCTTTTTTTCTAGACTTATGAAATTGTTAATTTCTTGAGAAATATTTATTATTTTGTTTTTATGGTTTAGCTGTTAAATAATATGCTATTATTTATATATTTTCATTTCCATGTTACATTATGTCATAAATGTAGTGTTAATCATCAGGGATTTCAATTATATTAGTTATGAATAGCTATAAAACTATTATACTTTTTTAATGATAATTCAAAACCCAAATATTCAAGATATGATAATTATTAAAGTATATAAATTAATTTAAGTCAAAGAGAATATAATGAAAAATCCATATAAAATTAACATATTCAAATATAATTCGAAAAATTTGGTCTGCTTTAAAAGTTGTAATAAGGAAGTTAGCTCCATAACAAAATAGATTTGTTAATCAACTTGTCATAAATTTTAATTAATTTTGAGTATAAAATTTTATAAATATGTAATCATATTTATGAAAAAAACAACAACAGCTTCTTAAAAATAAAAAGGTAATCATCATAACTATTTTGTTTAAAAGATTGTGCTATTATTTTACTTGTAACTATGTTGAATTATTTCCATTATCACATTTTAACTGTAAAATGCTTTTAGAAAAATTCAAATTTTATTTAAACTTTTCAAATACATTCAATTGTTCAATTATAATACAAAGATTAACACATCATTTTAAATATTGTTTTCATCTTTTAAGTCTTACTAGTATTGACATGGGGATCAAATTAGTGCTTTTCAAATTTGTGAAAAAGAAATTTAAGATAATGATCTAAAAGTCAGTAGATTTTTATATACTTGTTTTGAGGGTCTCTGATTTCTTCTTTTTTTAAAGTGTAAGGTTAATGATGGTTTTCATACATTATGGATTATGACACTAGGTTGATTAGTCATTATTTGCTATTATTATAAGAAAACCTCTTTAAATTTTTATTTTTTTCTTTCCAGTAGTTTTGTTTTTTCTAATCAAATCTACCATTAGTACACATATGGACTGCTACTTTAGACCATTTGTTTCTCCCTTTAATCATTTTTTAGTAGAGTGGCTAGTTTCACCAATATATACTTTTCCACATTTACATATTTTATAGATGCAGTTTTCATTTCTCAGCATTTCAAGTCTAGATTTTGTAGAGGTTAGAATTTGTCAGAGTATTCTGTGGCTTTCAATTTTATATTGTTTGCAATTTTTTTTAGTTTATTTGCTAGCAATTCTGTGTAAGGATATATTACAGTGATTATATTTTTTGTTTCTTCTTATTTATTTGTCTTTTTTCTAACTGATGGATAACCATTCCTTATGAGAGTTTGTTCTGTGTATGACTTTTATTTTTCTCAATTACTGCTTCTGGACAAACTTCTTTTGCTCTGTTTCATAGTAATAATATTATTCAACATTTTTTGTGCTTTTATCATGACACTGTATATATATGTATTTCCTTATATGGGTTTTCTTTTAATTGTAGTTTTGATTTTTCCATGAAGAACTCTTGGCATAAATACATATAAGAATGCTAATTTTTATCTTGTTCTAATTGGATTATAATTTCATAGAAGATATATAATTGATATGTATCCAGAATGTTTGTAATATTATTTTATTATAAGGCCATACAACAAATATATTGTCAACATAAAGAATCAAGATTTCAGGCAGAAATGCTGTATCATTTATGACTAGTTTCAAGTTCTTTCATGTAAATATTTCTGATCAGGGGTGACAGTGGTGAACCCATAAGTATTTATTGATTTTATTGAAAAAATTCTCTGTTGCATTGAAAGTTTGTTGTTATGCAAAATATTAAGAATTCTATTATATATAATCAATAAGAAGAGTTGTTTTGATTCGCAAGTCATTATGTTCTTTTAATTTTTTTTATATTTACAATAAGTAATTTTTCATCATAGGTTATATTTGTTAATAATTTTTCTGCACCAAAGCTAACTGTATCATTGTTTTCTATTTTAATGTTCTTAATTAATTTTACAATGTACTTAAAATCCCTAAAAGAGGATTCTCATATGTCAAGGGATTGGGATAAATATTGACAAGTTTTGTAAAAGAACATATTTTTATGAATTTTTATTAGGTAATAGAGAAGTAAAGTTTTCTTAAATATGTTAATTTTTTTTCTGAATCACTGGAATATTTGCAAAGCTTATGGCTTTGTTTCTGTAGCTTGTATAGAATCATGTTTAGTACTGTCAAATGTGAGCAGCTTTTTTTATTTTGTTATCGTAATAAGTAATATCCATTACAATTATACCATTATTTTATTCAGCAGAAAAAATGATTGTAAATTTGTCAAATTTGGGATATTTACTGACAAGTGTTCTTTTTATACTTCAATGTAATTCTTTTATTTTGAGTGATTATGGAGATATTAGATGATGTGATGGAAAAAGTAATTATTTTTCTTGAACAGAAGTGTCAGCATTTTTAGATGTTTAGAATTAAGATTTCTAACTGATATAGCTGCTAGATTATTTGATAAAGTATGATATTTAATGTGACCATGTTATCTAAAAAAATTTATTTTGACATCTTTGTATTTTTTCTTCCATGTAATTCAAATAAAGTCATTTTCTTACTGATTGAAACACCTTGTGATGTCTTGATCAGGATCTTTTTTTTTTTAGCAAACATTTTTTATTTAAAGTTAGATATTTGAAAAACATTTGAGCATTGCTCTCTGAGTAATTTTCTCACCTCTTTGTGATTGAATTGGAAATAGTTCAACAAATAATTTACAAGTTGTAACTATTTGTTTGTAATAATAATCAATACTTTATATTAATATTCTAGTTCTTTTATTCTATTAATAAATATAAAGATAAGCCATAACTCTAACTGTACTAAAACAAATCATTAGCTTTACAATCCTATTTTTATAGTTAGAACTTCAGCACTCATCCGATCAATTCAGATTAATTTGGAAAGTTTGTATTCTAGTTAATAAATCATTTACCAATTTATATAAGATCATTGTGTTGCTAAAGCTGCATATCTGGAAAAAAAAAACAACCTGATTTTAATCTGAATAAATTTCTGGGGTTCTTCTAGATTTGAAATTCAAGGGGGAGATATGAAAGGAAGGTCTATTAACCATATTATTCTACAGAGTTTGTTCATTAATATTAATGGTTTATATTATTTTTATGTTTAATGTTAGTAGCTATTTTTGTTATAATTTAGGGATAGAATAAGACTTGATCAGATATAATGTATTATATGGATTTTTGGTTTTATTTATACTAAATTTAGAGGGATTGGTAATTAGAAAAACACTCAAAAACATATTTTTTTTAAAAAAAATATTTGTTTTATCAAAGGCATTTTAAGAAATAGTGTTACATTAAATACTTATTACTGAAATTTTTTTTTTTGTTTATGCTCTGGTTTAAATGCAAATATAAAAAAAACTTAAGTTCTGTTTACAAAATAAATATTAAAAAAAAAGCATTATTATTATAATTTATAACTTATACTATTTTATAAAACTCAGGAAGTCTTTTGCAATAGACATAATTAAGTAATTTTACATAATTTTGTAGTACTCAACATAAAAGATGGCATTGCAAATGTGAAATTCCATTCTTCTTTGGGGGTTAGAGGGGGAAAAAAAAAATGCTGAAAAAAAAGTGAAAAATTGCAGTATTTTGGACAACTAAAGTACTTTTCTTGCCAAATTTGTTACATCTTTTACTTATTTCACATCTTCTGATGTTTTATAACTTGACAACTTTTTGTTTTATTGATATTCTGACATACAATATTTAAAATAAACAGTTTATTGTTGAAATACAATCTCATCCCTTCTTTTTTGAAATTGGACTATCCTGTATCTCTAGAGGAATGTGGAGCAGCTGCTGATTTTGATAGCATGATCTGGTATCAGAATGCACACACAGATTGAAAAGCAAATCAGATTGCATTAGGATTTGATTTCTGAATTATATTTTGTTTCTTTGAGTTTATGTAGTGTATTAATGAACTCTTTGTGTTATTTTACATTTAACATATAAAAATGTGTTATGTAAATCCATGTACAGCATGAATTAGTTTTGTTATATTTGTGGCTAGGTTGTATTTGCCTCCAGTAATTATCATATGATAGTAATAATATGAAAAGCTTATGTCTTATACTTTGGTTATAAAATTGGAGAATAAGCCAAACATGGGCTCTGCAGTTTTGTTACAACTTTTGTTCAATAAATTTCTGATCACAGTTGCATGGAAAGACATATTCCATGCTATTTACAGTTTCAGTAGTATGGAAACAGTTAGCATCTCTCTCTATACAATAGTACCAGACAGTACAAGCCATAGTAATTAATAGATGAGTAGGCACTAGATAGAGATTTTGATGCACAAATCTAGCATCTGTTGATTACCATGGCTTGCACTGGGTGTACTACTGTATGAGTTACTATTGTTTTTAACAGATTGCATAAGCAAAAGAAATTGTATCATGTGATGTTTTAGTGGTTTAGTATAGAAAAAAACCCATGTAATTCATGTTAGATTTCTACAACTGCATGATATCCTATTTTAAAGAAATGGTTAAGAAGATGACAACAATTAGTTATTTTAAAACTCTTTTCACACTAAACACAGTGAGAAAATACCCATTTCAGAACTCCTCAAATGCATAATGGAGAGTGATGTAAATTATCTAGTAACATGAACAAAATGGCAGGTGGGCATCAATTGATCATGAACTTGTGTTGAGTGTTTTAAGAAACTGCACAAAATAAAACAAAAAGCCAACAACCAGCATTATGGAATTGCTCAAAAATAAATCAGAACTATTGGTCTTTAGGTTAAAACAATGGAATCACAGAAAATGTGAAAGTCACTTACTTTCACTGCTGGCAACAATGCTTTGTGCATTTCTATTTGGAAGAAAATGATTTTATTTTCTGTAGTAATGTCATTGGTGTTATAGAATGTACAATCATAATGAATGACATTTGCTTATAGACATTTCAATGGTCAGTTTGAATACACTGTTTTTTGCACAATGGCAATGTAATGCCTTCAGTTTCACTGACATATGCAACTCAAATAAAAGAAAGCTATAAAGTTCATACTTTTTTAGATTTGCAATACAAGACTTATAAGTGAATGAGTGTTTATAAAGTTATCATTGTTTTAATGGGACTACAGCAGGGCTTCACAAAATTATTTTGTTATCTCTGTAAATGAGATAGTCTTGACAGATTAAGAAAAATATATTGTATCAGTTATTTGTTTCTCTGGATGAAAATCATTCCATCCCTACATATTAAACTCAGACTCATGAAAGGAGTAACAATCATTTATCTATTATTTTCAATGATTATCACAAATAAAATCAAAGAGAGAAGATTTATTGGTTCTTAGATCAGACAACGTTAAAAAGATGAAAAATTAGATAGTCATTTGAAGAATAGCAAAAGAGAAACATGAAGGACTTTCAAAATTATATCAGATAGTTTATTAGGAAATATCAGAGCTGAAAATTTCTATCAGTTTGTAGATGAACTTCTAATACTATATGAGAAAATGGATTGCAGAGTCTCCTTGAAACTTCTTATGGTTTATCATCTCTATTAATTGTGGTACAGTCATTGATGAATATATGTTACCATTTTCAGTAGGATATCACAGTCACAAATGATGCTTGCAAGAAGAGATACTCCAGAAATGGAATATGAGAGACAAACAAAAATAAGTATTTGAAATATGTATGTGTAGTATCTTTTTAATAAAGTATCTTTAAACTCGGTGGGTTTGGTTTAGTTTTGTAACTTCCAAACAAGAACCAATGTCACATTTTCAATGTCATTTTTATATTCAGCAATTGAAAATTACTTAAGATTAATTAACAATGTCTCCTTTACAAAAACTGTGTTGAACAGTGTTGTGGGTGTTAATGTGTGGACTTGTTTAGTACTTACTACACACTTAAAAGCCATATGGATTTAGACATCTATTTTTGTTTATTCATGTCATCACATATCCATATGTGTATATGATGATTGAAAGGAAAATTTTAATTGTCTAAATGGGTAATAAAAATTAATCAGAGATATATCACAATTTTGATTAAATAAGCATTCATGTTTAGTGCATTCAACACTGCATCTAACATATACACTTATAAACTTTATAATTTATCATAATATTATTTTTATATTTGTGTTGTTCAAAATTTTTATTTCATTGTAATATTGATGTATAGTATTAAAATTCAATTTTAAAAGTTAGGGATATAATTTATTTCTAGTAAACTATATATATTTTAATATAATTAATTTGTATTTATCAGCACTAGTAGATTTTGTTAAAATGTATGCCTTTGCTGGCTTATGCATTGCCTTGTTTAATTTAAAAAATATATATATTAATTTACTAGGCAATTATTAATAGAAATAATTAGCAATAAAAAAGATCATTTGAAAATATGGCATTTCACACACACTTCATGTTGTGTGAATATTTATAATTAAGCATTTTAATAGTTTTATTTAAAATTCAAATATTTATTCTTTTAATAAACTGGTTATTACAATTTAATTTTATAATAACAATCTTTAATATCCTTCTATCTTAAATCAAAATTCAAGCATTAAATATGTTTTACTAAAGAAAATTTTAATGAGATAGCATATGAAACTTAACAATGTCTATTGTAATAATTGACAATCTATTTAAACCATTAGCAGTATTTTTAATCAACACATTACACCATATTTAATTTTTCAGATTTTTCTTGGTTGTACTTTTTAAACAAAATCTTATTTTCTGTTTTATCATTCCATTTTTTTAATAGATTTTATTATAAATGTAAATTCAATAAATAAAATTTATATAAAAAAATAAAATAGCAATTTTACAAATTAAAAAAACTAATAATAAAAGAAAATAGTCTAAACAAATGTTTTGAAGCACCATCTTTTATCCTGAATAAAAAATTGTTTTATTCAGAATATAATTTTTATAGTTGCCCAATAATAACTTTTGTTCATGGCAAAGTATATGAAAATTCTTCATATACAGACACAATTAGATATATTTTTAACAAATAAAATTTAAATATTATTGTGTATTTTTTTAAAAAAATAACTTTGATTTATATTTCTTTTGTAATTCTCTTACATTGTCACTTATTTTTATAGAATTCTTTATATAATTTATTTGACAAACATTTTTTTGTATCATTAATGATAAAGAATAAAGCAAGGAATTATGTTTTTTATTATTCTCTGAAGATTTTGTTGAGATTTTGTTTGGAATTTTTAAAAATCAATTTGGCAAAACAATTTTGTTTAGTGAGTTTCTTATTTCCATGGTTTCTTTCCAGCAATGTTGAATTCCTAGAATAGATATAGTATTGTTGGCATGATGAATAATAAGATTTTCTGTAGTTACTTAAGCAAATCATCTTAATAGGTTTCTTGTTTTATTGGTTGTAAACTTAGTAAATTCATTTGATTGAGCTCTTTATTATATCAAGAAGCAAATCGGGCATAAATCTGAAATAGATCATTGATCAATTAGCTAGATATTCTTTGATTAATCAATATGCTTTTATGAGACATTATAAAATAGATGAGATAATTCCAGCAGTTATTGAGAGTAATAAGTTTTAAAATAGATGCTCTTTTTTAAAGATATTTTTAAAATAATAATTGGTACTAGTTGATTAGCCACTGCACGCTGCTTGATGGCTCTGTTGCTAATCAAAAATCAATAGATATAATGTTACTGGGCTGATTTACAATTTTGTTATTATTTATTCAAAAACAAATAAATATAACAATTTCATCTGTTTTTTTTTTTTTACAGGGTTTTACATTTATTTTTCTTAAAAACACTTTTTTAAAAAAAACTGCATTTACTTTTTTTTCAGAAAACATTCATTTCTAAATTACATTAGACATGTCAGCACTTAGTGCTGGAATGTGCACGGAGGGGGCCGCTGTTTTTGACGATCCGAAGGATCGGTCAAAAGATGCAATACTCTGATAAAATATTTTAAAAGTACATTAGACATGGCAGCGCGTAGCACTGTATTGTGCAGGGAGGAGGACTGATGGTTTTGATGATCTGAAGGATTGTCTAAAACATGTGCTACTCTGATCAAACAAAAAAAATTATAAATATTAGAAATATTCCACAATGACATTTTGAAAACTATTTTATTAAAATAATTTACGAAACATTATTTAATAAAATGTAAGAATGCCATTTTAAAATTACTGTCTGATCAAACCAAGCTTATGTTTTTAAAAACAATGACAAACCACAGCCGTTTTAATAAACTCATAGCCATTCTTGCACAAAATACGCTTTTTGCATGATTTCTGTAAAATGCTGCTGGGACGTACACTTTTGCAATTCCTTTCATCTTAAAAAGATGTGTATGGAAGCACAGTGACGGGCTTACAATTATTACTATCTAAAACTATGTCAGGTCGTGTGAAAAAATCATTACTTTGAATGCACATGAAGAGTTATGGCCATTTGAATTGCACACACCCTCACATCATATCGTAGCGATCTGTGAAGTGTGCGCTATTTGCATAGTACCATGAAGCACAAAAGTTGGCCATAATATTTGTGTGCGATGCCATCTAGGCCTGCTTAGCAACTAATATGAACAGAACTGTTCTATAGGTCACGTAAACGGCATATTTCTGTGCTTTTGCATGGAATCAGTGACATCAAGCATCATGTGGCGGCTAATCAACTAGTACCATTTTCATAATTACAAATAATTTTAACATTTATCTGTAAAAAAAATGTATGAATACACATTTTTACTACAATTTCAATCATCTCCATTTTTTTTATATAAAATAAGAAATTTACGATGTATATATTATAATTAATTTTTAAGATATATTATGTAATTTCTCCAAGATTTTTTTGTTTAATTCCAATAATTTTCATTTTGACCTATTAAATGTTTGCCTTGTTCCTATTAAGGTGTTAAATTATAATCACTACTACTAATTTAAATATTTAAGGTTGCTTTTCTATCTAATGAATTTTATCTGTCCTAGTTGTTCACTTTAGTTTTGATGATTATTTTTTATACCATTCATGTATTCTTGCATGTGTGTTTTATCTCTAGCTGATCTGTATTTAAAAAGAACTAGCACCATGAAAAAAATATTTTCTTTTAACTTGTTATCTTACTGCTCTTAAACAATTTCATGCTTCAGTTATTGCAGATGTCCCTTTATTCTGAAATCCCTTTAAACAAAAAAAGTACTTTTCCATATTTATACAAAGGGAAAAAATCTTTTATATTTCTTGTCTTAGATTCATCTATATACAAAAATTCATTTTAATATCATAGATCAATCATTAAAATGACTTCTACAATGTATTCTCAAATTTACTCTTGAGATAACTTAAAATAAGTTATCACTCTATCTGCTTTATGTCATTTGATAAAAATGCAAATATTTTTTTTATAAAATAATTGGTAACAGATTTCATTTTTCAAATATTGTAACCTAGTGCCATCCAACCATTCATAATCTGATTCAGTTTAGTTAATCCATAGTAGCTAAAGAAACCTTTCTTACATACATAGTCATTCTGGTAATTTTTTACATATAACAACAAATGTAGTACTGACTAACTGTACTGCTGATATACATATCCTTAAGGTCAACTCAAGTACTATATGTCTTCTAATATCCTTCCTTATAGAAAGACCTATTGAATTAACTTTAATGACTAGCATCTCCTACAAATACCTTTTCCCATCTAGTGAACTAAAAAAGATTTCACTTGCTTATCAACCATTTACTCATGTTTCTTCGAAAATAAGTCTCCAATATTGTCATGTAATGTTAGTGGGCCTCTCAGAATGTATCCTGTTACAATACTAATATCATTATTTTAAGCCAATTTTATTCTGCAGTTTAAAGTGCATATTGATTTATTATTACTTTTTATCTATGGCTCATTATTACAATATTAATGTTTTTTATGTTTTCATTCATTGGAAATTTTTTTTTATATATATCTACTTCAAGTATATATACAATTTAACCACATACTCAAGTAATTGTCATAAAGTCTAAATTACAAGCACATGAAAAAATTGATTCACTTTTCATTTATCCATTTAAACTTATTAATAGACTTTAAATAAGACAATGTAACAATAGGAGGTAATACTTAAATTAGTAAGTATGATGCCAAACTTGCAACACTAACAGCTCAGTTATAGTGGATGATTTGTGGTCTATTTATAAAGCTTAGACCGCAAAAGGAAAATCTGCCTATTTTTCAATCTGTTTAAAATTTCAATTTTTTTATATTAATTGGTATGGCTGGTTAAATTAACTGTCGGATAATGGGATATTCAGTTTGCGAAAAATACCAAATTTAGCATTGTGCATTGATATATACATATGTGTGTATTATTTATAATTAACGTTTAATTTACGCATTTAAAATAAATTGTTGCAATTCATTAGAGAAAGAAATGCATTCATTAAAAGGTTATAGTTATGTAAATGCTTTTTAGAAAAAAATTGTTATTTATAAATATGCTCATATTTATATATATTATAAACCTATAGTTACGTGTATATAAAAATAGATGTTTTTTGTTTTTTTTCTTCAAAAATGCTCGAAGTAATTTACTAAGATAAAACATATCTGTAAAACTGAAATAATTTTTAAAAACTGATTAATTTAAGTGACTTAAATATAAGATCATTGCTTTTTGAAGTGATTCAATAAAGAATTCATTTGAAAATTCAAGCTGAACGAAGAAAAATTAAAAAAAAAAAAAATCAAAATCTTTTCAAGTAGCTTTTTTGAAATTGAGAAATTATAGTTTGATTAGCTCACTAGATGGAGATACCAGTTATTAAAAAATAAAATCCACTTAAAGATAAAATTTGCAGAATACATTAATTAAACTTTATACTACACTGTACATGAATTTGTGAGAAGAATTAAGATCTGAATCAAGATTGCCATTGATATACAATTTTTTTTTAAAAAATTGTTTTATGTTTTGTTATTTATGGATTAAATATATATGTGTACACAACAGAATTTTGAAATGTAAGTAAAGAAAAATAGAAAAATTAAGTTTTACATTACAAACATCAGATTGGTCTATTTAAGAATTGCAAGCAAAGAAAGTATTGATAAGAATCTTCAGAGAGAAATATTGTTTATTTTCTTGTCATATTGTCAAGATATTGATGAAATTGCTTGTTCTTTTTCTTTCCTCAAATTTTGAGATTATAAATATTGTCCTCTTATTTGGCTCTTATTATAATTTATTATACATTTTTAACCAATACTTATGTTGTAACTAATCCAATATGCATGCCCATGCAGTTTGGTATCAATTTTTAGCCAAGGAAAGAAAAAAAAAATTCAATATAATCATTTAAGCAGAATTAATGTACTTAGCCTGTCACTTTTATTATTGAATGGTACAAATCAAAAGATAAAACAGTCTTAAATAGACTATTGCAGGGCAAAGGTTTCTCTCCACTCCTCTATAACCATATGAAGAAGTTATTGCTCAATCAAGCTAGTTAAACACTTTATTTTATCCTGTAGCTAAGAATAACTAGATACTCATTTGTTAATTAATTATTGGGTAGCTAATTGGTCGACTTTGAAATAAAAATTCTAAGTTCTCTTGGAATTTGAAAAAATTCTGTTTTATGCTGATTCAAACCTATGTTTGTAAACACGATATTCTATATCTGTGCCATAAAGCACTTTTTTGATACCAAATTTTTCACTGTCTTGCACTAGAAATATAATGTGTTTGTTTTTATACTATTTCATCTGGGTTTGAAGATTTGTGCTTAGGTTGTTTAAAGAATATATAGTATTGTCACGAAATTTTTCTTCTTTCTTTTTTTTTCTTCAGATTCATAATTTATGTGTATTTTTTTTTTTTACTCATTCCAAAAATTAATTTATTGGGAAGTTCTACAAAATTCTTCTAAATTTCTTGATAAAAATCACATTTTTTTTATAAAATGAGTTATTGAATCATAAAAATTGATATCAATTGATTATTTTTAGTATTAATGATAGTGACATTTGCCCACTCTATTTTCTGAGTGTGAAAACACATTTTTTTTTTTTTTAGTCAAATAAAAAACAGCCTTCTGAATGACATACTTCTGTAGTCCTTAACATTTAATTTTTTTTTAAATTTGTATATGTACATTCCAAGTTTTACTTTTGATCACTATTCACATTTTTTTCTTAAAATATTCATCTTTGATATTATGGTAAATTTATTTATTTATCATATATATGTATAAAGAAATTAAAGAAAAAATATCTCTATAAATAAATAAAGTTAACAACCATAAAATAATGAGGCTAAAAAAAAATAAAATGAAGTTATATAAATACAAAAGAGGGTACAATATATATATATAATGTAATGGCCAATAATGCATGTGTATAATATTTATTAAAAGATAGATATTATTTAAGTTTAAAAATATAAATTGTCACATTAATTTCTATGTTAATTACAGTATTAAGCTATTATCAAGCTTCCTGATTATGAATATTTTTCCAATATTTATTATCAAATGTTAGTATTAAAATTAATTATTGAAAATCATCATTATCATCATTGTCAACCATTATCGATCCACTGCAGCATGAAGGTCTCTCCAAGTTCAATCCATCTTCTCCAATCTCTAGCCTCTCATCTCCAAATCATCCCAACACTCTTCCTTATTTCATTCATCTCATATTTGATATTTTTCTAGATCTTTTACAATCTATTGGAATCCAGTTTAAGATTTCAATTGTTCATCTATTATCATCTCTTCTAGCAATATGTCCAACTCAACTCCACTTCAGTCTCTCAATTCTTTCAATGATGTCAAGAATACCTGTTTGTTCTCTCACCCATCTATTTTGTTTTCGATCTCGTTATTTCTAGCATACACCTCTCCATACTTGAGTGGTCTGGAGTCTTTGTATTGCTCTTTTGTTAAGTGTCCAAGTCTCAAATCCATAAGTAAACCTTCTTTTTCAAACACATAGGCATACTTCCTTTTAATAATAAATTATTTCTACCAAAAACACTCCAACTAAGTTTTATTCTATGATTAATTTCATCCATTATGTTTCCATCTGTGGTAATAATTTGACCAAGGTATTTATAGATGTTAACTTTTTCTAACTCATCATTATCAATCTTTATTCTCATCTTTTGAGAAAATCATTGAACATTACTTTAGTCTTTTTAACATTTACTTTTAATTCTATTTTCTTATTTTCATCTGTAAATAAACTATTCATTTTATATAGTGCGATGTTTATAAACTGTAATATTAATAATCAGCTTTAAGCTCTTGCACATGCACTTTGTAGATTTTTAACAATAAATGAATACTCCCACTTCAAACACAAGATATAAGTCTTTGGAAAAGATAGAATGAATCCATCTATCTTTCGAACACAAATGCTTATGTATGGGCAAATCTTAAGTATTTGAAAGTGAGAGTGTGAAGATATTAAACAATCAATTTAAATTACTTTTTACATGCTTGAATGAATGACATTGGCAAAATTTACTAGAATTTACGATAAGTCATTCTTATTTGAAATTAAGTATATGTAAATAAACTATTTATTTTATATAGCGCACTGTTTATAAACTGTAATATTAATAATCAGCATTATTTCAAATAAGAATGACATATCGTAAATTCTAGTAAATTTCACCAGCGTCATTCATTCAAGCATGTAAAAAGTAGTTTAAAGTGATTGTTTAATATCTTCACACTTTCACTTTCAAATACTTAAGATTTGCCCATACATAAGCATTTGGATTTAAAAAGATAGATGGATTCATTCTATCTTTTCCAAAGACTTATCTTGTGTTTGAATTGGGAGTATTCATTTATTGTTAAAAATCTACAAAGAGCATATACAATAGCGTAATGCTGATTATTAATATTATTTTCATCTGATAACTCTTGCAGCATTTCTTGAAGCTCTAAAGCACTTATGTGTAAAAACCACTATATCATCTGCAAAATCTAGATGACTTAAATAATCTCTGTTTACTTTTACTCCCTTAGCTTCCCATTTTAATTCACAAAATACTTCTCGCAAAACTGCTGTAAAAAGTTTTGGAGATATGGAGTCATCTGTTATACATCCTTCTCAATGCTAACCTTCCAAGTATAATTATGTAATCTAATTGTTGCTGTTGCATTTTTATAAATATTTTTCAAAATATGACAATATTTTGGGACTATTATACCTTGACGATCTTATGCTTTAATCACTGAAACAATGCTCATAGAATCAAATGTCTGTTCATAATCTATAAATCCAAAACATAATGACAACTCATATTCATTGGTCCTTTCCATAACTTATCTCAATACTTGAATATGATCTACTGTACTAAAACCATTTTTAAATCCAGCTTGTTTTTTTTTTTGGTTGGTTAAAATACAAAGTTCACTGTAGATGAGTTATAATTATTTTGATAAAAAATTTGTATAAAATTGATAAAAGACTGATAGGTTTGTAATTTTTAATATCTTGTTTATTACCTTTTTAAAATATTAATATTAGTACTGCATTCTTCCAATTATCTGATACATCTTTATCATTTAGATATTTGGTATATAACTTTGTCAAAAAAATTTCCATTTCTTCCCCTGCTTCTTTTAAAATATCACTTATAATTCCATCATTACCTGGAGCTTTTCCCTTCTTCATAAATTTAATTGCATGTCTCACTTCTTCATTTAAAATCCTGGGCAATTCAGATGATGTAGTAGTTGTAGGAAGTACTTTTCCTTATTCTTTATTGCTATATAATTCTTGATAGAAGTCTTCTATAGATCTTGTGATGTCATCTCTCTTTTTAATAATAGTTCTATCTTTTTTTTTTATTGCAGAAATAAGTTTTCTATCAATACCAAGATGTTATTTTATACTCTTGATAATTTTCTTTTCTTTTACAACTTTCTTTGCTAGTTCGCAATTATACTTTCTTATATCATTATTAACTCATTTTTGCACCACTTTACAAAATTTGTGATATTCAATCATTTTTAATACATCATTTTTATGTATTTTAATATTTCTTCTTTTCTTCACAAATTGTCTTACTTTGAAAGAAATTTTACTGGTCAATTACTGCGTTTTTGTATCAGCTATCTTTGTTGTAGATTTTAAATATGTATCAGTTATCTTCCTATTGAATTTGTTCAAATTTCAATTATGTTCAAAATCTGCTAATATTTGAAAATGATTTGCGAGTTCTAATTTAAATTCATTATAATGTTTCTGAAGATTAGGAATGTCAACTGTTAATATTGTTTTTCTTAATAATTTTTTTCTCTCTCTAGTTTTACATTAACATGTATCTTATATCCTATTAATTGATGGTCACTTCTGTATTGGATTTATTAAGAACATTACAATCTTGAAATACATATTTCTGTTAGTCAAAATGTAATCCAATTCTGCTATGCCTTCATTTGGATGTTTCCATGTCTATTTGTATTTAGCATTTTTTTCAAAAAAAAAATTCATAATATAAAGTTTTTTTTTTCCTGCAAACTCCACAAAATGTCCTCTCTTATTTCTATCACCATAATCAAATTTACTTACAGCACTTTTATCTTTTAATTGTTTACCAATTCTACCATTAAAGTCTCCCATGACCATTTTTAAAATGTTGTTTGATCTCATCAAAAGTTTTTTTTACATCCATATAAACACAGTTCTTCTTCCAATTCTTGCAATCTTCCTTCACTTGTTAGTACTTTATTAACAAACGTAGATTACTTTAAATGAATATTTTTGCCTGATTTATAATTTTAATTAAGACATTATGTTCAGTGATTTGCAATAATTAGGATATTAAATAAAATATCCATAACTAATTATGAAATCACAAAAATGTATTAATCATGTAAGTAAAATAATGTCCATTTGTGAAAAATATGGAGTTGTCTAAAACTATTTGATAATGAGTTAGTCAGAATCTGTGCTATTTCCTGCAAATTGATGCATGATGTTTACTATATTTATATCCAATCCTCTATATCCAAAAAATTTGGTTTAAATCATATTGTGGATTCCAAAATTCAAGAAAATAGTGAACTACATTATGAAATTCATTTTAGCATACATATTTGTTTTTTTTTTTTATACATTGTGGATAACTAAAATCATAAGTATGGAAATCATAGAAATGAGGAGAGAGTGCCATTATATATATAATAATTAATGTACCATTATATGCATTATAAATAGAAACCATATAGTTCTATTAACTTGTATGAAATTAAAATTAATATGTTTATTAAAAATAGCTGATTACTAATGCCTACCTTTCTATTAACAGGAGCATTATTTGTAATCACACATGTTGCATTTGTGAATACAAATGATTGTATTCAATATCGCATATTATATATATATATAATCTTTGTAGTTAAACAGACAGATACATGCTTGCATTTTTATTTGACATATGGATTTTTTTAAAACAGCTAATTATTCATAAATGTTATGAAGAAATTTGTAAAAATAATTTCAATTATGCAATTATATGTATATCTTATGTGGTTCATAGTTTATATTTTACCAACACCATACAGATCAGAGGCTATATTAAATTTCAATTCTGAAAAAAAAAAAGAAAAAAAGAGTTCAATGATTGTGAGTAATCCTGAATATGTGTAGGATTAGTAATATCTAGAAAGATTAAATGAAAAAAAAAGTTATTCAACCCTTACCTCCTTCCCAGTTCATTTCTCACATTTAATCTTTAGTTGTTTGAAGGATTTTTTTTTTTTTTGAATATTCAGAAAAAAGATCTTGATTTAAGACAGGTTTTAGATGGTCAAACTATATTTTGAGTTAATGTTAAGTTTTATCGATTTAATAGCTTTTTGTATATTTTCTGAGAGGCAACTCATTTATTTTTTTTATATCTTAACAAGGAATATGTGAGAGAATGGGAAGCCACTGCAAGAGGATCGCCGTGAATGTAGCAAGTTTCTTCATATAATAGTACCACCAATTGCAAGCAATAGTAATTAATAGTTGCTAGAAGGTTGTGTATTTTAATCCCTGTTCAGTGCTTCTCATCCAATACCTCAAACAATATCTTGTGTAAGCATAACAAAAAATGGTCGTGTGATGATTTAAAGATTTGAATGTACCAATAATATTTAATGAAAATTGTAGAAGTTTAGTACAGATACTTTTTTTAAAACAGAGCACAATATTCACAATTGAAGATGCTTGCGTTAAGGGAACTGTTCATACAATACATAAATTACAATTCCAAGTTGTGTATGTTTTTAAGAAGATTATTTTTAAGTGTTTTTAGATCAAATCTTTAATAGATGAGACAAATAAATTATACCACAATGCAAGGTTACTTCTAATTGCTATAAGAGTAGAATTGTGATTTTGTCTAAAATGGAATTTGCTATAATAAACATAATTGGTCTCTGAAGAATGTTCATTTCAGAAATACATTGAAATACATGTATTTAGGAATAATAAATTATAAATATAATATAATCAAAAATATAAAAGTAAAATTAGTATAAAATTAATTTATTTAACTTTTATACTGATATATATTGCTTATAACACTTTTTCCATATACACTTTAATGCAACAATTTTTCTTAAAAACTTCTTTATTTTTCTTACAGTTTCGACTGTCCAGCAGTCTTCATCAGAGCTCTATCTTCTTCTCTGTTTTAATTTAAAAAGAAAAAGAAAAAAATGTTGCATTAAAGTGTATATGGAAAATGTTATAAGCAATATATATAATTATATGAAGATATGCAAAGAAAGTGAAAGAGAAGAATAAGAGAACTTTTATACAGCATAATTTTGGAAAGCATAAATAATCTTCCCTCTAGTGAAATTATATTCAATTTTTTCAAAAATCTTATATATATGAAAAGCTTAATTAAAGCGTCATTCATAAAGTAAGCAAATTGAAGTGTTGCAATCTCCAGTTACAGTGCTGGAAACATTCATCATTTGATTGCTATATGAAAAAAAAGTCTAATTTGATATGTTTTTTACTTTCACTCTTATACACTGTGCTTGTATATTTGAAAAGCATAAATTTTTTTTCTAATGGAAATTATAATGAAATTTTTAAGCACATTGAAAAAATATTTAAAAACTTATTCCTATAAATAAGAATTATAAAAAATTATATACAGTTGAAACTATTCTTAATGTTTATGTAATCAGATTTTTCAGTTTTTCTACTCTTGGGTAAAGTTGTATATGTAGTAGAATAATTTTTTAAAAAAAAATACAGTACTGCATTTTCATATCTGAAGATGCAAATAAACAGATAAATGAACTAAATTGATAATTAAATTTTTCAAAACATAACAAAACTGTCTGATGCTCTAATCAAAAAGGAACAACTTTCAAACATTGGCATATGCATCCCATGTCAGCCAATAGCATTCATTTTAGCAATTGAGTTTGTTTAACATATCTTGATTTGGTGAAAAAAGAGATTAATTCTAGAAGTATATGTATATGCTGTAACAGACTCTGCTATATTGTTGCATGAGTTTTAAATTCAGTTTATGAGATGTTTATTATTTAATTAAGAAATTAGGCATATCTTCTTGGGATTAATAGTAAGTCCCTAGCCTTTGAAAAAGATTTCTAAACATTTTATATCTTTATTAAGAATCTTTTCTATTTCTGGAAAATATATTTTTTGTGAAATTAAAGTTATGTCATTATCATAAATAAATTTCTTGCATGTTATTTCTGCGAGATTACTGATAAATATATAATTTTAAGTAAATAAAAAAAGTGAATTCTGTGATAAATGTTTCTGTAATATATATATCTGCTGTGATTATTATTTAGTGTCATTTGAATTTTCTTTTGAAGAACATTCAAGTCGAATAATGTACTTACTGAATTTAAGAAATTAAAGACTTTTAGAAGGTCAGTTTCTCAAACAGATTCATAAGTAATAAAGATAGTATACATTTTTAGTTTATCTTGAAAGTTATTTTCAGTTTTAGTTATTAAAACTCAAACTTGGTCACAGTAAATTTGTCATAGACACTTTATTTTACAAATAGAAGGCTTTCAATTATAGACTATGGCTTTATTTTTAATGACTTTGGTGTGAATAATGTTGATGAATTATTTTGCAAACCATGCTTTGGTTTATAAATTTTATTTTTTTGTTTTGTTTTGGAAATTGTTCCCTTTACTACTTTAAGGCAATGAAGGTAAAGTTCAAGATCATCAATATCTACTAGCTTTATTAGATTAAGACTAGAAAAACAATGTGAAAGTAAAGATTACAATTCTGCTCTAATGATAGTCGTTTTCATTGTCAGTAGTATGTATCTCCATACCCAAGAAGTTTACTTAAAATGGTCAAGTCTTTTTGCCTGAATCTTGTTAAATGTTATTGTTCTTTTGACCATTATCAAAATATTTTATAAATTTATCTATCAGCTATTTCAGATCTAAGTGCAATCTGGAATAAATTTTCATTAATATTCTCAAGGAATGTATCCATTGACATTTATTGTTATAAATTTGTTAAATCTATCATAGCATGATAATATAGGTGGGATATATTTAAAAATATTTGATATATTAGCATAAGAAAGTCCGATTTTGAGACTGGGTTACTTTAACTATGGGAATGTGAATTTCAAGAATGATTATACTTGATTTATGGAAGAAATAATCCAATATTAATTGAAAAGCAAGTAATAACAAATCGTTTTTTTTTTGTTGATACAAAATATAAATCAGAAGTTACTTTTGGGAAACTTCATGAATGAAAGATATCTCATCATCTGTATTGTAAAATATAAACAAATTGTTTAAAGACATCTATTCTAAAACTTAACAATGAATCTTATCTTCGATTTTACATTCTTAAAGACTACTGTGAGAATTGGAATTTTTTATAAATACAGATAAGATCAGTTTCTACTGACAGGTGTCTCAGAATTGCATACATAAAAATGATTTATCTATAAATGATTATTGTTATATTATTTGAATTAGTTGGTTTGCAAAAAAGATAGCTATACTAATAATTTTTATCATTCATTCATTAGACTAAAGATTATAATATTTCTGTAGTGTAATTTTCATTACACCACACACAAGGCAGGGATTTGTTTCTATCAACTTATAAGACCTGTGTAGGGATGTAATCATTAAATATGTGACCAAAGATGTGAAAAAGAGGCATGATCACCAAGATGCACATTTTATGCTGAACAAATACTCATCAGTTGGCCCAGATTACAATCTCTTACACATATCTTTGTCATTGTTCATTATATATAGATAACCAATTACTGTGGATTAATGTGCATCTTGGCAATCATACATCTTTTTCATATGTCTTTGACCATATGGTTAATAATTACATCCCTACAGGAGGTGTTGAAAGCAGATAGAAAACAATCCCTACTTTGCATGAGAATGGTATTGAAAATTGCACTATAGAAATATCATTCAAGTGGATAATCTCTGGTCTAATGAATGACTAATAACATTTATTAATATATTTTCCATTAAATGCTTTTTGTTAAAGTTGTGACGGCAGTTAAGTTTGACACATCAGTTAAACCATAATTGGCTATCTGTATATAATGAACAATGAAAAATATGTGTAAGAGAGTATGATCTGGGCTAACTGATGAATAATAATTAAGAATGAAATGTGCATCTTGGTGATTGTATATCTTTTTCATGTCTTTGGTCATATGTTTAATGATTATATCCCCACATAAAGTGTTGAATGTGGATAGAAACCAATTCCTATCTTGCATGAGAATAATGTAATGAAAATTATACTATAGAAATATTATTCATTAAGTGGATAATCTCTAGTCTAATAAATTATTAATAAAAATTATTAATATACTTCCATTAAGTGGTTTGTGTCAAAGTTGTAAGGGCAGTAAGTTTAACATTTGTCAATTAAAATGTAGTAATTGGCTATTTATATATACTGAACAATGATAATAATATATGTAAGAGATTGTGATCTGGACCAACTGATGAGTTCTGGAATATGCATCTTTGTGATCATATATCTTTTTAAACATCTTTAGTCATATGTTTAAACCTCACACAAGATGTTAAAAGTGGACAGAAGCCAATTCCTACCTTGCATGAGAGTTGCATAATGAAAATTACACTACAGAAATATTATTATACATTTTGAAAAGAATCAATGAATAGCCAGGGGTTTTAAGAAATATGCATCTAGTTATTGTAATTAGCTTCCAATATATTTCACTAATGATTATGCTTCAAAAATATGTCCATGATTTATAAACATTAAAAAAAATTTAAAAGTTTGAAATATGTTCATCCATTTCCCACAGATTTTTCCTAATACTTCAATTTTTATTAATCTCTCTCCTAGATATGAACTAGAATCTTTTGCTCTTTATTTTGGTATTTAACTTACATTGTTTGTTTTTTAACTTAAGCATGCATGAAATATAGAAATCCTAAAGTAAAATGTTTTGATATTAAAACTTATTACAAAATATGCAAGACTATTAAAGGTGTTATTTTTGTTAATATTATATAAAAATTAAATCCATGTTTTATACAATTATTTAAAAAAACTCTTCTCCAGAATTGCTTTTTTTTAAAAAAAAAAAAAAAATTCTATATATAGTAGTTTGGAAAGTCATATGATGATCGAGCACATAAGTGGTATGATAAACTTTAATCCAAGAACTTGTATTATTTCTTGAATAAGTCTTTTTATACTGAGGAAAATTGTTGAATAAAGGAAGTTATATGGTATAAATCACTAAAAATGAAAATGGTAGGTTTATCTTTGATTCAACAACTTTTAGCTAATTAATCCATTTTTCTACTATGTACTAAACTATACAAAGCTATGAAAAAATCTTGTTAATATAGAATGAAATTTTTGGGTTCTTTCATTTCTTATATAGATGTTATATATATTTTTGATATGAAATCTGGATATCTAGGTTCTTTTTTAGTAATTATAGGAGTGTTTTTTAATTGCTTTCATTAAAAACTGGATTTACAATTATAATTCTTAAGTTTCCTTATTAATCTAACTTCAACATATCTATTAATGGATGCATGAAATTAGTGATGTTTTTGTCTTGCTAATATCATTTCATACTCAAAATGAATTATTAGAATATTTTACAAACAAAATGTATAGATTTTTGGATTTTTTTTAAAAAAAACCCCATAATATTGTCAGTTTTACAAAGTTATTATTTTTCATAAAATTATTTCAGTCCCTTTATTTGTGTTGCTTTTTTATTATTATTATTATTATTATTATTATTATTATTATTATTATTATTATTATTATTATTATTATTATTATTATTATTATTATTATTATTATTATTATTATTATTATTATTATTATTATTATTATTATTATTATTATTATTATTATTATTATTATTATTATTATTATTATTATTATTATTATTATTATATAATAATAATAATAATAATAATAATAATAATAATAATAATAATAATAATAAATACTGATTATTTTCATTATTGCCACCATGTTACAAATTGTACTTGCTATTCTTATTTTTGATCAGGCTAATAAAACACCTTAGATATTTTATGATTTTTTATTTATATTACAATTAGTTACTCAGGAAGTTAAGTAATATCCAGCAACAAAGAAGCAGAATGAGGACATTTTTTTTTTTTTACAAATTTTTCTCATTAGGAATTGATCAATGAACCTTTAATATTTGATTCTGTCCCTCTAACTATTTCTCATAATCACTTTGTTAATAACATTGTAAAGAATTCTTCAGCTTCTCAAAGTAGCTATTTAATAAAAATTCTTCATTTTGCAGATATACATGTCATTAACTAACTTAGAACATTAATATTGATATATTATTATAAGGTGCTATACATACTCTTTTTTACTGATATTTTTTGTATCTATGATGACTAACATGTCATTTTTATAAATAATTAGTCTTTCATTTATTAACTTGTTTTTAACTTATAATATCAACTAATAATAAATATGCATAAAAGAAATGAAAAAAAAGTTATCATTTTTAAATACATTTTACAATGAGTCAGAATATTGATTCTCATAAGAACACCATTTTCATTTGGTATTAAAAACATTCATCTTGCTACATTCCCCTATCTAATACAAAATAATTTGGTGCTAAAAATTACATGTCAAATATACATGAGATTTTAAATTTAGGTTTTTGGATATATGTTTGGCAGAAATGTATTGATGTTTTAAATGTATAACTTACTATCACATTATACTATTTCACACATAACATAGCCAAAATATATCTATGGTTTACAAGCTTACTTACAGAGTTTTAAACACATATGACAATTAACACTAATCATATTAGTAATAGGAAACTATATCATTACTTTTTTTAAATGCAATTTATTTTTATATGTGACTATTTTATTTAAATCTCATAATAACAATCATTATTTTGACAGATATAAATCATCTAATCATTTCTATCTCCTTGTTCTATTTTGAACCATGTGTTAACTAAAAATTTCTGCTATTCACATTAAACTTTCCTCATTTACACTTAAAGATTTTTATCATTCAAATTCTGTGAGAATATTTTTTTTCCTTTATATATGTTTTTTTTCTAAAAATTCAAACTTTGTCATCCCCTCTTCCCCCACACACATTTATAGCATTAAAAATTCCTTGTGATCTTTAAGCTGCTATTTTACTTTCCATGTAGAATTATTTTAGTCAGTGATGAGATATTAATTTGAATTACTTCTATCTGATATAATTTGTATTTAGCCTTTTATTAATTATAAAAAATAAGGGTATTTATCCTTTAGCTGTACACACTGTTTTTATGATGTTGATGTGATGCACTATGACTTCTCCTTATATGGAGTCAGGAATGTCTCAGCAATTATGCCCAGAGAAACCTGTTAGCCACTTTGAACCCCTTTTCATTCCCCACCCAAGTTTTCCCATATTCTTTTCTATCCTGCTCCATCTCATTTCCACAACATAATCTTTGTCAAATCCATGGATTTTAGATCTAAAAATCCCTTATCTTTTCCCACATCCAGCATAGAAACCAATAAGCCACTTGCTGTATAATCACTTTGTTCATATTTATTCTTCCACAACTTCATTATTTGTATCCTTTCTGCTTTCAGGCATTTACATTCAATTAACAGATGCCTAATATTTTACCTTCCTTACATAGCTTGCAGATTAAATCACTCATATTTCTCCATTTACGTGTATATTCGCTTGTTGCTAAAGATCCCGTTTGAGCCTTAAACAGTAAACTACTTTCCTTGCTATTATCATAAATTAACTCGCACCCAATATTCTGTTTACTTCTATAAATATTTAAACTTTCCATCTTTCCAACTTCCTATTCTTTATTAATGCATCATCTATTCTTCTATCCCATTCCTTAACACTAAAACACTCAACAATTCTCCTAACACAATCATCCCACCTTTTGTAAAAGTATACTGACATAAATTCTTTATCTAAATCTTCTGCATAATATGATTTTGCAAATAAACAATGCCATCAAGCAGCGCGCATGGCTAAAGGATTAAAACCAAAATAAGACTATATATTTTTTTATAATATCAAATAACTTTTTCCATCATAATTATGCTATATTTTTTTCAGTTTTAGATATAACGCATTAATGCATTGTCATATGCAAAATTACAGCTAATGCAGAAGTCTAACATGACTTTTTTTTAAGTTTTTTTTTCCTATTACAAAATTTTTATTTTATTCCTCACCTAAGAAAAAACAAAATTGAAGAACTCTAGTACAGTAATACAGAAATTATCATGTATATTTTTTTATATAACGTGTATAAAAATCACCCAGTTTTATGGCTTGTGTGTTCAAGCTGAAACATTTGGTATATTTACAATCAAAATCATATATGGATAAACTCACAAGAGATGTCATTTATATCTGCAATCCATTAAAATCTTCATATCAACATATATATATACACATACCCAACAAAATAAAAGCACAGTAAAATAACAATATGGATGGAGTACTCACCCATTTGCAAATGCCAGTACATAAAACTTTTTCAATAAAATATTATTTATGTTCATAAAACTGTATGATGAATATAATATAATAAAGTTAGTTATAGTGGCACTGTAAACACTGATTTATACCAATGTTAAAGTTCCATCAATAGAAAAAAAACAAGTACATAAAATGAAAAAAAAAAATAAAAATCAGAAAATCATCAAAGTAATATGTTTTTTTTTTAAAAAAATTTGTTTCAAATAGGAAAAAGTTAGCTTGTGTCATCATGTTTGTTGATACAATTTGGTCTTTTTAGTATTTGAAGGGCTTCTCTGATCTTACATTGGCAGAGAGTGCATCTGAATAGAATCCTGATATTAGAGAAATCAATATTGTGACCTGAATCCATAGCATGGAGTGAGAGTGCTGCTGATTGTTGTTTAACAGCATTAGCATGTTCCTCTCTCCTAATACCGATGTGATGATCACTCATACCTACATAAGAACTTTACAAATGTCACATGAAATTTCATAAACTTAATGAGTCTCAAGAAGGAATGAAGGCTTGTTTATGATGTTACTAATTTTTTATTAAGTAATATATGCTGCTTTTATATTATAGCATTTTACAATATGTCCAATATTATCTGTAGTTCCTTTTACATAAGAATCATACCTACATATGCAGCTTTACAAATTTCAATGAAATTTCATAAACTCCATGAGCCTTAAGAGTTATGTATAATTTTTTTTGATAAGTAGTATATGCTGTTTTTATATTGTAGCATTTTAGAATATGTCCAATATTATCTATAGTTCATTTTATATAAGGAATACAAATCCTAGCAGTTGTTTCTTTTGATTATTTTGGGCTTGAATTAAGATTTGGTGAATAATTTTATTATTATAACCATTAGCTAATAAAACACTATTTATATGATTTATTTCTTCTTTCAGATATGATTTATCTGAAAGATTAATTGCTCTAGTGAAAAAAGTTTTGCTATAGAAAAAATCTGACTTGTTTGATGATATGATGAAAATTGTAAGAAAAAATACATACAATGATGAACCCACAAAATATATCATTTCTATAAATGTCAATTGCACAACATGAGATATAGATTATATATATTTGTCTTATTCAATTCTAAAAGATTAATCAAGATTATTTCAGAAATTCAATTTTTTAAAAATAATTTTCAAGGATGTGATTTTTTCATGTGTCAAAGCATCGGCCGGGAAGTGAATCCATGAACCCGGTACATCTGCTTGTAAGGCGGCTGTGCTGACCACTCAGCCACCAATGCTTGACAGGATGTGATTTTTATACACGTTATATAAAAGATATACATGATAATTTCTGTATTACTGTACTAGAGTTCTTCAATTTTGTTTTTTTTAGGTGAGGAATAAAATAAAAATTTTGTAATAGGAAAAAATAAACGTAAAAAAAAGTCATGTTAGACTTCTGCATTAGCTGTAATTTTGCATATGACAATGCATTAATGCATTATATCTAAAACTGAAAAAAATGCATTATAATTCACTTTTTTATTTATTTATTAGAATGCTTTTACTAAGAAAAATAACTTTATACTATATTGGGATGGGGGATGGCAATAAAAATTTTTGCAATCTTATGCAATTTTTATAATTTGCTGGTATTTGTAATATTCAATTTTTATTTTCATTAAGTCCTAATTGCTGAGGTGTCAAATATGATTACATTTTTTTATTTGAGACGTTATTTTAGAATGTGTATTTACTACTGAAAACATATTTTTTTAGAACAAATTTTATACATTGGAAATTCAATTTTCAAAATTTAAAATAATAAAATTTTAAGAAATATCAATTGTTATTTATATAAAATTAAATTATGAAGAATATTGCTTTTTTTTTTTTTGAGATGACAAAATGTAGCACTTATTTGAATTGCAACTCTATTAATTATTGATATATGCATAAATAAAAACACAAACAAAAACAGATAGGACTCTTTGACTTCATAAAATATAATGTGATTCTCACTGTATAATAATAACAACCAAAAGCATGCAGTTTAATACAAATAATTGACTTGCAAGATGTTTGCTAAATCATATTTAAATATTTTCAAATTATTTCAAAATGTTTAATAGTAGTTTTTCATGACATATTGTTAAAATAATCAATATTCTGTTTCGCAAATTTTGTTAGTGATATATGTTTTGCTTCATGTATGTAGATAGTCTTACTGAGGATAAAATTCTTTAGGATCCAGATCCATGGGCTATAATTTAGGAAATCAGCTGCACTATGAATGATTCAATCCTATTTTACCTTGTGAGGTTTACTGCATTGATATAAAGCAGCAGACTAGAGGCCTAAAAATTCTCAAATTGTTTTCAATAGTTATTATTATTATTATTAAAAATTTCAGTTTAAGTCAGATGAATGAAATTGAATGCTCCCATTACTATGTTGGTGCTTGAATGTCATATGACCTTTTGAGCAACTAAACATATGATAGATTTTTTTATTATCAGCAAATTAAGCTGGCTTAAAATCTAAATGGTAATTGTCTTAATTAATCATTCATTCATTTCAATTTCAAATTCCTTTCTTTTTTTTAACAAATAATTATTCATTTGTTTGACAATTGAAATTTGATTTTTTTTCTCCCATGTCTCAAATTTGACCTTTTTTTTTCAGTTTTTGGTTCTTTCAAAGATATCGAGTTGTGATGTTGAATTTAATTTAGTCTATTTATTCCAAATATGCATTTTTATTGTTTATTGCTGCTATCAATTTCTTTTTCTTTTTTTTATTACTTTTAATACATTTTAGTCATCATCATCATCATCATCAACCATTATCAATCCATTGCAGGATGAAGGTCTCTCCAAGTTCAATCCATCTTTTCTAATCCTTCGCTTCTCTTTTCCATATTACTCCTGCAAACTTTTTTATTTCATCCATCCATCCATCTTACGTGTGATCTCTTTCTGGGTCTTTAACAATCTCTTGGAATCCAGTTTAAAATTTCAATTGTCCAACTATTATCATCTCTTCTAGCAATATGTCCAGCCCAACTCCACTTCAGTCTTTTAATTTTTTCAAGGAGATTAGTAACACCTGTTTGATCTCTTACCCATACATTGTGTTTTCGATCTTTTCTTGTTACTCCCAACATGCATCTCTCCATACTTCTTTGAGTGGTTTGAAGTCTCTGTATTGCTCTTCTATTAAGTATCCAAGACTCAGATCCATAAGTAAGAACTGGCAAAACACATTTATTAAAAACCTTCCTTTTCAAACACATAGGCATATTTCCTTTTAGTATCAAGTTATTTCTACCAAAAGCACTCCAACCAAGTTTAATTCTATGATTAATTTAATCCATTATGTTTCCATCTGTATTAATAATCTGACCAAGGTATTTGTAACTGTTAACTTCTTCTAATTCATCATAATCAATCTTTATTTTCATATTTTGAGAAAATTTATTAAACATTACTTTAGTCTTTTTAACATTTATCTTTAGTCCTACTTTCCTACTTTCATCTGATAACTCCTGCAACATTTCCTCTAACTCTAAAGCATTATTTGCAAAAACAACTACATCATCTGCAAAATCTAAATGACTTAAATAATCTCCATTTACTTTCATTCCTTTAGCTTCCCATTTTAATCCACAAAATACTTCTTGCAGCACTGCTGTAAAAAATTTTGGAGATATGGAGTCACCCTGTCTTACACCCTTCTCAATGTTGACTTTCCTATTATCATTATGTAATCTAATTGTTGCTGTTGCATTTTTATAAATATTCTTTAAAATATGACAATATCCTGGATCTATACCTTGATGATCCAATGCTTTAATCACTGAGGAAATATTTATAGAATCAAATGCCTTTTTATAATCTACAAATCCTAAGCATAATGGAAACTCATATTCATTTGTCCTTTCTATAACTTCTCTCAATAACTGGATATGGTTTACTGTACTAAAACTACTTTTAAATGCAGCTTGTTCTCTTGGTTGGTGGAAGTCCAGTGTTCTCTGTAGACGAGTTGTAATTATCTTAGTAAAAATTTTGTATAAAACTGATAAAAGACTGATAGCTCTGTAATTTCTAATATCTTCTTTATCACCTTTTTTAAATATTAATATTAATACTGCATTCTTCCAATCACCTGGTATATCTTTATCATTTAGACATTTGGAATATAACTTTGCTAAAAAAATTTCTGTTTCTTCAACTGCTTCTTTTAATATATCAATTGTAATTCCATCATTACCTGGAGCCTTCCCTTTCTTCCTAAATTTAATTGCATGTCTCACCTTAGGTCTGTAATTTCTAATATCTTCTTTATCACCTTTTTTAAATATTAATATTAATACTGCATTCTTCCAATCATCTGGTACATCTTTATCATTTAGACATTTGGAATATAACTTTGCTAAAAAAATTTCTGTTTCTTCACCTGCTTCTTTTAATATATCAATTGTAATTCCATCATTACCTGGAGCCTTCCCTTTCTTCATAAATTTAATTGCATGTCTCACCTCCTCATTCAAAATTCTGGGCATTTCAGAAGATATAATAGGTATAGGAGGTACTTGTTCTTTATTATTATATAATTCTTGATAGAAGTCTTCTACACATTTCATGATGTCATCTCTCTTTTTAGTAATAATGCCATCTTTTTTTTCATTGCAGATATAAATTTCCTACCAATACCAAAATGTTGTTTTACACTCTTTAGACTTTTATTCTCTTCTACAGCTTTCCTTGCTAGTTCACAATTATACTTTCTTATATCATTTTCAACTCTTTTCCGCACTATTTTACAAAATTCGAGATATTCAATCCTTTTTAATGCATCATTTTTGTATATCTTCATATTCCTTCTTTTTTTCATAAATTCTCTAGTCTCAATGGAAATTTTATTGGTCAATTGCTGCTTTTTTCTACCAGCTATCTTTGTTGCAGTTTTTAAAAGTGTAGCAGTTATTTTCATATTAATTTCATTCAAATCTGAATCATGTTCAAAATCTACTAATACTTGAAACCGATTTGTAAGTTCTAATTTAAATTCATTAGAATGTTTCTGAAGATTAGGAATATCACCTGTAAATATTGTTTTTCTTAATAATTTTTGTCTCTCTAGTTTTGCATTAACATGTATCTTACATCGTATTAATCGATGATCACTTCCTGTGTTAAATTTATTAAGAACATTACAATCTTGAAATATGTATTTTCTGTTAGTCAAAATATAATCAAATTCTGCTGTACCTTTATTTGGATGCTTCCATGTCCATTTCCTTTTAATCTTTTTCTCAAAAAAAGAATTCATAATATAAAGTTTTTCTTTTTCTGCAAACTCCACAAGTCTATGTCCTCTCTCATTTCTATTACCATAACCAAAATTACCTACAGCATTTTCGTCTTTCATTTATTTACCAATTCTAGCATTAAAGTCTCCCTTAACAATTTTAAAATGTTGTTTACTCTGATCAAAAGTCTTTTGTACATCCATATAAAAATCTTCTACTACTTCATCACTATGAGAACTTGTTGGGGCATAAACCTGAATTATCTGCATTTGGTATCTGCTATTAAGTTGTAAAACTAATCTTGCCACTCTGTCCAATACACCATCAATCTCCACAATGTTATTCTTCCATTTTTTATTTATAATGAATCCTACTCCACTTGTATTTCCAATATTTGTGCCTTTATAGTAGAGTACATGTCCACTTTTTAAATCAATTGTTTCTTCACCTTTTCTTCTAACTTCACAAAGTCCAATAATGTCCCATTTAATATAAGATAGTTCTTCTTCTAACTCTTGCAATCTTCCTTCACTTGAAAGTGATCTGCAGTTGTAAGTACCTAAATAAAAAGTCATCATCAAATGGCAGCCTGAGTCCGCAATCAGGGGATTCTTAGCACCCTTCGCCTTCGGCCACCAACCGCTGCCTTGGTTGGTGACTTTACAGCCTCCTGGGAATAAGGGCCATGATTTATTTTTGTCTGTCATGATTGTGTATATTGAAAAAATCTTAAACTCGGAGGTAAAAAGCCAATAAACTCACGACACTGGCTAATACGTGTTGGTGAGCAGCCCATCCATGTTCGTATACTATATGAATAATCACATAGTAATAACAGCTGCAACGACAAGAACGTATGGAGTGGACATTAGGAATTTGCCCTGCTCGGTTTCTTTATTTTAGCATTTTGCTAAAAAAAAAATTCTTAGAAAACGTTTTTCCCTTCTCTGGAGTTTGTATGTCAATTGTTTCTTTTATCATAGGTAGTTAAAGATGTGATAATCTTGTTGTTATCTCTTCCATTGTCACCTTTCATACTTAATAGTAAATAAATATTTTTCTAACTGGTAGAAATATAGGAATAAATTATTATAATTTTTATATTATCTCCATAATTGTTATAAATTGTTGCAATAATTATAATACATCAATAAAAATATATACACATTTTTCATGCCTTAAAATAAACGCATAGGTAATAATTATTTAATAGCAAGATTATTAAAAAGCAAAGCCTATTAAATAATATTAAAATATATTTGTGCTTATGTGATTATATACACACACATATAAATATACATTATTATAATCGTAATTATTATTATTTCGTAAAATTAATTATACTTAATCTATAACTGTTCTTCTTTTTGACAAATCAAATATGCTTCTGCTGGTTGCTAGGTAGCTGTAATAATTGAGTTACCATGGGAATGCAGTTCTAGGTTTTAACTTCAGGAAGAATGTTAAGAGTGCTATTCTCTTTCCTCCCCTATTTTAGCTTTCAAGCTTCCTGTTTGTGGCAGAAATATGTTTTTAGTTAATTAGCTTTGGGATTTATGTCCAGATATTTATGTTTTCCTCCTATAGCTTAGATTATAAATAAATTCAGAATAAGGTTTCCATAGTAACAAGTATTATAATTATTTGAAATAGATATTTAAAAAAAAATCTAAAAGTCACAAATATATAATTATTAAATTTATTTCATACTTATTTATTAATTTATAAAAAATAAATAAAAGTAGCCATGTCTTTCCATTGGTTCTAAATTAAGAAAAGAAAAAAATAAGCTTTAGACTGGGAATGTTTGCAGTAATTTGATTGGTAAGCAAAAATCTTTCATCTGTTGTAATCTTATTTATGGTTGGTTAGTTTATAAACCTTTAAAGAATTATGATTGGAAGAGCTATTTGGCCTGAGGAAACCCATAAGTCTGTATATTCAGGAAAGTCATCTCCCTGATGAAAGTCATACAGAGGACTGTAAGTTTACCTGTATAGGTATTTTTTTAATTAATAGTTTAAATTCCTCTTTATCTCCTACTCCAAGATAACAGATTCCGTCATCACAGAGATGATGAGGGAGGCTGCAGAGAAGGGAGTGACAATCATATTTTCTCTCTCCTTTCTTAAGCCTCCACTGTTAATTTTATTTTTAAAAAAAATGTTTTTAATATTGTATATTGTTTTTTTATTATTATTAAAAATTGATTTCAAGTATTAAAATCACTTGCTTATAAAACGTGAGTCATATTTTCTTTTATTAAAAAAAAAGATGGTGTTATTAATTATTTTTTTCTCTCTTTTCAGCCATCATGTCAGACATAAACGTTTTTTTTTTTTTTTTTTGGAAAAATAAATTAATATTTTAATTTAAATATCATTTTTATAATGACTTGATTTTTGTTTTATATTTTTTTTTTAGTTATTAAAATTAATTTTAGCTTACTAATTGATATCTAATGCTTTTCCTTTAGCTTTAAAATTGGCAATAGTATACAAAATATATTTTCAAGATGGCTGCTTTACTTATTTTCATAATGGTTTAGTGTATATATATATATTCATAGTTATGTTTTAGTTTTTTAATACACATAAATTTAATGTAATATATGAACAGTCGATGAAGTCTGTTATTTTTTAATTTATGAAAAATGTTGTTTCTACGTTGTCTTCTAATTAATAGCTTAAAGACTGAAAATTATATATAAAAAAATACAAAAAAGTTATAATAATACAAACACTTGCATATAGATATTTGTTACAGCTATAATTAAGAATTTATTAATTTTCTTTATATATGTGTGTATAACATATATTGCGTATATAATCCATGTTTTATAAATATATATAATTTTAATAATTAAAAAAACTTGAAATATATTTTTGAATAACTTATTATTGGAAAATTAAGATAAATTATTTAGATAATGTTGATTTAAAGGTATCTATTTTTTAAATCAGGTTGTTTTTTAAATTTTGCTATGTTTTATACAGTTTATTATTTACTTTTTTTAATTTTATTCCAAGACTAATTGATTATAATAATTATTATTTTAAATGAGAGGTAATTTTGAAGTAACCTACTCATTTATTTATGTGTTTATATATATGTCTTAGTGATTGATAATGTCTTTAGGATGCTTATGATTAAGCTTAGGTTAGCTAAATATAGTATTACACATCTATGTTATTTTCTTTTGTAAAAAGTGAGTAGAAGCTTTCTAATTTATTGGCATAATGAAATGCAATTGAATGGGCTTCATGGTACAGTGGTAATCCATCTGCTTGCCATAATTACAACTTGCTATTTATATCCAGGTTGAATAAAATTTAATTTTTTTTTCAGGTTCCAAAAAGTCTTAGGATTTTTCTTTTCAGGTAGAGCATTGCATAGCCGAAGGATTTACTATTCAGAATTGGTTGGTAAATGGGTATCTAGCTATTTTTAGCTAGAGAGTAAAACACTTGGTGTTTGGCATGTTTCTTAAATAATACCCTTTTCCACTTTAACTAGATTATTTAAAACCTGCTTTACCTACCTTTTAACAATACAATTAAGAAATTGTCATCACAGTAAATGGATGAGAATTTTAGCTACATATTTATGATAGAATACAAACAATTTAATAACTATTTATTTTAAAAACATGCTATTATAAATGATGTCTATAATATGAATAGACAATTATTGTTTTATAGTTTATATATGTCAATATATCATGAAGCAAATTTCAAATATTAACGGCCAATGTAATAGAGCAAAAAAGCAAAAAAGATGCAATTGGGTCTTTTATTGTTTTTCCAATGTTGTAGTATTTCACTCAGCCTTTTTGTTTTCTGAGATGAAACCTTTGTATATCTATTAAAAAATTTTAATATATGCCAAAAGATTTTTATAAAAAAAAAAGCATTATTTTAGAATATATATTATAGTATAAAATGTATAGAGTTTGTTTGGAAATTTTAAAAATATACCATTTGATATTTTGCTCTGACAAAAATTCAGTAATCTTAATTATAATTATTATTGTCTATTTGCAAGTGATAAATAGAATAAGCGTGTACCATAGTGGCTAGTGCATTTGACGATCATGCCACAATTCGGAATTAAAGTCTGATCAGAAAAAAATTTGATATTTTAGATCACCAGCAAGCTTAAGACTTTTTTTTCCAAATAACCAACCCACACTCAATTCAGTTAATCATTTAATAATTAGTAGATAAATGTATATCTAGCTATTATTCGCTAGAGGATAGAGATCTCAGGTTAATAAATAAAATGAATATTCCACTGATTGTAAAATCAAAAATGCAATTGGAATATGGTCTTAACCATTGAGTCCTGAGTTCATGGTTTATCTTTTTAAAACAATAAAAATAGTAATAATAATTATTGTTGTATACATATTTTGATTCTACTTCCTAGTTATGTTGTCATTGGATGATTTTAGAAGTTTTTTTTTTTAATTTTAAATTTATTAGCATATAAATAAATATTTTATTATAAAAAATCTTTAATTTTAATATATCTTTGCAATCTTATGATAAAGAGTTTTGTGGTTAAAGGATAGAAAGTTGGGCTATTTTACCCATAAGTAAGGAAAAATTTTTGGTAGTGGAGAATTCCCAAGCACGTACAAATAGGTGAGCTACAGTTACTCCAACTAATTATTTGGAGGACAAAGTAAATACTGATGTCATGAAGAGATCTAATTGTAAAGTCCCAACTTTGTAAAATAGTAATTGGAACAACCTGTTATTTCAGATAGATATTCAAAATGATATATGTTATTGCAGACTTAGGATAGACAAATAAAATAAAAAAGCAAAACAGCATTTAAATAGCCTACTATAGGCAATGGTCTCTCCAACAGAATCAAAAAAGCAGATGCCATGTAATAAGGGTTTGATCACTTTTTCAATAGCTAGATGCCCATTTATTATTGGATGGTTAGCTGAGATCTTTGAAAAAAAATCTAAACTTTTGAAACCTGAAGAAAATTTTC
Source organism: Epiperipatus broadwayi (assembly GCA_028023455.1). Taxonomy (NCBI): domain Eukaryota; kingdom Metazoa; phylum Onychophora; class Udeonychophora; order Euonychophora; family Peripatidae; genus Epiperipatus; species Epiperipatus broadwayi. Next base: position 16,566,647 of record JAQFVV010006199.1, read on the forward strand.
AAGTTTTTTACCTAATTTTGATTCGAACTCTGGGTCATGTGAATGCCGGGCAGATGCTGTAAACAATACAGTTTCAAGATAAATATAATCTTTATTCTCTCTCTCTGTGAGATTGAGAAATGCAGAGTTACTCATTCCTATAATTGTGAATTCATGAAATCTGTTTGCCATTGTTTATTTACCACATTTCTTAATTTTTTTTAATCAACTACTTACTACTCATTATTTATTTTTGAAGTTAACCAATATTTATCTATGGGATCTGTGATACTATGTAGTATAAAATTAAATGATATCTATAACTTAGTTGTAAGTTTACATGAAACAGATAATTTATTGCAGTTTTTATTGGTTAATATTTTGGGACCATTTAAAAAAAATTAGCACTAAAAAATGAAAACTTTTGAAGTATCATGGAAATATATAAAAGAAAAAAAGTTTTTTTGATGTGATATTAGTAATTTGTTCTATTTACTGGACTTTAAAGTTACATATTTCATTGGAAGTTTGAGTAATCACTGGGTACTTGTTGATGGTACTATGTTCAAATTTCTGAACTAAATTCTATCAACTTTTTTCAGTGAGAAACATGAAATTTCTACAAATCCATGTACTTCTTTTATAGTACAAAGTAGCATAAGATTCAAAAACAACCTAAAGTTTTGAACTCAAGGCAACTTGCTTGTATAATGACATAGATCTGCACTGGAACAACAAATATATACTTTAGTGACTTCATTTTTTTTTTATGACTGTAAACACTTTTTACCATTAGCAAGGATAGTGTCCATCAAACAAAGCATTATATGATTTTCTTTGCTTATTTACGATGCAAGCATTAAGAACAGCAATTCCTTGTATTTATTTTAATACACTGTAACCATCTTTTTGTAAGCTTGACTAATTTTTATTACTAATAATCCATAATGGCAGAATGCCATATTAAAAACTCAAATTTTTAATAATATGAAAAGTATAAATTTGTACACAGGAATAATAAACACATTACGATACTAAATAAAAACATATAATTGTGACTTTTTATTATTGCATTCTGCTATCACAAACCCTCCCCCATCATACACACACACAGGAGAAAGATACAGCATTCTGCTGCTGTAGGAGCAGCAGGTCTAATACATAAGTACCAAAAAATTTTCTTTAAAAATGTAGTAAAAAAAATATCAGAACATTTTCCCTACATTCATATATTTTTAACCATTGTGTGTATTAAATTTTCTCTCAGAAAGTACATTATTTATTCCTTATTATTATTAGTGTTTGTTTCTTATTACTTTTCATTTAACTTGTCTAATTATTATAGCAACCTAATTTTCAGTTTAAATAATGAGCTTTGATTTTAAACATGAGTTGTAATGAAACATGAGAAAATAAGTATAAAATGGAGCAGGGCATTAGTTAACTTTAAAAATTGAAACAAGGATCGTTCAGGTTATCAAACAATCATAGTACTATTCTTTTTTATATTAAATAAAATGTAATTATGTAACACTATTACTATTATAATTTAAAAGACTTATTATAAAAAGTAATAGATTTAGAAGGGAGTTGGTAAATAATAATCAAAATATTTCAAAGAGACTATATAAACTAATCTCAATTAAAATTAAAGGAAATTGAAATGTTAAACAAATTAGATGTAAACAGAGTTGATTTAATAAAGTATAAAATTTGATAGATAAAAATACAATCCTGTTAAAATATAACAATGATAAAGTTTTATTGAACAGTTTATTATTAAATTATAAGAGTTTTATAAATATAAAAAATTTAAAATTAAAAAAAAAACACATGATAATTTGATAAAATTATTACATTGTTGTTGTTTTTTCTTATTTTCTTTTTACATTTGAATGTGTTGAAAAACTGAAGGGAAAAAAAATGTTTTCTGTTATTAACAAGTAAAAATTTTATTAATTACAATCTTATTAATCTTAGAATATTCAATATTTTTAATACTTAAACTCTATTATTGGAAATAAAGTTGAAGTTTCAAATAATTTGTGTGCACTCTATAAAAATGTTTTAAATTTTGTATAATCATTTATAGAAGATACATTTTACTGAATCATGATAACCGGAAAAAAAAATAAAAACAACAACAAAAATTTTTTTCAGATGGTTTGTGTTTTAAATTCAAGCAAGTATGATATTTAAAAACAGTCTTAAATAAATAATTCTCAATTTTTAAAAATACTTCATTTTTTGTTTTTATAAAAGCTTTTTTTTTTTTATAATGATAATTATATTAACAAATCAATGTTTTACTAGCTATAAATAATTAGAAATTAATGCATTCAGTGGAATTTATGAAAGGTTTGAATTCCAGAAGAGACACTTGGGTGTGATTCGTAGATCTTAAGTTCCAGAATTTGTTACTCTACTACTTCACCAAATTACACAGAGCAGTGGCTTGAATAATATTTCAGAATAATTTCATATAAATGATAAATACTGTAATTTTGTTTGATATGATGAGATTATTAAAGTCGTACTGAAGGTAGCTTTGTTCATATGCTGGTTTCAGAATTTACTTCATGATATTGTGGTAAAAATTCTAGATCTTGTTAAAATATTGTATTATATATTCTTTAAGGGATGATATACAGATGTTTTTTTTTAAAATTGAAATGTATATAAAGTGACAGACCAAAGCATATTATAAAAGTAAAATATGCTCTGCACCTGTAGTTGTATCATGCTTTAATCATTTTTTTTAATGATCATCACACTGATATTCAATATCTAATTATTTTGAAATAAAAATAATTAGACAATCATTTATCAATCAGCTTAAATTGTTTTTTAAATGGTTAATTTTGATTTATCTATAATGCATAATGATATTTTTGAAGTCAAGTACTAAATGTAAGATTATTAATAAAAAAAAATTAATATCTATATTTAAAATAATTTTTTAGGTCTGATGAAGAATATAGTTCAATCAAAACTATTAGTGAAATAAAACAAAGATTATAAAAAGTATGTGTTAATCATAGGTTAATTTCATGAAAAAATCTTGAGTTTTTCTGGAAAATATTTAAAGGCTGAAAAAAAAAATCATTCAGCACCATTTGGGATTTGAATTCCTAGATCATGAGCAGGGTATTCTAATGCAGTAATTACCCTATGATGAAGCCCAATACCATTATAATACAATATTCAAATATGTAATCTAGTATATTTTTGATCATTATAGATTATCATCAGATTTTTTTGGCCTGATTTATGACAGTCTTTATAGATTGAAAATATAAAGGCATTAAATTATTTATAATTAAAATAGATATTGTATTTTTTTTTTACCCAGCCAAGTAAAATTTGAAATTTTTTTTCCAGTTTCATTAGATTTAAGATTTTTTTTTTTAGATACCTATTCCATAATTAATCCATTTAACTACTTAGTATTAATTAGTAATGGTTATCTAAATATTTTTAATTAAAGACTAAAACCTGGAGGGAACAACTATATTTACCTTGAAACAATTTATTTTGCCTATCACAACTTTCATCTATTTATTATGTTTCTAAACTTATGATTGCATTTTAATTTTTTTTTATTTTAATATTTAAATTCAATTCTGCATAAGAAAAGATCTAAAAGCATTTTAAAATTACCAATTATAGGTAGAATATCATTAATCAGAATACCTATTATTCAAATATAATTTCAAAAAATGATCTTTAATATTTTGCTATAAATAAATTAGTTTATATCCACATTTACAAATAAAATTAAAAATAAATAAATCAGTAAATATCTATAAATTAATAGGCATAATTGGAGAGAACTGTCTATTCTGTTTCATTTGTCAATTTTGATAGAATTTGAGTCTACAGTGAAGGAATAAAAAATCTATTCTTAAAATCTGAAAAATTCACAAACCCCTCCCCTCCAAACATTGGAATCAAAAAGTTTGAATTAAATATACTTTATTTGCATATGAAGATGCATGTTTATTAAATTTAAAAATTTAAATAACATTCTTTTACATTATGATAAACAATTATTTAATATAAATGACTTCCAAATTGTAATAAAAAGAGAAAAAAAAAATTCAAGACATCCAAAAAATTGTAAGGTCATGAAATTTTTAAATCTTACTACTTTATTAATATTTATTTGTATTTAGAATCATTTTATTTTGCCATCTGTCTCTATGAAAAAGTGGATAAATGGGGAAATATATATATATTATCACTGTAATAATCAAATAATAATATTTCCAAATGAAGAATATAATTATGGATGTTAATAAATTAAGCTACAAAAGTGGGATATTTTATGATTGACTGAAAAACATCAGAACATCACACACATGATTAGTTTGGTAAAAATGTGAAAAAACTTAAATATTTAAATTGTAAAAAAAGTGTGTGATATAGTGGATAGTCTATTTAATTGTAAGTTCATGACTATATTTAAATTTTAACTGATTAAAATTGTTTTTGTTTTTTTTTATATTCCAAGCAAATTCAAGATTTTTTTATATAGTTTGTTAATAAAAAACCTATTTAAGCATCAAATTACTGCTTGCAAATGAGATATGTTTAACTATTCTTATCTAGAGGACAAAACAGGAAGGAAAAAACTATTAACACCCTCCTCCTCATTTGACTATTCTGGTGTATATTATTTTAAATTTCCTTGTTATCTATGAAGGGATTCTGGAGTGAGTTGTTCAAAGGCTGTTTTAGGTTTTATTTTAGAAAGAAGATATGATGATTTTTTTAAAAAAAGTTTCTCTGCAACTTCCAGTATGAATCATACATGAAATATGAGAAGACCAAAGGTTGACACAATGATACAAATTAGTTTCCTTTGGTGTAAAGGGTTTATTATTTTATAATGCTACTCTAAATTAAATTTTTATTGTATCTTTAAATATGAAATTCTAATTAGATGGATAATAATAGAAAATTCCTACTGACTAGGATCTTTATCAGTCATTCTTAGTACCTCATAGCCTAAATGCTTAAATTGTCTTGTGCAAAGAACATTAAAAAAGAAGGCCTCTAAGAAAGTTTATATATTACATTTTCAAAAATATACTTCATTAGATATATTTTCAATAGAAAATCTAGTAGGTCATAAGGAAGTCTTTTTCTTTTTTGGAAAGAAAATAATTACACTATTTTGAGAAAATCAAAAAATGTATTTTACTTGTGGTTAAAATAGCATTTTTCATTTTGTTTATAAATGCAAAAGAGATAGAAAATATGAAAATTATGAGTATGCTCATTGATATCTAGTTTTGATTACTTTGTATTCACTAAAAAATTATCATTACAAAATGATGAAGTATGTAGATATATAAAATGTGCTCAATAGCACAACTTCAATACAAAATCAAATATTTACAGAAAGCAAGTTGAAAAGATGCTTACTTTTTACATACACAAATGGAGATTACAATTAATTATAAAAATGTCAATCATTACTTTTTTTTTTTTCATTATTTATGTATATTAATCTCTCTGCCTAAAGGTAATTAGGTTATTTAGACAATGGAATACCATGATCAAATAATAAGATTCAGCCATCATCAGGAACAGTGTTTTATTACAAATATCCATAATAAAATCTTGGATATGAGATGAAAGAAATATAAACGCGTAAACAATTTTTCTATATTTTTTAAGGAATTATTTTGTTAATGAAAGTTATTGTTTTCTTTGTTTAATTCACTAATAATTGTTACTAACATATAATATAAATTAAGCATCATTTTACTTTCTCTTATTCTCATTGATTATTTTACCTTTTTATCTTTAATCAATTAAATTAGTGCAGGGCCTAGTAGTCATGACTTCTCATGCCATTAATGCAACCACATTTCTATATAAGAATTCTGCTAAAATCAATTGAATCTTTATCCCATCATCCTTTAGACAGACATTTCCCCCCAAAATTATCAATATTAGCTATCAATTTATAATAACTGGTATTTTTTTTTGTCAATATGCAAAAGTGATCTGCTTAGTAAATTTTAATAGGTTAATAAATTTCATATTGGTTCTTATATAAATTTGGAACTTTTGAGCACATTCATCCAGAAATTAATAAATAATGAATTAAATGATAAATTATAATTTCTATAAGAAAAAAATCACAAAGTACTAATAAAAAAGAATCTTTGCATATTATACTATATGGATGCAACTGTTATAGATGATTATATGTATATGTAAAGAAAGAGCAATATGCTTTTAGATGATAATTGTAATAATGGTAAACGAAAATAAGGATTTTGATATGATTAGCTTTAAATTAAATATCTGATGCTGAAAGTCTGTCTATACACATTTCATCAAATTTTTAATCGAAAGATTTCATGGTGTACTTGCTACTTTTATGATATGGGATTCAAATCTGCTAAATTGTTTCAGATTACAGATTTTTTTTTCAGATAGCCAACCCAAATGGATATCTAATTATTATTAGCTAGAGCAGGGATGCCCAACCTTTAACTAGATGCAAGCCAGTTGGGAATTTAAAAAAATTTGGGGAACCACAATTATATATTGCATTTTTCATATTACATTTATAAACATAATTCACAAACTAAAAAAAACTGGTGTAATATGTTAAAAAGAAAAAAAATGTAAATACATTTTATTTATATTTATTTATTAAAAATTTGGTAACATACATATAAATTACAATTACAGGAAAAGTATATTTTAATTATTTTATTTAATGTGAAACCTGACACTGCATATCGTTATTGTTTGTATTGTAAAAATGTTTATTTTTTAGTGTGTGCATGTAGCGTCAAGGAAAATTAAATATTTTATCAATTTTTCTTGAAGAGTGCAATGCGAGCCACATCCACATTCAACGTTGCGCGAACCACATGTGACTCGCTACGGGTTGGGCATTCCTGAGCTAGAGAATGAAGGTGTTTAACTTGGCTTGGTTGGATTATAAAAACAAGGAAGAAAAAATACAATTATTTTGTTTAAACTTCCATTGAATAATCCTTTAGTGTCAAATGCATTATTACTTTAACTGATCTATAATAATCAATTAAACCTATTAGTTAGCAGAATTATAAAATATAAAAGCATCATATCTGTATATAGATGGTGTTTCAATTTTAAAATCACCAAAAATAAAAACTTATAATAGATATACTTTTAGATTTTTCAAACATACCACCTCACAATAAAATATTTCTTTAATACAATTTCTTTTATTTTTTTCCTTTGGGCAAATAAATAGTAAAAAAAGTAAATAAAAGAAAACCCTATCTTTTTTTGGTTAAACTTTTTATAAGAATATGCTAGAACATTTCCTTTCAATATTTATATATAAAACTTTATATGTAATAATGCACTTCAAAATTTTTTAATATTAAAACAAATAATTAAAATGAATAATGTTTATAAATATTATTTAAGGAATAGCACTACAGAATGATGCTATTATATGTGTGGTCTAGTTTCAGTAAAAATCATTTAGATATTTTTTTGATAGTGGTTTATGAATGTGCTGTGTTCTATAGGGGGTAGATGTAGATGCTTTCTTTATTACAATAATCATAAGGAATGGTCTTTTTTAGATCATATTCCTAAACATAACTGCTTATATAATAATAACTACAAAGAGGTGTCCTTTTGGTCCTAACTTTTAACTGAATAAACTTGCATAATAATTATAAGGACTGTTACAATTTATACATGGATGACTCATTCTGAGATTAATGTCTAATTCATTAAACTGATAGGAATGTATTCTTCCATATTGATGCATATACATGTAAACTATTAAACATTGAATTAAACCTTGCTTCTGCTGAAAAAACTTTTTGATAAAAATTATGATAGCTAACATAATTTTTAAATAATTCACTGCAGGATTGTCTTCTCCAACAGCTTTTTGCTCATAAAAAAACAAACCAATAGAAAATGCATTACTCCATAAGCTTGCAAATTGTTGAATCACAAGAGTATATCTTGATATACAAATATTAATGGATTGTGTTGGCTATGGGTTGACTACCTGGAAGAAAAATCCTAAGCCTATTGAGAACTGGGCATAGTTGACAACTGTACTAATCACTATATCATAAAATACTTTAGAAATTATATATGATTAAATGTTTGTCAGCGATTATTAGTGCATGACATTTTGACTGTAAACTTTAACTACTGATAATGTATATTATTGTAGTGATTAAAGAAATGAAATGTTCTGAATTCAATTTTTTTTTTTTTTTTTGTAATTTACTGCTTTTATTTATTTATTATTAAATGTTTATATCTGGAACAGATGGAACCTAATAAAAGTGTATGGAATTTTATAGTCATTTTGGTACGAAGTAATGTGTCTAGATTGTTAATTTTTTTAATGTTGCTTAGTACTTCTTGTCTGAATATTTAAATGATTTGTATTGAAATGTTTTTATTTGATTTTGTGTATTGCTATCTCAATATGAACAGTGTGAAATTTAGATTTATTGGAGCATATAAACACATTTTTGATTTTTGAAATTCTTCAATAATAATTAATTTGATACTATTGAAAATTTGTATTATATACTGGTGATGATAACATATTTATTAATAATCTGTAAGACATTTCATTGATAACTAGTGATATATTCTGTTTATGTGATTCTTCTCACAGTGATATTAATTTTAATCATATTTTTTTTGCCTTCAGTTTAACAGTTGAAGGACCATATCATTGATTTTTTTTAAATAAAAGTTTTGGAATCATTTGAATTCTTGCATGAGGATTTAGTTGTCCAATAATAAGTCTATCAATGGCAAATAGGTACTGTAAGTAATAGATTGTAATAATCAATATTACTCTTATTATGTGTTTTGTAGAGTCTAGATTCCTGTAATATTAATAATTTTTGCATGTGTGTGTATATATATATAACCAAACTTATATAACATTTGATTACAGAAAAGAGTGTGCTGTTAAATAAAAGTAGACTTTTTGATTCCTTTTGAGATTTTAAAGAAATCAAATTGAACAAATTCCTAGCATACATTCTTTATATTTTTTTAGTTACAACTATTATTACTATATGACTATTCATATAAATAAATGAACATGTGTAGGCTGATCATCAATATGCATTTGAAAGTGTATTGAGATAACTGGCCTTTACCTTTGAGTTTTTCTTTTCAATTATCTTATAATTTGTAACTGAAATATCACTTGGGTTTTTTTGAAGAAAGGGTGAATGAGTACCTGCATGTGTGAATAATAATTCTCTTATATATTTACAATCATGATAAATTAATAAATCTCTAATGTCATTAGCCAAAACAGCAGTTGACAATCCTCAATTTCCTAATTTGCCATTCAATGACAGATCTTTTATTTAATTACTTGTAGTTATAAATCACTTTTAAGTAAAAGATTTCTAATATTAAACAGATCATTGATGAATTTATGAAGTTAAGTGAAAAAATGAAAACATAATTATTTTTTAAAAGTGATTAAGTATTTTATTATAAAAGCATAAATAATAGGAGTGTAAGTGTAATGTAGATATTAAAAATATTTGATAATAAATGCTTTTATTTATTTACTCTGGACTAAAAACACACACAAAATAATGTTTCTTCAACTACAATTGTTTTTTTTATATTTAACATGAGGAAAAAAGTGGGAGGAGGGTCAGAAATTAATTAAGTCAAACCTTGACACACACCCCCTCCGCCACACATTTTTATTTCAAGTTAAATATAAAAAAACCTAATTGTGGTTGAAGAAACAATTATTTTGTATGTTTTAATCTAAAGTAAATAAATAAAAGTGTTTATTATAATTTTTTTTATATCTATTATTCTTCAGTTTTTATCATTAAGATTGAAAATAAAATCATAAGTTTTAAATGTAGTAAACTATACTCAAGATTTGTTTTTATTTCACTTTTAAAAGATTAAGATACTTTTTAAAGTAAATTTTTTTTCACAAATATATATATACTGCCCTCTCACACATTACTGAAAATATATTTAGTATGGACATATTTGAAATTTATTAAAATATTTTCAATTTCATCCATCAACTTTTTTGGATTTAAGAAATTAGGGGACCTATCTAAAATATTGTAGTATCACATTGCCTTAAGAAGGATTTATAACAAATGTGCAAAATTTGAACAAATTATATTGAATATAAATGTATTAAATCTTGATTTCAAAATATTTACCAAACAAACGGAGTTTGTAATCTAAATGAAAGCATTTAAAAATAGAACATTATTGAGATTGAAAATATATATATAATGGCAAGATTAGCTGTTCATTTTAATGGTAGACACCCATTGCAGATAATTATGGTTTATTCCTCAATAATTTCTCATTTTGATAAATAGAGAGGAATTTATTTAGTTGTATAAAATACTTTTTAATCAAATAACATTTTGAAATTGTTATGGAAATTTTTATGCTAGAATTGGAAAATAACTGTAGATGACAATGCTATGGGCAAATTTGGATATGTAAATAGAAATAAAAGATAAAATAGACTGTAATTTCCAGAAGAAAAATGTTATATTATGAATATACATTTTTTTTTCCTGGAAATTCCACAAGTGAAAATGACACTGAAGGTATAACAGAGTTGGGTTTTACTTTAATTAGAAAAAATATGTATTGCAAAACTGTAATATATTAAATAGATTCAACACAGATAAGTGCTAATCAGTTAATGAAATATAAGATTTGTGTTAAAGCAGATTTGAGAGATAAAAATTATTAAGAAAGAATAATATTTACAATCTTCAGAAATATTTCAGTGAATTTAAGACAGAGGTCCCCAACCTCGCGCAGACCATTTTACGTGTGCCCGCCGCTATCCGAACACAATAAAAAATTATTTATCTGATACAAATAAATTTAATTTTTAAAATCTCTTATAAATCATTGTATTATATTGTAATCAAATTGTAGGGAATATTATACTTTTACAGCGTAAAAATATAAACATTATTTATATGTTAAAATTTTATTTTTGAAATAAATATTCTTTTGTACATTATGTGTATTATTAACAATATCCAACTATAAATTTACATTGAAAAAATAAATGGTGCCTGCTAACTCGCCGGTATTATATAATGTGCTCTTAGTGCAAAAAGGTTGGGGACCCCTGATTTAAGATATAACTTGCAAATTGTTTTAAAATGTTAATAAAGTTTTACAATAGCTTAGATTGAACAAATTCAATAAGAAGATAGTTGACATCCAACTAATATCTACTTCACATTTATCAGATAGAAAAATAAGCACTTCATAGCAAATTTTTATTTGAAACAAAGCAACCTATAAAGAATAAAATTGATCCTTTTAGGAGAATTAAATATCTTAAATTTTGTAAAATAGTACAATAAAAGTTAATGTTGATATAAGAAAATAGAAATTAAAAAATAATTGAAAAAGTTCAAAATCTTAAAAGTATATCACATCTTGATATTTGAAGGAAAGTTAAATTTTAGCAATAAGAAAAAAAAGATGGTTTTATTATTTTAAAAGTGACTACATCATAAAGTGCATGAAAGAGTTTTTACAAAGAAATATATAGTAATAAAGAAAGTAGTTTATACAGTTACATCTTTTGAATTGCTAATTATTTTAAAAAGGAAGAAAATAATAGAATTACTATTAATATCTTTAAAAAAGCAAGTGAAAAAAATAGAGAAATTGTTGGCAAAATTATGAATTAAATGTCAAAATGATTAAGATGTACTATATCAATGAATTGTTTCAAATGTATATATTAAAAATGTAAATAAATATCCACTAATTGGATTAATAATCAATGGAATAATGTGAACATACATTGCACCTACATTTAAATTCAATTCAAATAAATATACAGTGGATTATACAAAAAAACCTACATTACATTAATTAACTGATAAGTATGCATTTTCCTGATCTGATTTTGTTGATCGGTGAGACCACCATATTAAATTTTTAAAAATCTGACTTGGGACACAATTTTCACAATAGCTTCAGTTTTAATATTGTTAGAGCAAAAAAATTTACATTGATAGAAACTAGAAAAACTAAGGAAAACAATAAGGCTAAGATAAATAGTGATAACCATTTACAAAATAAGGCAAAAAAGAAATTTCAACATCCAACATAATTATTACTTTATTGTTTGTTCATAATTTCTAATTTATCATTAACTAAGTTTAAATTACATCTTGATTGATAATTTCTTTGTATTCCTCACAAAATTATCTTTCAAACCATATATAATACTTTTTACCTGAGATAATCCATAACTTCATAATCTCCAAAAGTATTCACATTAGAATTCTTCATTTTTATCTTGTACCCCAAAAGTTACCAAATCTCAAAAGCGTATAGAAGAAAAAGATTCATCCTAATAAAAGATACAAAACAAATCATTTCCATAAGATGAATATGCATTTGTCATCATAACAATTGGCTTCTTGTCTATCTAAAACTAGAAATTGTAGGTTGCTGTATGTATCACTGATAATATGAGTTTCATCTCTTCATTTTATATTTTTTGGGTATATCAGTGATGTTCATATTCTTTATACACACCAGTGATGGTACCTTGTTATATTTATTGTCCCACAAAGACATAATTTATTTGCATATAGTTTATTTGCTAGCTATAGACTTGAAAATAATGTGATGCATGATGTGGCAAAACAACTGACTCTACAGCATGAGTATCAAGGCATAGGCAAGAATCAGAATTTGATTCTTTGCTTGCATATACAATTCCATGTGGTGTATGCATAACCATTGTGGCTAGTACTACACAAACATTATTTGAAATATTTATTTATTGGTTTTAAGTGCTTATATTTTTTACATGGTACAATGCCCAGTAAATTTTGTGAATGCTTTATCAACTGCAACTTTTCTGTACATTTGATTATTATATTAGTTTTTAAAATTTACATTGCACTGCTCTATATATGTATATATGTAAATCATTACTTGTTATAACAAACACTACAAATGCAAACAATTAATATAGCATTTATCAGATAATTTAAAAAAATTTTAAATATTAAAATTAATAACTTAACGATATTCTGCAAAACAACTTTTTTTATATTTGTATACTATATATTTTACAATTAGACTCCAGATGTGTGAAGAGTGATTGTATTTCAAATATTTGTATAATAAAGAGCATAAATGATGTAATATTATATAGTATACACACACCAATACAAACATAAACAAATAATTTAAAATAATAAAAATTAATAACATAACTATATTCTGCAAAACAACTTGTATTACTATATATTTACAATTAGACTCCAGCTATGTGAAGAGTGACTGTATTTCAAATTTTGTATAATAAAGAGCATAAATATATATTATATATTATTAATTATATAGTATACTCACACCAATATAAACACAAACAAATAATTTTAAAAAATTTAAAATATAGAAAGTAATAAGATATTCAGCGATTACATTTAAGGTTGCATTGAAGGCCTTCATAACCGAATTATCAGTGTATTTTTAACCCATTATATTAGGATTATAAGGCCGACAAAGATTTTCTACCTTTATTGCCTCATGTGAAGTAGTAAATTGATCAGAAAATAAAAATCAAAATTCATCGAATTTTAAAAATAATTGTAAAAAATTCAAATTTTATCTAACATCAATGCAATATGTATCATTCGAATGGCAAAAGGCAGGAGCTTCGGGTGCTGCAATTTCTGTTGATGTCATGCTCATAGTTTTTATGTAATTTAAAAAAGAATGCAAAATTTCAAGAAGCACCACCAATTGTGCTACAATTTCGCTCTTGCTGATTAAGCAGTTAAATTCAACTTTTTTATGTATTCCCTAAATAACCTGGTTTATATCTTAGAAATATCCAATTTACTGTATTAGATAATTAAAAGAATGCGGTAGTCTTTTATCATTTACATATATATAAAATATATAAACGGTAATAAACTATTATAAACAGTCTTTCAATCAGCAGAAGTACTTTTGGTTAATTTCTTAAACTTGCCTCAACTGCCATTAAATTCAAAAAACAAAGTGGAAGCAAACATCATCAATTCAAATCCCATAAATCCCATATTTTAATGTTAGCAGCTTGTCTATTTATTAAATTCAGCTTATTCCTATTTATAAAAATTGCATCCTTAATTTTTCTTTTATTATGGTTTCTCTCTTTATGAAGAATTTTCATACTTTCAATATCAAATTTAAATTTATATTTGTTTTTTAATGATCAAAGAAAACTGAAGAATCATTAAATCACCATTATTCTTACTTTTTACATGCTTATATAACAATTCATGCCCCTTTAGATCATGAAAAAGCATGTAAATATAAATTCAAATTTGATATTGAAAATGTGAAAATTCTTCATGAAGAGACCATAATAAAAGAAAAATTAAGGAGGCAATTTTTATAAATAGGAATAAAGTGCATTTAATAAATAGATAAGCTGTTAACATTAAAATACAGGATTCACAGGGTTTGAATTGATGACGTAATTTAATGGTAGTTGAGGCAGGTTTAAGAAATTAACTAAAAGTACTTCTGCATACTCTGTGAATTGAAAGACTGTTTATAATAGTTTATTACCATTATATTTATTATTTTTTTTTATTATGATTACAATTTTGTTCTAATTAACGGACATTTTATTTATATTATATATATTAGTTGCATTACAACTCATCTGCAGAGAACATTTAACTCAAGCTAACAAAAAAAAAGCTGAATATAAGAAATGATTTAAATAAATTACATCTAAGTATTAAGAGAAGTTATAGAAAATACCAATGAAAGTGAGTTGCCATTATGTTTTGGATTTATAGATTATAAAAAAGACATTTACTCTATAGACATTTCCACAGTGATTAAAGATTTGAAACATCAAGATATAGATTTAGGATATCAAATTTCAAGAGAATATCGAAATGCAATAGCAGTGATTACAAGATGGTTCAGAAGATTAATATTCATAAAGTTATATGAGAAACTAAAGGAATAAAAAGGGAGATTTAGGTTATTTAGATTTTTCAAATGATATATATATATTTGGCAAATAATAATTGAGATCTTTAGGAAATATTACAAGAGTTATCAGAATGAAAGTATCAAAATAAACTAAAAATAATTGATGATAGGACAAAAAAAATGTTTAATGGTTTTTCATATAAGAAAAAATAAATATAACGAATTTGAAGAATCTAACAACTACAAATACCATGGTATTCATGTTAATAGTCGGATCAAATTATTAATACAAATGGAAATATAATAAAATTAATTAATCATAGAATAAACTTGAGTTATTTTGGTAGAAATAATTTAATATTAAAAGGAACCTTTGTCTATGCACTGGAAAAAGGGGTTTTAGTAAATATGATTTTCAATCCTTGTATATGAATAAGCAATATAGAAAGACTTTTTAACATGTATACAATAAAAATAGAGTTAAAGTATTTGGAATAATATGGAGAAGTCAAAAGTGAAATACATGTATGAGAAAAACAAAAAATATAATTGATATCATTGAAGCAGTTAAGAAGCTAAAATGGAGCTATGCTATATATGTTGCTGGAAAAGATAATATATAGACAGTTAAGTTTTAAAGAGGAATCCAAGAGATTATAACAGACCTAGAAAGAGATTGCATATGAAGTCACTGGATAGGGCAAGACAATTTCTGGGGTAATATGAAGAAGAGAAACTATGGATTGGAGAAGCTTGATTAAACTTGGAGAGAATTTCATTCTGTAGTGGATTTATAGTAGCTGAAAATGATAAATATATACCCAGTATATATTTCTTATAGCATTCATAGTTTCGAAAATTGATAGGGTAATGCCATTACTATGGATCAGATCTGCTATGAGTTACTTCTTATGAAGTCTTTTTTTATATGTTATATCTTTTCAGTTGGAAAAATGGATATCTATATATATTTTTGTTTTTCTCAAGAATAATTTAAGTTTTATATAATATTTATTCTTATAATTAATGTGTATGAGGATTCTTTCTCCAACTTTGTGTCCATTTAGACAATAATTTTTTTAAAATTTTATAATTTTGTTGATTATTATTCCATTTTTCTTTTTCTTTTTAAGTAAGTATTCATAAAATATTAATCTTCAAAAGATGATTCATTGAGGTGATACTAATTTACTTCAGTTTAATTCTTCCATACCTAATCTTGCTTTTTTCCCAAAAAAAAAAAAAAAAAAAAAATTACTTCAATATTTCAAGTCTAATTTTTGATTCAGAAACTCTCCAAAACTTCATTTAAATTTCTTTTTCTGAGTATCATCTTTTTCAGTGTTCTTATATGGTACAATTATTTCTTTTCTATTGCAAACATTGATTTTGATATTTTATTTAAGGCTAAAAAATTACTTTTCTTTCTATATCTTCTTACTTAATTCCAATAAAATTCATTCTCCATCTTTTAGATATGATCTGAAATAATATGAATCAGCTAAACAACCTTTCATATTTTAGTTCTCTGCCATAATTATATCATACATTATCCTTCCCTAAGGCTAAATTAAACAGGGTATTTAATTGTTTTTAAACATGCATACACTTCTTCCTCTTTTATATATATATATAGTTAAACCTTGCAAGCTTCAAAAACAATATTAACAAATCTTCTTTTTAACCAAGTCAACTTTTTTCTCTCTTGAATACTAATAAAAGAAAATAAATAATTGGCTTTTTTTTTCTTATTGTCAAAAACAAAAAAACAAGCAATTGACTTTAAATAAAAATACAGTGGTAATTTTATTTTAATCTCAATTTTTTTTGATAATTTTAGTGATTATGTAGAAGCAGAAAAGTTTCTTGCTTAAAATGCCTGCCATGGCATGGTACTTTAATTTTCTTTCTGATTCTAATTAAATTTAGCCTTTTATTAAAATGGTTATCTGGCTAGTAGCTGGTTTCAGCAAAATATCTATTATTGATCAGTAAGTAGATATCTAGCTATTCATAGCTCAAAGTAAAACTTACTGATGGAAAAAGGCCAAAATTAAACAATCTAGCAAATGGCAACTTGATAATAACTTATTGCATCTTTTTGAGTGACTATTGAGGATGTCTTTCTCTGCAGTAGGCTATTTATAGATTGTTTTACCTTTTATCTATGTTAGACAACCTGGTATAAGAATTTGTTATTGTTAATCTGTAACAGAAAAGTAATATTGATATCAGATCATCAACAGAGACTATTATTTTTATTTGCATATATCTAAATATTATACAATGGTATATATATCTAAATTATTTATCATTACTATTATCCATAACATTTTGCTCCCCATACTACTTTGAAACACAATTTATTTATTATGTTATTATATATATTAAATGTGTATTTATTGACCATTCTATAATCTACAGAATGAGAAATTGCTATACATAAAATAAATGGGTTTCTTCATTCATTCATCTATTCATTTATTCTCTTTTTTCTTAACAAATAATTTTTAATATTTCCATTATCTCATAATGTAAACTCTATGTTTTACAAACCGTAATTTAAACCCTGTAAGATATATTCATATAGATTAAAATTTCTTCCTTTTAAATACTAAATCTAATAAATGTATATTTTAAATTTATACTAATATACACTCAGTATCCATTTCTTTAATTCTTATTGTATTTATCACATATAATAGTTTTTGAATTATCTGTATTTACATGTGTGCATGTATGTGAATGATTTCCTATGAAATTGATTAATCTGCCCTACCCTTAAACTGTAGTTCTAATCTGAAGCACTTTTAAGTTATACATTTGAGTCACAACTCCAGATTCCATCACTCTATCATTGCACTAAATCATATATGACTTCAAAGCTATAAACTTATGAAGTAGTTAAATTTTTTTTTAGATAGTCAGCTATAAGCAATCCTGCTAGTCTAATATGGATCAGTATAAGGATCTCTAGATATTGTTATTTTTAAGGTGAAGTAGACTAGTCTGTTGGTTGATGTCTATTCTGATATTGTTCATTACTCATGAAGCAGTGATGGAGAAGCCAAATAGACCTTGCAATGGGCTATTTAAGATTATTATTTTTCTGTGTTTGTGTATATATTTATTAGGTTTTTTCTTGAAGGAAAATTGAAATAACCATGCAATTGAATATTATTACCAATAAATAGTACTTGATTATCATTGTTGGTTGTTTTTCGTTGCTTGACATCCTCTTAACATAAATTATTTTAGTATTTCAACATTTTAGGTCCATTTCACAAAGCTTAAGTAGTCTTTCATAAATTTAAAATGCATGACTATATACATATACACAACTATATACATATACACACATGTGCTTGTAAATAAATGAATTCACATATTAAAAATTAGCATGGTTGTTTAGAAAATATATTGGATTTTATTAAATTTTTTGTTCCTGCTTCTACTTTTTTTTGTTTCTTGATAAGCGTTAAAAATGATTATGGCAGTAGAGGCATTAGTATTGCAGCTATGATTTTTTTCTTCTCATTTCTATGGTAACAGAGCCAGGAAAAGCTTTTTCATCTTATCTTGGAACCACTAGGCTCCACCTTCCTTCTCTACTTTTGTCCTTTTTATCATTTATTTTTTGATATAAGTTTAATTTTTGAAAATTCATCTTAAAAATTTTGTTTGAAAGAACTGACTGATAATGCTTATTAAAAAAAGGCCAGCATTCATCACTGATGAATTAATAATTAGATCAGTTCTCTCTGTATTTAGGGCGTGTATGTGATTATGAATAAAGAGAAAATTCCCATAATTCTTTTACATGGTTGCCATATTGAAAATGGAGAATTTAGGAAAAGAATATATATAAATTATATTGGTGCCTTTTAATATATTCAATTTTTTTTATTTATAAATAAAAGATGTTTTGATTCAAGTGTAGGTACATTTAAATAAAAATAAACAAAGTTATCATTTTTATCTCTGTCCAATCAGATGTTTTTTGATGCTAAATTTAAATATTTATTGTAAGCATACGAGATATCACTCGAAATTTAAATTTTTTACTTAAAAAATATTAATAACAACATTTTGAGTAGTAAGGAAATAAAAACATTTTTGAACATTATAAACAGTAGTTTTAAGTCATTTTATTAATTATAATTATCAAAAGTCAATCATGTAAAATTCTATATTCCATTCCCTTATCAATTGGGAGAGGATGATATATATATATATATATGCAATTTACGGAACCGAAAAACAAATTGGAATACTGTTTCGCCATTATTTATTTTAGAATTATTATTTTAATTTTTCTTTGTTGAAGGTTTGTCTTATCAGTTTAAAAATATGTTAACTATGATATTAATTAAAGTTATTGAAATATTTAACATGCATTCTAATTCTTTTGCATTTTTGGCATCATTTAGAAAGTTGAATGGCTACAAATATTAATTTTATCCACTTTTGCTTTTCACTTTTTCTTATGATTAGTTTTATTTAGAAATATACTATATATATTTATTAATATATAAATATGATATATTTTTAAAAAAAAAATCTTTAAAGTTATGTGTTTTAAAATGTGCATGTATATTATTATTATTTACGGAATTGAAAATTATAAAATGTAATATCAGAATCATTGCTTTGAAATAATAAATACTTTACTTTATACTCTACCGAATAATTTAAGTGTTAGATGGAAAGCGTAGTGGCATTTAATCAGTAATAGACTATTTGAAAAGTTCACATGACTACAGTATCTCTAAATCTTCACTTTTCATGATTAAAGTTTATGATATAGATTCACATTGTGTTAAGATGTTAGATATAAACTTTTTTTGAGATAGTTAAACAGTATTGTATTTATATGTTGGACTATTTCCATCATCTAACATTAAATATTTGATGTCTTTAGAATTATAATTCTTTTTAAACTTTATTTAAATTTTTCAACTACATTCAGCTGTTAGGAATAGCACTTAGGTTAATATGTTGCATAACATTTGGAGTCGTATTATTCTCCTCTCTTCTTCACCTGTTGATGGCTTACTTAAAATTTCATATTCAAGAACCTAAACATCCAAGTTCTATTCCCATGCTAATACTGTCAATAGTCAGACCAGGAATACCTGAAGAAGAGAGAAGAATAACATCACTTGAAATGTTGTATATATACTAAACTATGCTATTACTAAAAAGTTGAACCTAATTGGAATATTTAAAGTTTAAAATTATTTTTTTTCTAAAGATATTCAATATTAAATGCTAGATGATAAAAATAGTTCAACTTATAAATATAACTAAAATGTCATCATCACAAATTTTTAGGCAAGCAGTAAAACAGTGTATTTTTAATTTTTCTTTATTGAAGCTAAATATATAGTTTGTTCAAAATGAAAAAATGAAAATCATATCTAAATTATCTTATTATTTATATTTACTATTTATATATTTTAAAAAATGCTTGTATTTTGGTAAAAAGTAACAAATTCTGTTAATATCAGTGATTTCTGCTTATGACTGGAATTAGCTGAAATTTAATATATCTCTTTCAGCCAAATTTCATATGTTCTCACAGATTGCAGGTATTGAATGATTTAATTTGATTTTTATGATGATGATAATGCAAAGTTCTAGACATTCAATTAATTTTTTTTATTTACATCAATAAAAATTATGTTCCAGAGGTTTTTTAAATTATATACATAAATAATTATATTCTGTTTCTCCCATCTTCAGGATATTATCTTATAAAAAGTGTAATTATGTATTCATTTCTTATGATTCAGGAACAGAAACCCTGAATAATTATAATATTAATTTTTTTGATACTTAAGTCTATTCACAGTTAGAAATATACATACGTATAATTCAGTTAAAAATTCTTTATTCAGAAATTTAAATTTGCCTTATTTGCAATACATTAATAGTCATTAATAGCTACTCATAAATGAGTAAAGCCATTATAATTCCAGGAGAAAAAAAAAAGAAGTCTAAGATGTTAAAAAACAATCCCATAGAACATAAGAATCTCATGGCAACTAAGCTCTATTATAATCTAAGAGACTGAAAATAATATGAAAGAAAATGGAAAGATGAGAAAAAGAATAATATCCATTTATTTAATTCTCATCAATGCTTTCAATCTGACTAGTTACCAATGCATTATGGACTCAGTGGGGACTTGAAAGTTTTTGACAAATGTATTTAATTTTGAAAAACCTTAAGTAGATTTTTTTGAAAACCCTTACTGTGAGAATTTATCAAATTTATTGTTAATGTATTGATCTATTGTATTTCCCAAATATTTATAGTGGCTTAATGTTTTATTTATTAGAAATTTGTCATTTCAAATTAATACCAATTTTGTAGTAATGAGAAATTACATTACAGTGTTTTAATATTTGAAGTTGTCATCCGTTATCTAATTTTGTTTGTAATTAGTTGCTGAAAACATTTCTAACATTGGCTAAGGGAAAGGTTTGTTCCATATCTTTGTATATTAACAGTAGCTGAACATGTTTTTGGCTAAAGAAGCCAGATGAGTACTATGAATCTGGCTTTTCTAGCCAAAATCATGTTCAGTTACTGGTAATAAATAAAGATATGAAATAAATCTTTTCCTTAGACAATGTTAGAAACATTTTCAGCAAGTAATCACAGTGATTTCAAAATGAAAGATTTTGTTAATAAACCAAAATAATTGCAAATTTGAATTATTAAATCTATTTAACTACATCAATATATATATATTAGGATGACCACAAATTGTGTCACAATACCGATATAAATTTAAATCAATATTGAATAGAATGTAGATTAAATAAATATCCAGTTATTGCATGAAAAGTATATGTTCCAAATATATATGTTCAATTTACAGAGTTGAATAATTTCTGTTACTTATTGAATTATTTAAAATACTTTGTGAGAAAAATTAAGAAAAGGATAGTGTGACATTTGTAATTATCGAGGCTAGAAATTGAAATAATTTTAATATTTGTGCATGCATTACAAGTTATATAAATTTTATAGTATGTGCTTGCCAAACTACTTAGTTAAAATTTCACTTTTTATTAGAGTGGATAGAGAAGTTTGTTTTGCAAATAACACATAACTATATATTTATAGGGTAAGTTTGTTCCATTACAAAGTTTAATTGCCTAAGATATATATTTAAACTCGGGTGAAATTAATAATTTATAGCCTGAATTTAATTGTAGAAAATTCAGTTTTGTCAAATCATTTTATAAAACAAATATCTTTAATTATTACATATTTAATTTATAAACTAAAATAATATATTGAAAGGTACAATTTGATGAGCAACTTATTGCCCATAAAAGTTGTTAATTATTAAGGATTTGGAAATCTAAGTCAGAGATGATTCTGAAAAATATGCTTCACATGTGGTAAGCAGGTAGTTTATATATTGGAAGCATTTAACAGTATTTTTAAACAACCCCCCTCCCCCAAACTTAAAAGAAAACCTAATCAAGTCAAAGTTTAAGCAATCATTAATTAGTATTTGCTATAGATAGCAAATCAGCTGAGTAAAAAAGATAATGACATATATAAGCTGGTTTTAACAATAAATCTTGACTGAATTAATAGAAACTTCATTTACAGTCTACAGAAGTAAGAAAGCAAGCTACCAGAATGGAAAAATAACTCAGTTTATTCTGATTGCAACAATGATAAATAGTTTTTTCTTTTAAATGACTGGTTAAGAGCCAACCCATCACTTTCCTGATATATAATGCCTAAGAGAAATAGGTAATTTGTCAAAAACTTTGTATGAAATCTTAAATTTAACCTGTTACCTGCTCTGTCAAGTGATGTGTTATGTTGACTGAGCCCCTCTACCAATGAAAACTAAAAGTTACTAACAAGTTAGACAGATTTGCCTGAAAAGATATTGATAATTTACACAGGATATTAAAGAAAATCATACTTAGGAAAGTGAATCCTGTTATATATTAACAAAAACTTTTCTGCTCAAGAAAATAAATGAGTTGTAACAATATAATATTTCAAGATATGGCATGTATATAGAAGGTATATAAAATAATTGTAAATGCATAAATCATCCCAGTGTAAAAAAAAAAAAAATATTGGTAATAAATTTGTTTTCAGTTTGAAAAAGCCTAGATTTGAATCATAGAAAATTTGTCAAATTATAGAGTTTTTAATTTTTTTAAGAATATAATGTAGTTTTATTATTATTATTTTGAAAGTTTGAAGAAAATATATTGTCATCTCTTATGACAGACATTAAATTAAAATTTTGTAAGCAAAGGTAAAATTGATTGTTTTTTTTTTTATATCAACATTTTTTCACCTCCATATATGAACATTGAGATGAATGAATCTAAAACCATTGGTCAGATACTACAAGTTTGTAATTTATGAATCATAATTCTATAGGGTTTTGATGAATGATAATGAGATAATGTAAAACTAAAAGATAAATATGTGATGATGGAATGTTAAATTGTTTAATATATACATATATAACCATGGTGGAGTTATAGCTTTTTTTTTTCATTAATAAATATTAAAACAGGCAAAACTCTCAATACAGCAGTGCCACTCAGTGCCAACCAGAGTAATCAATGGATGCCAGAAGGCTTGTGCATGAAATCCATTTCTAATGCCTACTCATCCAATATCCCCAGACTAGTTTCCGGCTTGTGGCCTTTGTCATAAAAAATAGTGATCATGTGATTAATAAATATATTATTGATTTGTTAACTTGGCTTATTCTTATTTTTTTCTCATTCTCAAATATATATTAACCAGTTTAATTTGTTCAGGTAGTTAGTGTGTAACATTCTTCATGAGCCAAAAGCAATAAAGGAAAGATTTAATAAGAAATGCATAAAGATTAGAATCAACCCCACAGGATAGTCCTTCATTTCCAAAAGTGATGATCAATATCCTGACCCTTACCTAATATCCATTAGGAATAAAAATTATAAAAGTATATACCAACCATTTATGATTAGATAATGTATTTGGAAAAGTAATTAATGATCTGAAAAAAATAGTTTGAAGATTAGTTACATTTCATTTATTTAAATTTGTTGTTTGTTGCCTTCATAACCTATCAGACTCTAGCTTTCTATTACATTTGAATGCAATAATATATAATCCATTCTTAGCAAAGTTATTTTTAGTTAATTCAATCATCTTTTCCTTACAATATATATACACTATTTGATTTCCAAAATTATTTTATAAAAGAGTGCTAAAATTTATTTAGCCTTTGACATAAATTAAATCTTTTTTTAAAAAACAACAACAAAACAACAGTTTTAAAAATTATGTATAAACAAATATCATTAAATAATGAATAAATTAAAAAGCGATACATCCAAATATTTAAAAAGTATTCCTTTTACATATATTAACTGTCTTATTTCTGTAAATATTTGGATCTAACAATTATTATGGAACGATTTATATGCAGCATATATAAAGGATCTTGTATATAATAGTTAAGATATTGTTATGTCCCTAATTTAAGGTTTAAATTTGGAGGGAGTTTTGTAATTCTTCCAAGGACAAGATTGTTTTTTTTTTTAGTTAATATAATTAGCCTTTAGTCAATTTTGTTAGCCATCCATTGACTGTTTAGCAAATATCTATCTGTATTAACTAGATAATAAAATAAGGGCTCTCAAATAATTAAGTAGCCTAATGTTTATTCCTTGATTTCTGGAAAGAGTTTTTATGTAGTGAGATATTTAAAGTTTTAGTTACCCATACTCTTAATAATCAGGCCCGGATTTAAGGCGATTTGAGCAATTGGACCCAATTGGGCCCACACCCGCATCACCACCAAAATTAACAAAAAGTTATTTTTCAAAATATTGAATTTGTATTTTATTTAAATATTTAATATATAGAGGGCCCCGCAAAAAAAATCCAATCGGGCCCCACACTTATTGGATCTGGCCTGTTAATAATTTATGTATATTATAAATTTTTTTAGTTAATTATAATATTATATTATGTACCTTATAATTATAATTATCAAACACTTTATATTGGATGATGAGATAAGAAATGAACTGATAAAAACAAACAAAAAAACATTTATAATAAATAATTGGAAATAATAAAGTAAAAGGACAACTTACTGATGCATTGAATCACCCTGAAATTAAATTATATTTAAATTACAAATGTAATTAACAAGTACAATCAAGTACAGTACTGTATTAGATTGAATCAATTACTTGGTGCTATGATAATAAAGTAAATAAAATCAAATTTTATTATTTTAATAGAAAGTACGCTGCTTACTTTTAGGAAACAAAGACAATGTGATATAATTTCTGTAATGTATTCGGCAATTTTTATTATTTATATCGATTATGCAGAACATTCTACAGATCTCCTAGATATTCACAAAACAAGCACTAATATATACATTAGTAGCATCTATTCATATATCTATATAATTCTAAGAGATGTCAGTTTTAATTAGTATGTCTATTGCATTTTTATTATAGCTATAATACTATTTGAAAAAAAAAAAAGACAAATCATTCTGCAAGAACACTATCAATAATCTTTGCAAATATAACACCCATCTGATTTATATTAATTCTGTTAATGGCAATCGATTTGGTATGAATATTTGGTGCATCTGTTGCTTTCTACATTTTGTGGACTGTAGGCAGTTGATGAAAAAAGCTAGTATTTACATGCATGTATAGGGTAAAATGATTTGTCAATTTTTTCATGCAGTATGTTAGTTGTAATAAAAATGTATTGTGCATGATGATTGGGGATAACATTTGTTCTGATTTGTTTACCTATTTATTATATATTATGCACAACATGCTTGAATGTTTTTATGGCTAAATAATAAACTATCTTTAAAAAATAGAAGCTAGACATTTTATCTAAAAAAAAAGTTAGCAAAGCAATAAATATGTAAAATTTTGTGAAATATTATAGATTATTCTAGAGCCATTTATTTTAAGGTTAAGTAATCTATGTACACTAAATAGTAGTGTTATTGTATTCACAATTCCAGATTAATTTCTGGCCTATGATCTTCATCAGGGAGGATTTTGGGTCAGTTTTAAATTCACAAGTTGTCATTGTTGATAACCATAAGTCAAAAGTTAGTCTGGAAATATGGATATAATAACATCACTATCTTGTGTCCCATTAGTTACTCAATCTTACAATAGATGACTCTGGAGTAGCAAGAAAACTACTCTTTAAAAGAAGCATATTATATATAAACAGAGAATGTAATATGATGCTTGGTTGAATATTATAGCTTTCTTGTGTTATATAATGGTAATTATAATTAATAAAATTATGTTTGTAAATGAAATGAATTCATATGTACAAAGCAATAAATACATATTTTTTTTACCTATGGAAAAGAGAATTCACAAAATTGAAAGAATAAAAATTACATTTGTTAATGTTAATTTGCTATAAGCTTGGGTTGCTCAAGAATAAACTGTAAAAATTTGAATTTAAGTTATATTCTTTGTAGGCAGAGACATGTTAATAGCCACAGTTTTCCTTTGTTATAAAAATGGAAATAAATAAGGAGAAATGAATATGAGATAAATTTTAGTCTTATTGCTAAATTTGTTCATCTTTCCACCAAGAGGATTTCATTTATTTAATAGTCCTCCAGTTCTTTTTCTAAATTGAACATTTATTTTATTCAGTATTTTCCAAGATTTAAAAGTGCTTATATTAATTCAGTCCTACTTATAATAATATGAAAATACTTTATATTATTATGAATGGATATTAATGTTGCTTAATAATAAATATTATTATTACTGTTGTTGTAGCATTATCCATATACTTGCTAGTATTGTATTATATTGTTAAGCTAATAATTTTTCCTTTTTTTTAAATATAATTTTTAAATGGAATTTTATAGAATAATATAAGAAAATATAAAATAATATAAACTAAACTAATTTTTGAATAGTTTAGTTTTGTTGATTCAAGGTCACATAATGATATAATGCAGCATTGTAAAATTGCTCATATTATTTAAAATTTTGCTTAATTCAAATCTAAAATGTTTTCATCAACTAAGATTATAAATTTAAATATTTTGATAATTCAAATAATGGTTACATGTATATAGTATATATTGCAATTTTGCTTTTTAAACATTGTTAATTATATATAATAAATTTTGCATATGTGTTGATATGCATTTTTGAAAAATCTATTAAGCTAAATAGAAAACAAAAAAAACAGTAAAGAAAGAATAATTATACACTTCATAAAGCATATCACTATACATGTGCAAAATTTATATATATTTTTTAGACTATCCATTTTTTTTCTCTTTTGCCTACCAAAATAAAACTTGCAAAATTGTGTAAAAAAATTGCTAAATTTCTGATGTTTAATTCCTTAATTTTTTTTTATTAAATTACTTTTGGTTCTCTTGATGAGATTTTATTTTTTGAGAAACTTGTCTACGATTAGTAAAATATTTTAAGTTTAAAATTTTTTTGTTCTGCTGTTTTGCTTTGATTAATTGTTAATATATTTTAACTAAATAGAATTAATTTCATTTAGTTAGATTTTATTATCATTTGTCTTGATTTGTTACAATTAGTAGCATTTAACTTTTTTTGACTGTCCTAAAATTTTATATATATATATGATTGTATTATGGAAGCAAAAACCAAATTATCACAACTTCTCAGAGCAAATATTAACACATTTAGAATAAATCATTAATAAATGAAAAATCTACTGAAAGTAGATAATTTTTTGAAGGCTATTACCATGAATATGAAAAAAAAATTTGTAGTAAGAAAAAGTTTATTATATAAACAGTTACTTCATGAATAATCATAGAATTAATACTTATTGAAAATAATTATTTGGGAATAAATTTTACAAAAATAAAATTACCAGAATATTAATTTTAAAGACAAACAAAATTGATAATTATTACAATATTTTTATTTTTTGTATTTATTTTAATTTTGATTTTAAAAGGTTATTGTATAATTTGCACTACTGCTTTATTCAATTTTTTATTATTATTGTTGATTTCAAATTAAATAAATATTACTCAATATTCTACAGTATGTTTTTTAAATTTACTTGTGTAACATATTTTTTTATAGATAATTGTGGTTAATTAATTTGTCCATGTTTTCCGCTCTATTGGCATTAACTAACATTACTATTTATTTGTATTTTATAATGCAGTTTAATAATGATATAAAAGTTAATTTAGTAATAATTCTTATGAAAGCTATTTAATGAATAAAGAATAGTCTTTAAAAGTGTCAAGCCAATATTAAGTAAATATAGGATCCCTTTAATAGCTAAATAATAATTTTGCACAGTAATTATTTGATTACCCACTTATTAAAACATAAAACAGGATTTTATGAAGATTGGCAAATAAGAAATGTTTATTCAGATCTTTTATGCAAGATGAGAGATTAAAGGAATAGATTAGATATATAATTTTGCAATCCATATTGACATTGAATATTATGATGAAATTATTTCAAAGTTTGAAAAAAAAACCAAATCCTATACAATTGCACCAAATAATAAATACTTGTACAAAGAGATATATAAACTATATGGATCTAAAGTACAAACATTTGTGATCAACTTCTAAAAAATTGTTACAAGTAAAAAATGTTTTCATTCCTATATTACTATGTACACATAGCAGAACAAAATAAATATAGAAAGAAATTAAAAATTTTAGTATATGGAAAAAATTCTAAAAGTTTTCTTCTATTCTGGAAAAGTATGCAGAAACAAAGAAAACAGAAAGAAAAAAAAATGATTAGAACAATGAAAATTGATGAGTCTGATTTAGAACTAATATTATAAAGACCAATTTATCATTAACGACATTTAAACACTATTTTCTTGATAAAATTTTTCATTATTTTGTATCATAAAATTAAAATATACTGTAAGAGGATAAAAAGTTGCCCTACAGGTTTGGGCAGCATTTTATAACTGAAATGAAAAGATGATGATGAAATAACTTTTATTATTGCTATTAAAATTAGGACATCATTTGTAACAGATTAAAATGAGGGTATACTCTTCTTTTAATGTCCCACAGATTTAGGAACTATTTGTAACAGATTGGATATTACAAAACCATGATAGAGTGATCCTGTTTAATTTTGCCCTGGAAATTGCAGTACCATTTGTAACAGGATATGTTTGTATGCTAACCTTTGTTATAGCCCAAATGATTTGGGTGACATTTGTAACAGATCAAAAATGTGCCATGGGAAATAACTCTAGTACAGCCTGAATAAAATGTAGTCCAATTGTTGATCGCCCTATATAACAATGATAATGAGCCCTGAAGTTAGACTCATTTGTAACTGAATAAAATATAAATAAAAGAAAAATATATTAATTTTATAATATCCTTGAATATTATCATTCATAAGAGAATAAATATAATATATTAAGGTAAATGAATGCTAATCAATAAATAATCATTCAGCATTTAAAATAATTCTTTTATCTAATCACATATCTGACTGTTAACTATACCAAAACAAAACAGTGATGATAATCCTTATTATAGCACCATGAATTCAAACAGCATTCAGAATAAATAGAAAACAAACAAAATCATCACTTCAAATATCCTAAATATAAATTTTACTTAAATAGATTAAAGTAAAGTAATTAAACCAAATATCAGGTTCTCAAAACTATAATGTATTCTTAATATATATTTCACTTTTAATCATATGAAAATAATCATTCAACAGTTGTATTCTAATATTTCCAATAATAATGCTAAAATTTAAAGATGTTCATATCTAAATAAAATAATTCACGAATGACTGAGAGAACAGCTTTAGTGTGTCCTATAAGTTTACAATATTCATAATATCTAAGTAAATATATGACCCAATGATTAATTTTAAATCTAGTTTAATAAAATGATAAATAATACTAACACTATCATGATATAGTCCTATATTAATTTACTATTATTAATCACATTATTTATATCAAGATAAAAGATTTAATAATGATGTAATATTGATAAACCCATCAGATAATCTTGAATCTATATTATCCAATTATATTAGTATATAAAAGAAACAGTAGATTTCTATTGAATATTTATTTAAATACAATTAACTAATCATCAATTTGTTTTAAATTTCCTGTAAATAAATTATTAAAACTGAATATTATAACAATCAAAACATATAAAAAGAATTATTAACATTTCTTATAATCAAGTATGAATATTAAAATTTAATATTTAATTTGATTTACTATACGTATCAACTAAATTTTAAATATAATTAAAATAAATCATTCTGACTTAGAACAAAATATATTACTATCAGCTTTATAAATGAATAAGATTATGATCTTATTGACCAACCATGAACTCAATACAGTACCTATCTGACCGATAATTTAGATAAAACTCACAAATATTTGATTATGATTATCATATAAAGTTTATATCCAGTTAGATAATAACTATTGAATTCAATACAAAAAAATAATATAACCATACACACCAATCCTGGGATTTGATTTCTGGATCATATGATATAGTTATTTCAAATAAATTTTATGCTAGTATTATTCATCAATTAATTCATATTGCACATTTGGACAATAGTCGGTCAAGTTTAAATTAAAATTTATTAATAAATGAATTTCAATTATATAATATATATATTGTAAATATCGATAAGTCTATCTATATTTAAAAAAAATTGTCATTTGTTATTTAAAAAAAAATCTCTTTGAGTTGATGTTTATATATGAAGTATTATTATTGTTTATGGTTATTAGGTATAGTTATTGTTTGAAGTTATTATTTTATTTATATGTTGATGGTACATCATTATGAATATTTAATTATTATAAATAAATAAAGACATATAAATTGTTGATTATATAAAAAAATTATTTTATTTGCAGTGATTATTAAAAAAATGCAATATTATTATTTATGTATATTTTTAAAGCTGTCAAATAAATTTTCAATTTAATATTTTTTATATATATGCTTGATATTTTTTTTTTTTTAATGTTAATTGTTTAAAATAAAACATGTGTAACAATGGTTTTAAAAACAGCATTTTGCTAGCACGTGGAACAACAGCAACAACAAAAAGGAGGCCATTATTATTAAGATAGTAATAAAACCAACTGAAGGATAAAAATTTGTTGTACTTTGTTTCTTTGAAATTACCATTCTTCAGAATATTGAAATAAGATAGATTTCTATGGTAAATACATAAATCATGACAGGCTAATAGAGATATATCGCAGCCAAGAGGCTGCACCATTTTCTTTCATTTATTCCAAGGCAGTTTAAAAAGAAAAACTAAGAAAATTTCAAAACATGAATTTCATCGCGTTTGAAGCTGAAATTTGACATAGCTATCTGGAATCTATAATGGTCAATCTCATAATAATCTGGAGGTAACTAGAATTAATATATTGGATTCAACATTTCAATTTATTTATTTATTTTTCAAGGAAAGAAATTTTAGAAGGATAAAAATATACATACATCCAAGAATTGACAATTTTCTCTAACGTGATAGTTTCTTCACTTTAACTAGAATGCATTCTAATATTAAACGGATAAAGAAATAAAACAATAGAATAAGTTGACTTTTGAAGGAAAACTAAACAAGTGAATTTTGAAAGGTAGTAAATAATTTTAGTATAAATGATATATAAATATATTTTTGAGATCGATATTTTTGTTTACTTTTATTTTTCATTATAAAATATAATGTTTTATAAATATTCAATTCAAGCGTCTTGTTTTCTAACAGCAATAAACGTTTAACAGGTGTCAAAATTAACACTTAAGTAATTTAAAATCTTAAAGTATGGCTTATAAGTTTGGGTTGCATATGAGTTGTTATGTATATTTTAATAAGTAAATTTATATTCGCAAATTTTTTATTATAAAAAATTGTTTTATTATTAATTTATTTCCATTTTTTTTTTTTTTTAACTTTATGTAATGATTCTTATGCATACCAAAACAATAATTTATATATATTTGCTGTATATAATATTTTTTTAATTTTTATTTTGAATATCTGAAAAATATAAATATGGATTTGTGTTTATATTAATGCATACTTGTTAAGCTCAAATATGTCTTTATCTATTTAATATATATACTTATTGCAAGTATATATGTATATATTTTTTTTGTATTTGGGTTTGTATTTAAAACATTGATACTACCTAAAATTAAATCATAATATAGAAATAAAGGATGTACTATTTGTTTTATAGATAATGCCTTTGTAATTTATTAGAAAGCTTATTAATATTTTATTCTTATTTTTCTTTTAATGCCAGAGTCATTATGAAATTAATTGAATTCACAATTTAATAGAGGATAACTTCATATTTCACTTATTGTTTAGTCTTTAGGTCACTTACACATATTATTATTCATTGATATGTTTAGATATACATAAATTTACATAATAGATGTGTATATTGGATTTAATAGAATTCCCTTTGTTTCTGATATATATATATTTGATTAGTTAGTTATATCAACCTTGAAAATAAATTATAATGATAGATCTCATTGCTCTGTATGATTTTAGATTTATTTCATGTATAGCTAGTTGGAAGGGCATATAAACAATTTATTTAAATATAACTGGGATAATTTTGTCTTTCTTCATTTAAATCATACAATCTATTATATTAGGCTTTCTCAACAATTGGATTCATTTAGATTATATATATTCTATTACGTTTATTATCCAATGTTTGAAGCATTATTTTCTTCTCATATATTGATGTTCCATTACATTTGAGGTATAATATGTTTATATGATATATTGTCCATTACATTTGGAACCACAAACTGTTGGTCCCAGTTAACTGATGATTGGTATAATGGAGTAAAAGTATGTTCCATTAAATTTGGATGCCACAATGTGGTCAGCATAATATATTCGTTTAATTATTCATTATATTTGATGTATCAAAGTTAGGGGCTTGGTTAACTAATGATTATTGTTGCAAAAGTTCATATGTTTATTTTCATTTGAGATCATATATAAAGATACATTCCATTATATTTGGCTTTCCCAATGTTTGGGGCCTTCTTTCTTTAATTTAAATGGAATGCAGCAAGTACATTCCATTACAATATATTGAAGTGGAATCTGAGATTCAGATTGCACTTCACAGCCCACTTCCAATCTTCCGCTACCAACCTAAATTCAAACCCTATTCTTGCATATATATTCCACTCACTAACACATTTGTTTGTATCTTTTTGTTTGAGTATTATTAACTAACATATTTATGAACGAAGATATTGGCATAAATATCTGAATTTAAACATGCAAAATAAAATTAATAAATGTAGCATCTGAAAATTCGTATACGCAATAGGGGATGGGGGATTAATTATCACGGACTTATAATATCAAAATATATTATAATTTCTGTATTTATTTATTTTATAAAAGTTATAGTAATTGTTTGTTAATTGCAGCTCAGATATCTATAGATATTGTAGAGACAAAAGTACTGAGCCAATATTTAGTGGAAAAGTTCGTGATATGTAATTTTATAAAATTGTGTTTTTAAATTATTTTTGCCATTAAACTCCACTTTTCTTTTAAATCCAATATGGAAGATGCGATTGTAATTAGTCAAAATTAATTAAAGGTGAGAAGCGTAATCTTGTATAATATTCTAACATAACTTTAATTAAAAGTTTCTCTAAAATCAAAAGTAGAAACTAAACTTAATTGATTTACTTTTGTTACCAACATTTTCTTTTATCAAAATTAATTAAAGTTTGAATACTTATCTAACAATGGCATCTTCCATCACAATAGGTAAAAGCTTGTATACGAATTCTTTTGGAAATTAGATTGCAATGACCAATCAGAAAGGGATTCCAAAAATACCGAGGCATGGAATTAATTACGAATTAATTTAGAGAGTAACTAGGACAGTCGAGGAGAGCAGTCACCAAGAAAATTTGCGTTCGTTAATTTCAATGTGTACTGAGTAAATCTAAATCGCCTTTCTCACCATTCGAGATGGCCTTCCCTGCAATCTGTGCCCATGGATCCCAATACTCATAGACTATACTGATATGCCTGTTCATTAAATCATAAAATTACTACCTGCCTGAATAACTATGTTTGATAAACTAGATCTAGTCTCCGCGGGAATTGAAATCATCAAAAGAACCGCCATGTTTTACAGAGGTAATCATTTCAAATGCTGCTAGACTCTTAAAGTTACCATGAATAATTTTAACTTTCACCTATCTATTTCTTTAAACATTTTGTAAATCTTTCATTTGTAAAATTTAATATTAGTTATGAATTAATTTGTAAAGTTCTTACCTTTTTGTTAATTGTACCTTGTTCTCTCTCTATATAACTTAGCTGTAATCTCTCCGACATTAAACCTCTCCTGAATAATTATTAGTTCTTAATGTCACGTCTATGCGGCAATATTTTATTCTCATTATTATGTTTTATACTTTCAGATACGAAATTATATGTCGATAATTTTCCCCCAGAATCGCAAATGCTTACGCTATCTCTTTTAATAAAAGAAAACCCTCCTTACTTTTCAGAGGGTAATTAACCTAGTAGTTTCTAAAAACAAATTTGTTATTCCTAGTATAGCGGGTGCCTGCCAGTCTGGGGAAATAAGATCAGAATTTGATAATTATTATACAGTGTTATTTTCTAAAACTAAATAAAAATCTATTTTCTTAGAAATATGTTTATTTGGTTAATTAAATAATAGCGCTAACTTCTAAAATCTGCAAATAGATTTATATGAATAAAATTAATATTACTTTATTGAAATCAATAGCCACCACTGACTGTATATATATTTAATAATATGAAAAGTATTTATTTATTAAAGCATTCAAAACCAAAGATTTATATTTATACGTTGTGGAAAGTTTACGTGTAGTTTAAAATAATACATAAAGGGGGGGGGGGATCATTTAGTTCTATGAGATATATTATATTAGCATTAACTGTAATTCTTCCACATCCACGTAGTAATCAAATCATACCGGTACGAGGGATTTTTATTAATAAAGATAGGCGATAGTTATTTATTCCTTAGCTAAATATCTATATATTTATATTAATGCAAGCGTTACGTGTATACCGGCCTTTCGTGATATATATATCTTTGTGCTTCATTCATTTTTACTTCCAATCCCAAGGACAAGGTTTGGCAAACCTCTTTGGATTTCTTCAGCGCGAGATATTGTTGCATAGGGTTCGCTCTGGCAAAAGTCCAGCCTATGGCAATTCAATAAAGCGCCTTCTTAGTTGTTTATGACCCGACCCTGCCGACGTTTGCAGAGAGTCGCATTTCATTAACGGTGAATTGAAGCATCTTCTTAGATCTTAGAATAGATCGTTCCATTGCCCTCATACACGTACCGCTCTCCCATATTTCGTTTTTGTTAAAAGCCTATTAATTCTCCTAAACCGTACTGTTATGATTATACTAAATGGATTACCACTTTTTATATATATTTCATTCGCACTTTCAGATACGACACTTCTGCCATTATTATTATTTCCCAAATTAGCTTCCCACACACGTTCTTATATAGCAAAACGCAAATATTAATTAAATAAAATTACCCTTATCGTCCAACTGAATAAACTTACGTATTGGTCTGAATGCTGCTGTTCTTATTACTGGTGGATTCAAATAACTTCGGGTACCGTAGTCTAGCGCTATTATTAAAAATCTTATGTATCCCAGTCAATCGATAAATTATTGACATATAAATAGCCGCACTAGAATAAAGCCATGAATTATTTGTTATTGATGATTAAATATGTTCATTGTATAGTATTGTAAGGGAGGTTAATGTTGTCCAAGGGAGATAAACACCCATTTTATTGACATTGTAACACCAATAACGTGTGCAATCATATATACTCCAAGTTGATTTAATAAATTTTATATCTTTCTAAATATCTAAGTCATTGTTTCATTCATTGAATAGAAATAATTTTGATGTAATATAACAAGGTTTCACTTACTAGATGATCGAAAATCGCTAATTATAATATTCTAGACATGAACCAAGTTCGAATAAGAGTCTTTTTGTGTCACGACTTTGTGATGCCGGCGGGGTAGGAATAAATTAGATCAGTATCATCGGAATTGTTGCTCATAAGTGGGTAGATCTGGAAAATAGGCAAATAGGGCAGAGTTCATGAATGTTCCTGACTTATGTATCTTGCACAGGATTGGATTCGAGGTACTTTTGCCTAGATGCTAGATTTTGTTATATGAACAGACGAAACCGACCGGTACAATATATATCATGAATAGATTGTAAACAATCACTATATACAATCTAATTGAATATATAATAAATCATCACCTGACATTAATTTCATATTTAAATATGTGAGTACCTATCAATCTCCAATTATTTAATATCAAATATGAAACATATATGTCTATGTAACACAAATGTATTGCA
This sequence comes from Epiperipatus broadwayi, assembly GCA_028023455.1. NCBI lineage: Eukaryota > Metazoa > Onychophora > Udeonychophora > Euonychophora > Peripatidae > Epiperipatus > Epiperipatus broadwayi. The sequence goes on from JAQFVV010006199.1 coordinate 16,603,188, forward strand.
AAATGTACTTATTTTCTATCCATACAAGAGAGTTTAATGTTGTATACATCTTTTTTACATTTCATATATATATACATTTTTTAAATAAATAAAAAAAATATATACAAAAATTAAACTTGTTATTTGCTAATAAAAATTTAAGAGAATAAAATAAAATGAATACTTATTGCGATGAAATCCTTTTGAACTTCCAATATAAAGAATACACCCGAAGTTAATTTAAAATCAATAAATAAAAAAATGATATTTTTAAATATTAAAATAATAATTATTATGCCACAAGATATAAATTTAAACTTAGGAAAACATAACATATATTTTGGTATGTAAACAGATTACTATTTAACCTAAAATGTTCTGTTATTTACTGATAAACATTATACATTTTAAACGACAAGAAACAAAAAATAATATAGCAATAATAATGGTAAACATAAAAAAACAATCTGAATGAGAATCTTTAAACACTATATTTCCAGAATGACATCACAGTTCTGATGTCTATTTCAAACTATAAATCAATAATATGTCTTGTTCTAGAGAAGATATAATATATTCACAAAAACTTTTAATTCCAAAGTACATTTTATTAATTCCGATGTTTTGTATATATATATCCAAATTATTCTTTCAAATAATAATTATTTGGTTTATATGACATTACACACATAAATACCAGTTTATATACACTATGGTATGAAAAGATATCCTTTCATGAGGAAGTATTATTTCGAATTATTATAAAGGAATAAATACTAGCTTTATCTAGGACAGTATGATGGGAAAATCTGTTTCTTTTATTAGAAAAAAATGATCAATTGATCTAATAAAATTATACAGGCAGATAGATATGATTTGTATTCTTTTTTACATTTGTAATCCATCTTTAAAATATAGGTAATATCCATTTCAAAGGATAAAAATATTCTGATGGTTTATAACGTAATGGGGTAATTCTGATGATTTTTCTTTTTATAATAAATTGTCATTTTCCCATAAAATTTTCTTGATATGCTGTTTGGTTCATGGGACAGATAATATTACTTCTTACCCCTCCATTTTGTTTAGTCAACTATATACTTTAAAGCAGGAGTCCCCAACCCTATGCCCACGGGTGCCATGGTGCCTGCAGACCATTTTATGTGTGCCCGCCACTATCCGAACACGATAAAAATTATTTATCTGATACAAATAAATTTAATTTTTAAAATTTCTTATAAAATATTGTATTATATGGTGCCCGCCACGTAGCCGGTATTATACAATGTGCTCTTAAGTACAAAAAGGTTGGGGACCGCTGTTTTAAAGGAAATAAAAAGAAAATCATAAAAAGAAATTTCTTTCATTTAAAGCCAAACAAAAGAGAATGATTCAAATTATTAAGTTCTATTTATATTATTTTTTTCATTGATGTCAGTGTAACTATACTAATACTCTATATTCACTCTTTAAGCAATTTCCGGTAATGTTTCTCTAATAAAAATTATACAACAATGAAAAATAAATATTTTTGAATTTTTACATACAACAAAAATTTACGTTTCACAATGCCAATACTATTTTTTATTCCAACAAAAATTTAACAATTTACATCACATTTTCAATATATTACACTGGAAATATGTTTTTAATATATTTCCTTAGTATAATATCATACAAATAAAAAGGACATATAAAAATGAAATATTAAACAATTATTTGTATTGTTAATAATTTACTATCATGAATGCAATAACGAAAACAAAACATATAACAAAGGAATAATAATAGTATCCAAACTATATGCTTTATTATCTACATGTTCATTTTTCTTTTTAAAATGAATAGTCAATTTACAATCATACAATACAATTAATAATAAACAATTTTATATTAATATTATTGTGATTATAGCAACACAGTTCAATGTTTTATAAGTTAACATATTCACCATCCAACAAATCAAACAAGGAAGAAAGATAAAAAAAAATTATGATTGACATCTTATCACATACTGAAATATATCTCGAATTTTAGTAGGTGCAATATACATCTGCAAATTTTCATTATTTTGACCATATTTTATGGTCCTTACATTAAAGGATTATTCTATACATCATTTTATATCTATTTTTAAGTACCAGGTTACCTGTAATAATGTTACAAGAATTGAAATAAAATCCTGTGATTTAAAATTCTGTCTTTGTACAATGATTCAAAAATTATTTGCCATTATCTAATTTGTTTTTCATTTAATACTTATTTTTGTTTTAACTTTTTTTTTTTTGCTAACAAGAACTGGGGGGTAATTTTATAAAATAATTTAAATATTTAAAAAAAATTTAATTCGGAGAATGTTTTCAAGATATTTTTCTAAAGATTAGAACCATATATAAATAATAAGGTTAAAAATGTTATATGATGCAATTAAAGTGAATTACTGAATAGTAAAAATGTCATTAATATCCCATTAATTAGTTGTCAAAAAAAAACAAAAAATAAGGTTCTTCAGAAATGCATTTTTATTTTATTTTAAATAATAAAATAAACCTTTGTGCTTAATCTATATAGGTGGGTCTCTCATATAAGGCGCTTATTCAATTTCATGATCTAAAAATACACATACAATTTTTCATTTTTAAGAGTAGTTACCCAATATTGTTTCCTTTAATTTATTGATTACAAAGGTAGTGATTTTAGTTTTAATAATAATAGCATAGCATTGTGGGTGTTTATATTAATAAAATTTGCTTTTAAGATTATTTAATAAATGAATGATTTATTGATACATTCATTGGGTATACAATATATAAAAAGGATTTTATAATTTAAAATAAAAAAATTATGTATCTGACAAGTTTTAGCAGCATGCATTTTCACTTTCTTTATGCCATTTATTGTAAATTTTAGTAAGAAGTGATATGTGCTAGATGACAGTGTTCAATAAATCCTTATCCTATGCTGTCCTCAAACTTATGGCTTTTATCAATGAGGAGCTTTGAATCTTGAATCCAATTTCCAGATACTATTATTTACCTTCATGTTATACTATTAAGCTATCAGCCCAAATTGATGAACAACATAAATGTTTTCAATCTAAACCAACTTGCTTGTATAGTCACTTGAAAACAGTTCAGTTTCTATATGTTAAGGTATCCTTACTTTTTAAATATCTATAGACACCTCTATTCTGTGCATCTAATCATTATTTATGATAATTTACAATAAGTAACATAGGAAGGTGGAAAAGTATGATGCTAAAGTGGTCATGATATTTATTGGTTTATTTGAAAGTTTATAACTATCTGCTCTGCCTTGATATATATATTTTGCTTTACAATCAGAGATACCTTAGCAACTTGAAGCCTAATATCAAAAAACTCAAAATATTCTTAAAAGATTTTTACATAAATGTATTTAATTTAACTGTGCCATGTTTTTATTAAGGATACAAATACACACATTTTGAAATATGTAATATAAATAGAAAAACATTCCATTTATCAAAAGACATTATTATATATTTTAAATGTGTGATGTTTAATAATATGCAGAGATGTAAATATCTAATAAATTCTTAATCATGCCATTCAACATGTGTAGTATAAAACTGAATCCATAATTTACATCACTCAAATCATCTTATTTGAAAAGTTTACTGTTGACTGTTTTTGACAATATATATATATTTCTTTATAGCCATGATTACATACATATATATATATGAAAATGAACCATACAGTATTTTAATCTAAAGTGTGATTAACATTTGAACGTAATTATTAAATAAATAACAATCCAGAAGAAATATATATATATGCACACATTAGTGCATACAAATATTTTTTTTTAAAAGCAAACAATCAGTCAATAATAGTTGATAATCAAAATAATTTTCTTCACTTAAATATTTTTAATTCATTTTATTACATAATTTTTGTAATTATATTAAAATCTCCTGGATTAAAAAAAAAAACAATTTTTTATTTAAATATATCAAATTTATTAAATAATTTTTCAAAATTTTCTTGATTTAATATTGTCTCATATAGGAAATTATTTATAATGCTTTGTAGAATTTTATTTACTAAAATAAATATTTAAAATATATACATTGTTTTTTATATTTTTGCAACATATTTGTCATTTTTCAGTATTACCTGTAAAAGTGCCACATTAGCCTGATATCATTTATACGATTTTTTGATCACTTGTTTGTTGTTTACTTTTTAAATTCCGGGAGCATTTAAGTTATCTTACAAATTCGTATTTATTTTAAGTTTTAGTTAGTTCCATTGGAACAATTCAAGTTCCTGTTACAACTATTAAATTTTTTTATAATCTTGTGTTTATTTAAAAATTTAAATCTATTATTGTGTTATGTTTTTATTTATTTTTAATTTGTATTATTATCTTTCATGGATTTTTTTTTTTAAAGCTATCTTTTAATGCATTACTGTAGACGCCTTTTAATAAATATTATTTAACATGTATTTTTGACAATAATAAATCAAAAACTCAAGAAAAAAAAAGATAGGAATAATGTAACTCTAGTAGACAATACGGTATTTTAAAGATATTCCTGTGCTTAATTATAGTATAAGAGAGGAGTGTTGACTGCTTTTTGTTTCATTTTATATATTAAATGAAAACTAAAATAAATAGCATTTATGTTGACTGCTTTCTGTTTCATTTTATATATTAAATGAAAACTAAAATAGCATTCACCATTTGTTTTGATAAAATTAGCATTAAGGATAGGGGGGATATGATATTTGCAGATGGTGATGCTGAATTCATAATGTATGTATAATGACAAAATTTGTAAATAGTTTGCGATAAAAATAAATATTAATAAATTAATAATTGAGAATAGTGTGAGATAAGAAATGATTAGGCTATTGATTAGGAAGTATTCAAGCAGGCTGGTATTTTTAAAGCAATGGGATATTTGATGATTGATAATGGAAGTAGTGATAAAGAAATTAGAATGAGAATTGCAATGGCTTATTAAGCTTTAAATAACAGCAAGAAGTTATTTTATAGACCATTGAAATTAAATCCGAGGAAGCATAAATGTTTATTTGAAGAATTCCTTTATTTGGAGTGGTAACAAGGACATTTAAAAAAGATAAAATAAAAAAAATGGAGCTTTATTAATGAAGATTTAGAAGAGAATGAAAAAGATAAGATCAATAATGTAGAAGCATTAGAAAAAGGGAAACAAATATTTTTGATGAAATTATGAAGAGAAAGAGGAACTGGATTGAGCATATAATTAGAGATGGAGGGATTATAATAAAGATTATAGATGTGAGGAAAAGTGATAGGAAAATAAATAATTGATGATCTTTGAGAGGTGAATAGCTGAGAATTTTGAAGAGTACAATAAGAAGCAGAAAAGCTCAGTCACATACAAATGGTAAAAATGAGGAATAAAATTGTACTTACACTTATTTTTGTTCTATAGCTATTTTGTTTTCTGACAATTTATTTGTTCTATTAAATCTTAACTTTATCTAAAATTATGCTGAGTAAGTAGTTGGATCAATGATTAGAGTTTGGTGTAGGGCTAAATATTATTTTCATCTCCATCCATGCCAGAAATTAGAGAGGTTTCTCAAGCTGGACAGTCAAAACTATCGTTAGTTATCTGAGAAAACTCAAACAACATTACTACTTGTAATGACATTGATTAAGGCACAATTATTATTAGAAGTATGGACAGAATGTTTATGCTGTTTTTATACTGAAAATAAAGGAAAAAATATGGCATTGCCTTAACTAGTCTCATGATCTAGAATTATGAAAGATGAAGCCTTGTTTGGTTTGGTGCAGTAGTAGAGAGGTGGGCTCTAAAGCTCAAGTTCCATGGATTGTATCTCCAACTCTATCACTTTTATTACTTAAACTTCTTATGAATTCCTAAACTAAACCATATGCATATTTTATTAATATTATCAGAGATGTTAATCCATCCTATGTCTAAAATATCAGTCAATTAAACCTCAAAATTATGATTTGAATTCAGGAACTCAAATAAGTTTTGTACAGATATAATATTATTTTTAAAAAAATTATTATTTAAAAAAGATTAAATGCAATGTGGATTAGATGTTTACAAGATTTTCTTATACTACTTTTAAAAAAGATACATTATGCTTTTTGTAATCTATATAAAAAATGTGGACAATGATTTTAAAGCTCTATGTTTTTAAGAAATTTTAAACTGCTACCTTTATTTACTTATAAGTGGCAAAAATAATAAAATCAACGATGGTAATTAAACAAGTTTAATGAATTAAAATTATTTATTAAACTAAAGCAGAATTTCACATGCACACACACACACACACAAAAAAAAAAAAAAATTCTTAGGAAGTATCATTCTTAGGCTTTTTTTTTTTTCTGTTCATTTTTTTAAAGTATTGAACCAATATAATCTCATGAAAACTCAAATGTAATGGATAGCTAAAGTTTTGTTGTGTTTTAAAATTGAATAACGGAAGCTTTGTTGATGTCACTTTTATAGAATTTGAGATTATAAAGTAATTTTGTGGACTATCCTAATTTAAATAATCTATTGATTGTTTTAATTTTGTAAAAGACAATTGAAATACGTGGCACAAAAATTTAATAAAATTTAAACAACAGGTTGTGCTTAAGTACTAACATTTTTAGTTCAAACTTAAATTTCAATAGGAGAAATGTTTATATAATGTCTATTCAATAATAATAGTAGATTTACTTTCAGGTTCTTGAAAGAATTTCTTAACTGCTTTGTTTCTTCTGCATCATTTTGATATTATGCTCAACTTGTGAACAATTAATTGCAAAGTATTAAAGAGCCGAGGGGTTAAAAAAATTTTTTAATCTTTTTATTCTTCTCTATAAATATTATTTTGATTTAATTGTTCACAGTTTATTTCACATCATGAAGTTGAAATCCATTGCCAGTAAAACTCTTTTTTTCTTTTAGATACTTTTTGGGATATTTTTTTTCCAGCTCATATTCAATCCATTCATCCAATTACTGATCAATAATTGGTTATCTAAATATCTTAAGTCAGAGAATAAAACAAGGAATTAAAAATTGTTAAATCTGATTTATCTGGCAATTGGTTGTCATCATGCCTTCTTCTAAAGTTTATCTTTTAAAAGCAGTTGGAGAAGCCTTTGCACCTTTATGTCTTCATTGGTGCATTCATTTTAAATAATCTTATTGAATATTTTCAGTGATTCTTTAAAAAATTTAAATCTGTATTTTGGTAATAAAAAATTATAATTAGAATTATTGAGCATTTTGATCCATTATGTTCATTTTATATTTGATGTTATAAAAATAAATCAGCAGTGTTATATGGATGTCAAAACTTTATTCTACAATAGTTACCCTGCATAGTTTGTTGCAGTTGGTAGAGGGTCCATCTTGGAATCAGGAGGGCCAGAATCGGTTCTGTCATTCACAAATGTGGGCCTCAAATTTCTTACGAACTCCTGCGCAATAAAACCATATACCTTTTTTTTAAAAAAAAAAAACTCTATTTACTATAAATTATTGAAGGGTTAGAATCAATATGAAACAATAAAACTTAATTATGTTAATAAAATAAACAAGCAGTTAAGTTTTTCTGCCTATTAAAAGTGCACCAGTATATGCAAAAGAATCTTTTACTTGAATGTTGTATTACTGAAAATGCTTTAATATTAATATAAAATTAAAAAAAAAAGATTAATTAATATACCAAGAATAATAATAATGGAAACAATTTAATTCTTGTACACAATTCTGTTCTAATTCCACCTATAGTACGGTTGAGTAACTAATGATTATCAGATGATAGTATATTTAAATCTTTATTCCCAGATCAATTTTTGGATTTTTGCCTTTATAATTGATATCAAATGTACCCGGCCTATAAAGCTGCTTTTTTTTATTGATTGCTTTAACAATTTTTTTAAAGATTTAATGTAAATTAAACCAAAGATTTTAATATTATATAAATGTGATAAATGTACCCTGCCTGAAAGGCCGTCATTTTTGTATTATGATTTATTAATGGCAGAATTACTTTTGTTTTTTTTAACAATTTTTTTTTTTTTGCTTTGTAGAAGTACTTGTTTTAAATAAAATGCTCATAATCAAATTAAGTCGCTAAATTTAAATTTTTAAATATACCTGTTATATTTGATATGTGAATTTGACAGCATTACTGACAACTATTAACCCTTTTGCATTTTTCTAACATTCTGACAGATTTCTTTGTTCTCACTAGATTTAAGCTTTCAATTTTCACTTCAATATTAATCCATTATTATTTATCAGAATATAATAAATTTGATCTCATTTGATAAATATTTTTATTTAGAAATTAAATAAATTTTTAAAAAATCACATTTGATTTTGAGAATTATTTTAAAAGTTACATTTTAATCAAAACAAAGTGCTATCATATCAAATTTTAGGTGGAGCAGATTCAATTTTCAAAATAAATGAAATCTTTATTTGATGTTTGTTTTAAAAATCTGAATGAATTATTTTTAATATCTTGTAAATCTACTAATTTATACTTTAAAAGTTTAAGAGTTTTTTTGTAATTTTTCTGATATCATTAAATGTTATAACAGTCTGTTGACTGACATCATTTTTAGACAGTTGTCTTTGCTGCAACCATAATCTCTATGGTAACATTACACAGAATATATTCTTTTATATTTAAAAATAAAACATTTCTGTAAAAAATAAATATGTAATAATATATATTTTTGATTTCTAATAATTATTACATAATTAGGATACAAAAATAATCTTAAACTTTCCAGAAAATTAAGTTTTTAGACCATCATAATATTTTCTCAAAGTAATCTCACAAAGTTTGAGATCACCACATATATAATAGACATCTATCATCATGGAGTTTAAGAAACTTTGAAGACTCACATATTCAATTATTTTGCTATCTTTTGAATTTTTTTGAAATTAAAATATTAGAAAAAAAATATATACATGAATTTTAAAGCTGTAAAAAAAAAAAGCTTCACAAAATTTCTCAGCAGAGGGTGAAAAAACATAATTAAAACAAAACTGGTTAATGGTGAAATTACTAAAATATTCTTCATAATAATTTGGTATGTATCAACCTTGTAGACAAGAAACACATCACAGTCTTACAGATAAACTTTCACATGGATTTTATATGTATATAGATAGTTGAATGTAATCTAATTATGAAACTGGCAACCAGTTTTACTTACTTTACTCAAGCTAAAAACCTGAAAATTCAAAACACTAAAAATTTTCCCCAACCTGCTTGAACATTTATATAAATCTGATTTTAGTTGAGTAACTATTTGTTTTATTATTAGTTTTTTTTATATTAATTATAAATAGTTATATCTGCTGGACAGGAATATTAAAAATAAGATCTTTTTTTTTTTTTATCTTACACAATATATGGTAAAAGTGAGATTGAATAATTAGTGTATTTATACTTTCATTTCCAGACTAAATTTTATCATTTGAAAATCACTGATTGCTTAATCTTACTATAAAGGTATTAAAGTGAGGAACAGCTTTTGTTGTATTATAATAGTAATGATGATGATAATTAATGAGTATTTAAAAGTTAAAAAAAAGAGTAGCAAATACAAATTTAAAATTTTGTAATATAATTTTTTTTCTAGTGCTAGCAATTAAGGATGAAATTAGATAAGTTATGGAAAATTAATCACTAAATTATATTTAAATTTTTTTTCTGAACCCATAATATAATTTTAATTTAAATAAATTGACATCTTATATATAAAATCCCTATTTTCTCTGTTGTCTAATTGGTGAATGTATGTTTGTTTGTAAGGCTATCATGTGTCAAATTCGCAATAAAAAAATGTTATGTGATGAAAGTAATTCTGCCATAAATAAAAAATGCTCAGGAAAAATCAGTATGTGTGCTTTTAACTACAGAGGTATAGTATTTAAATCATGAAGAAAATGTAATTACAGTATATAAATTCATGTTTGAAGTATGATATTTAGTGAAGGGGGAAAAGATGCTCTAGTACCATATTTACATTTAGGTTTGGTTAGTTTATTGTTACTTTTATGCAAAGGAAGTTGTCATTAATAAAAAATGCTCAGAAAAAAAAATCAGTACATGTGCTTTTAGTTATAGAGATATAGTATTTAAATTGCAAAGAAAATGTAAATATAGTACATAAATTCATGTTTGAAATGTGATATTTAGTGAGGGGGGAAAATAGATGTTATAGTACCATATTTACGTTTAGTTTAGTTTTGGTTAACGTATAATTGAAGTCAAAACGATGGTCTTTTAGGTTGGTGTATATTTCCCATATTTATTTATATAATATTAAAATCTTTTGTTTAATTTATATTAAATCTTTAAAAAAAATTGTTAAAACAGTTTTTTAACATCCTTTTATTATCTTTTACTCTCAATATTCATGGATTTATGAATATTTTACAAATAAAGTAAATAATTTTAATTCCAAAGCTGAAGCAGCTATTAGTTACTTGATTTCTATTACTTACAATATGAGTTTATAGCATTTGGTTTGAAGATTCTCTGGGTATTGTAAATCCATGGATAATAATGAAACATATGGAAAGTATACTTATTTTTAATAGATATATACTCTATATAATACTAGGTAAATATCAGTGATACAAATTATGCATTTAAAAAATTACATTGTATATATTAAAGAAAAACGCATATACATTTGTGTGTATGTTTATTAAATATTGTATAGATGTATTGAAAACATGTTTTTTAAAATCTTTTTCAAATTTTTATTATGTAATAAAAATGTTTTTTTTTAAAAAAATATTTTAAATATAATATTTATATCTGATAAAAATTTAATTAAATTTTAAAAGAAAATAGAAATATACAAATAATTTTAACAATAGTATTTAAAAAAGTATATATAATAAGTCATTCTTTTAGTGATAAAAATTGGTGATATAATGCAAAAGATATAATATATAAATGATAAATTGATTATTCTTTATTTCAAATACATATTTGCCTAAGCAAAGACATATACTTGAAGTAATTTAGAAAATTAATTTTTTTTTTTTTTTTACTAATCTTTATTATTATTATTTTTTAAATATGACTACCTTTCGCTCACAATGGGCACTCTACCCTAGTATTCAGAAAAAAAATCTCCATTTGGGATGCTCATAGCCTGCTATTTCCCACACAAAACTCTACCATTCCTTACCTCGGTGGTAACAATCAGGTGGTCACCAGGTTTTTCAAGAATCTCAAGCTGGAGCCAAGGTTCCTGGACTTTCTAGTGAAAATCAACCTGAGTTCACTCCAGACAAACTGGTTCCTGCACTACAGGAGATTTCTCAAGAATATAGATCCTACATGTCACAACTGCCATAGGACCTGTGAAACCTTTGATCATATGATAAATGATTGCCCAGCATATAACAAAATCAGAACTTTCATTACTTACCACTGCCACATTTCCCTGAACAAAATCTTAAATATTAAATGCTGCTTCCTGTCCAGGGATTATGTCACCACAAGACTCTCAACCTTTTTCACTTATGCCATCTGGATGGCCAGATGTCGCAACAAGTTTACCTTTCCTCATTCCAAGCCTGAAGACACATTCATTTCCAAGCTAAAGGAATTTCGCCATAAGGACAGAATAATCTCATCCAGATTTTTATTTGACAACACATGGAGCCTGATTAAGCTGGATTAACAACACCAGTAACCACATCAGAACATTTGGTTGCCTGACTAACATGGATTACTATTTTTTTTTTTTGATTGACAATTGTATCATCATTACATATGGTTTTTCAATAAAATTATTTATAAATAAATAAATATTATTTTTAAACTATGGGTAAATGTCTCAAGGGATTTTGAGATAGTCTCTGCCTCACTCTAATTTTGAATAGTTTTTTATTTATTTTTGTAATAGTAGCATTACATATGTGGAAACATTTGTTTGCATACTTTCAAATGAGATCTTTTGTAAGATTTAGTGGTGGAATCAAGAGCTTGGAAAATAAATATGAAAAATCTATTTAGTCAACTAAATGGAGCTGTTGTGCTAAGTCTGTTATTTTAATGTTTGGATGTCTTTTGATTTCTGAAGTAACTGATCATATGATTATAATTATAACTAAAGGTGTGAAATCAACCACCATATTAATAAGTAATCAATGTTTCTGGTTATATACATTTTTTTAAAAAACCCATCATGTTTCTATGTAGATTTCTTTAAAATTTATAATTATATATTATGTTTAAAATGAAAACTATATTTTATTGAAAAACTATTACTTATCTTTGATTTTATCATTTATGTCCAAAATCTAACTTTGTAAATAAAAGTTTTATCTGCTCAATTATATATATATTCATAGTATTATTTCGGGGAGCTTCCAAGTGTAGTAAATATAATAGCTGAAGTTTCAGTACTATAATAAATACTTTCCTCGGAGCTTCTTTCTCAAATCATAAGATTTAAAATTATTTTTTTCCTTAGTTATTTTCTCATCATTTTCAAATTCTATTGGTTGATAGGTTTTAAAAAATATTTTATCCTCCAATAACTTTTTGCAAATATTGTATATTGATGTCATGGTTAGTTAATTAATGTGTGAATAAATGGATGATGAATTGAATTTTTCTCTAACTGCCAAAATGTGTTTTTCCTTTCTTATGTTTAGTCCATGATTGGTCTGTCTAATGTATGAACATGAACAAACTCCACATAGAATTTCATATACACCATGACACTTCAAAGGAATTTTGTCTTGAGGGCATGGAAATACTTCATTAATTTTTTTTAATGTAATATAAAATGTGTGGATATTATTTTTCTTTAAAACATTGCCAATTACTCCCTTTATATATGGCAGATCTGTCTTAATTTCTGAAGTCATCAGAAACTCTATTAGTTCTCTCTAACAATATCTTTGACACTGAAAATAATTGTGCTGTATAATGATGAGAATAAAAATTTAGATATCTTCCAGTGTATGTTTGCTTTCGATATATATACCATGGGATAAAGAACCATCCTTCTTTCTTTCAATTAAGACATCTAAGAATAAAAGTTGGTTATTATTTCCTACTTCCATAGTAAATTTGATGTTGTTGGCAAAAATTGAACAGTATGACTAGAGATCGCTAAGGGAATCTATAGTTTAAAAGGCCTAAGAGCATAAATGAAAAGTGTGAATTGAAAAAAAATAATCATATTTGGAAAAAACTATTGGAAGAGAAAATATTTTTTAAAACTTCTCAACCAATAAAATTTGTAAATGAGAAAATAACAAAGGAAAAAAATAACAATTTTAAATCTCACTACGCACATTTTTATGATTTGAGAATGAATAAGCTCTAAAGACAGTACTTGTTATTATACTAAAACATCAGGTATTTAGCTATTATATTTTTACTACATGGAAGGTCCTGGAGATAATACTATGAATTCATTTATCTGTGAGAATATTAGAACTAATGTATGGAAGAGATCGAAGAACTAGAAAATGCTTTTATAAAGTTATTCACCTAATTGATGATTAATAGTATAACATTTTCCATTTTGCTAGGCCTCTACACGCTAATATAAACTGCGCGTGAGTTGATCAAGCTATGTCAAAAAAGAAGAATTATATTTCTATTCTAAAAACATAGTTATATTTTCTGATCAACTCGGCCTATTAATTGTTGAGAATTGTGCTATTGATGAAATCAGCTTTTAATTTATTTAATCTGGACGCCAGAATTCCTAAGAATTCACTGAAATCGTCATATAACATCTCACAAATAAAAAAAAAAAACTTTTAAACTAATCGGTATTACATCATACCGTAACGAGAATTATTTTTTTAAGATTATTATTCCTGGGCTTATTCAAACATATTGGCAAAGGTAAATTACATTTTTAAATCTTATTAAACTACTAATAGATTTAATAATAAAAAATAATAACTATTATTAATAACGCACAAATGAAAATTGGTATTAGAAATAATTTTATTCTAATAGACTAAAAAAATATTTGAAATAAATTACTTATCAAGTAAATTAGAAAGAACACAACTCAGACGTGATTCAATTAATAAAAAACAATTTTACAATTACTGTTCATATCTAAATTTCTTCTAGAAATTTCCTTAAAAAATTGAATGTCTCTTGTACAAGAAAATTAATGTCTCTATCGGGATTGTTTAAACATACTTTTAGAAATTGTTTGAAAACGTTTAATTTGGTCACAATCAGGAGTAATGAAGTATAACTTACCGGTAAGTTTTGGGAATTCAGTAGTAGATAACTATGCATAGTTTTTTGGGTAGAATGAGCTCGGCCTTTTGGTTATTATTTGATCTTGTGGTCCATTCTCCTAGTCGGTCACGAAAGCTTTTCTGGTATACATCTTCAGGCACGATGTCTTCAGAAGCTCCGGTTCACTCCGACATGCCGAATTACTTCAGCATAGAACGATCTTGGATATATTATTGTTATCCAAGACCAACTAGAGAAACCAACGAACAAGATGTTCTTCAAACTGATCTCTGCCTTTTATACTCTAGAGGCCCAGTTTTCCGACTTCTGCGCATATCTTTTGTTTGTCAAAATATTCGTTGATAATCTTATATATTCTTTACAAAATTTATGTTACAAAGTCTCTATTTTTTTTTAGCATAATTCTGCCATCTTTAATTCGTTGAAATATTTTTACTTTCTCTTATCCAGATTGGTAATTTGTGTCTTTTGTTCTCTCCAATTCTAACTTTTATTTCTAATTACATAAAAAAAAACGATAGAATAATTTAACTTTCATTGTACGTTATTTTTTTTTTAAAAAAAAATTAGTCAAAAAAAAATCTAAATTTACTTTTATTTTTTAGCTTTTACCAAATGCCAATATATTTGCAACATATATAAATAAACGTTACAATACCACCAGTGCCAGGAAATGAGAATAAAATAGGGGTTTACACTAATTTTATTCTTAAGTTTTTTAAATTCATATTCGTGTTGTTGTTGTTTTTTTTTGTAGCAGTAGCGTGCTGATATATTCCGTAGACTCATTCAACAAGCGATGTTCGGCTTTAACGCCCACTTTTAGGTCTAACATGGCGGGAATGGAAAATATTTCAACATTCATCTGTGTCCTTTCCGCTTAAGTGTAATAGTAACGATAAGAAGCCCAAGTTATAAGCACTAATGAGCGTTGCTCATCGTTTTGAGTCTTACAGGCTCGCAGCAACTTGGTCCGCCTTCCCCTTTATTGGGATCCCTGCTAGAAATAGTCTGATGGGCATGTAAAGGTGGTCTTATGTTAATATACTGCATACTAGGACTCGGGGCTATGTTTTTCCCCTCTTCAGTAACCGCCTACCCAGTCAAATACTTGTGACTTATGACTATATCAGCCACGATCATGTTTTATTTTAGACATATCAAAAAAAATATACATACATTTTTTTCTTTCTGGAAGTCATATTAAAAAAATATTTTTTTTTATATTTTAATAATCAGGATTTAATTAGTTCGTTAGTTTATATATATATTTTAAAAAAATTACTATTTATTTTCTGGCTGGGAGTTTCTTTGGGTCATCGTTGTAACGTTCTTTATCATTACAACTTATCTCTGGTTGTAGTTGTTGAATCAAAGCCCGAGTTGGGTCGCCATTATAATGTTTTCCGTTTTGCTAGGCCTCTACACGCTAATATAAACTGCGCGTGAGTTGATCAAGCTATGTCAAAAAAGAAGAGTTATATTTCTATTCTAAAAACATAGCTATATTTCCTGATCAACTCGGCCTATTAATTGTTGAGAATTGTGCTATTGACGAAATCAGCTTTTAATTTATTTAATCTGGGTGCCAGAATTCCTAAGAATTCGCTGAAATCGTCATATAACATCTCACAAATAAAAAAAAAAACTTTTAAACTAATCGGTATTACATCATACCATAACGAGAATTATTTTTTTAAGATTATTATTCCTGGGCTTATTCAAACATATTGGCAAAGGTAAATTACATTTTTAAATCTTATTAAACTACTAATAGATTTAATAATAAAAAATAATAACTATTATTAATAATGCACAAATGAAAATTGGTATTAGAAATAATTTTATTCTAATAGACTAAAAAAATATTTGAAATAAATTACTTATCAAGTAAATTAGAGAGAACACAACTCAGACGTGAATCAATTAATAAAAATCAATTTTACAATTACTGTTCATATCTAAATTTCTTCTAGAAATTTCCTTAAAAAATTGAATGTCTCTTGTACAAGAAAATTAATGTCTCTATCGGGATTGTTTAAACATACTTTTAGAAATTGTTTGAAAACGTTTAATTTGGTCACAATCAGGAGTAATGAAGTATAACTTACCGGTAAGTTTTGGGAATTCAGTAGTAGATAACTATGCATAGTTTTTTGGGTAGAATGAGCTCGGCCTTTTGGTTATTATTTGATCTTGTGGTCCATTCTCCTAGTCGGTCACGAAAACTTTTCTGGTATACATCTTCAGGCACGATGTCTTCAGAAGCTCCGGTTCACTCCGACATGCCGAATTACTTCAGCGTAGAGCGATCTTGGATATATTATTGTTATCCAAGACCAACTAGAGAAACCAACGAACAAGATGTTCTTCAAACTGATCTCTGCCTTTTATACTCTAGAGGCCCAGTTTTACGACTTCTGTGCATATCTTTTGTTTGTCAAAATATCCATTGATAATCTTATATATTCTTTACAAAATTTATGTTACAAAGTCTCTATTTTTTTTTTAGCATAATTCTGCCATCTTTAATTAGTTGAAATATTTTTACTTTCTCTTATCTAGATTGGTAATTTGTGTCTTTTGTTCTCTCCAATTCTAACTTTTATTTCTAATTACATAAAAAAAAATGAAAGAATAATTTAACTTTCATTGTATGTTATTTTTTTTTTAAAAAAAATTAGTCAAAAAAAAATCTAAATTTACTTTTATTTTTTAGCTTTTACCAAATGCCAATATATTTGCAACGTATATAACTTTCATTTTTTTTTTTTTAAAAAAAATTAGTCAAAAAAAAATCTAAATTTACTTTTATTTTTTAGCTTTTACCAAATGCCAATATATTTGCAACGTATATAAATAAACGTTACAATAGGAAAGGGCTTTTATTTGATTAATGGATCAGTTTTAATCAATGACCCAATAAATATATTAAGACTGCTTTAATAATGCTTAATGGTAACCGATTTGTTTACGATAAAGAATCTATGATATATTTTGTATAATTTTCAGTCTTAGGTATTCTATGAAAACCTGCTTTTAAGTAATTTTTATGAATGTTATCCCTATATTGGATTGGCTAACCTCATCTATAAATAAAGTGTATGGCTTTCATATATGGTTCAAAATGACTAATCTGTCGAAATTTAAATGTTAAATTAATACACACAGATACATTGGAAGTGCTCTTTTCTTCACTTGATAAGATAAAGCTCTATAAACTAAATGGCTAAATATGGTTTTAATCATTGTCTACATGTTTGTAAATTAAACAAACTTATAAGTGTTTGAATTGACTAACTCCATCATATATGTGATATACATGATCAGATTAATGTAAATGGGCCACAACTATGATTTCTGGAATGGGAAGTTATATGTCTTCAATTTCTGGTGATAACTAATATCTTAATGTAATTGATATGAAATTAATTGGTTATTCTATGTATACAAACGTAACCTCTGATTTTGTTAACTGGTCTCCATTGAGATTGATATGTAAAGGCCTTTTTTTTTTATAAATGATTCTTATGGTTTGTGAATAAATTTTCCTTTTGAAAGATATATATATATATTGTCATAATGTTCTGTATCACAATGTGAGATATTAACTCATTATATGTTTTCTGTCATGTTTAATATAATTCATAGTTTTTTTCACATGAAATTTTCCAATTTTAAGTTTATTTTATTATGTTTGTATGAACTAAAATCTTATTCTTCTCTCATGCAATATGAATTATATATTTTTTTTTACTTAATTAAAGTTATAGTTTTGACATAACTTTTTTTAGCTTCATTAATATATGTAATCTTACAGATTGCTAAGAAAACTTGTATAATTACATAATTGTCTTGGAATAGATTGATTTCTACCAAATTTATACCTCTCTGCTTACAACATCTATATTAACAGCTGTAATTTATTTTCAACTATTATGAACATATCATTGAACACTAGTTGATAATTATATATTAATATTATCCAATCATTTTCTCACTGTTGGTTTTGTTCAGTGTCAAACCTATGCAAACAAGTTATCTTGGTTTCAAAACCTTAGGGTGATTCTGAATCACAGATTATTACCTGGACTGTGTAAAAGAAATGAATATAACTAATGAATGTATGGGTACAGATCTAATAGTTTTAGTGAAGAAGGTCAATATCCAAAAATTAGTTTGAAGTTGGGTTATAGCATTACCATCTAATGTTTGTTGATTACTCAAGCTTGCAATCTATTTGTTAAAATGATATATTTGTTTTATTATTTTCTAAATAGAAGATTTTAATATTATTTCTTTTAAAATTTTAGTGTTCATTTAATTTTACATAAATAAGATTTAAATAAAATGATTGAGTTCAAATTTAATATTGATAAATTTTCCCATCATTTTAAAGTATAATTCAAGAGTTTTATTTCTAATTGTGATAAGTAATCAGTGAATAAAAAAATAGTATTTTTTTATTCACTGTCTGCTAACAGCATTATGTATTTACTTCTCTGTGGTTTATCAAACTGACAAAGATACTTGAACATTTAAAAAGTAGTCTAAATTTGACTAATCAGATTAAAGAAGATTGGAGCTAAGTGACATAAAAAAAATATTGTTCAAAATCTTATTATTAGAAAAACAAATTAACTCCCCAAATTGCAAAGTATTGTAAAATAATAAGTTATTTAACAGTTTTTTGTTTGGGGGGGGGGGGAAATGCTTAGATTTATTAAAAATAAAATCTCTTTAAAACAGCTTCATTTTTCATGTGTGTTTTACTAATTTGATAATTTTAAAACATTGCTGGAACATTAGAATATGGTAATAACTTTTCACTATTATATAATTTTTAGCATACTGGTATCTATAAAGCTTTGGCAAGCTGTTACATATAACTGTCTAATTATTTTTTTTTAATAGAAGATTTTTTGATGTTAACAAACCTGTTTCCCAGCAGCAAACTTAATATAAGCCAGTTTTATAATAAAACAAACTAGTATTTTTATCAAATATACTTATATCCAATGAAATTAGTTCTATATTTTTTATCTCATTATATAAGTTTATAAAACTATCTTGTAATCTACAATTAATGTAGAAAACTATGAACTTAAAAGTAAACATAAAATTTAGTAATTAACCTTTAAATAATGTATGTACTCCTAAAGCTAGACTTTTAGATTATAAATATGATTGTTTTTTCACTATTTTATTTTTAAAACTTAAAGCTGTATCTATTTAATGCTAAAATCATTGAGATGTCTAATTTTAATTTCTGTTCATTAATCTTATCTCTAATTCCTAAGTTGTCAGAAACAGAAAAATAAATTATTCATTTTGTTAAAATTGTTTCTTTGTTTATACATTTGAAATTTTTTTTATTTTTAAGCTTTTAATGTCATATGGGCAAAAGAAATAAAACCAAAAGGCATGAACAGTTAATTGATCTATATTTAAACGTGATATTCTACATATTTATATGTCCATGAATTAATATTTATATTATGTTCAAAGATTAGATTAAGAAAACATTAAACCTTTTATGTTGACTTTTTCTGAATTGTATGTAATCAAGTTTTATTTTTATAATCCTTTTCAAATTTATATACATATTGTGAGAGTACCATATGAGCCTCACCTAAAACAATTTGTGTTTCTTTGTGAATTTAACTGTGCCTATATCGAATCAACAGATATAAATAACTTACACCTATCTTAAGCTTTTCATGTATAAGCTATATATATATAGACTAGTTAGTATTAAAAGAATAATTCTAAAAATGAATAATTCTAGTTTATTTATACACACACATAAATAAAATGTTTCTAACTAATAGTATTTTTTTTTTGTTAATATAAAACTTGACATTTGACAAAGCCTTAAGTCAACATTGCATTTTTATCAGTTGAAACAAAGGAAATAAAAGTTTGGGGTTCATTACAAATTGTATATTTTAAACAATAGAGCATGAGCGTGATTATGTGATATGCTTGCTGAAATTAATCCAGTATAAAAATGAACTAATATTGTTATAACAATAATCTTCTATTTAGTTATCAAGGCAAGAACTACATTTGTAAATTTAAATGTGTTCAAATTTAGAACACATTTAAGAAAAATTAAAAAAAAGAATATTCAATATTTTAAAACCTGCTTCAAGTAATTAATTTACTGCCTTTGAAAATTATAAAGAACTATAAAAAAATAATCAGTGAATTTAACAAGGTTATAAAAGTTATCAACGTCTTCGAAATGAGCTTTCAAAATATAAATTTAAGAAGACAAAAATTTATAAAGATGTTCTTTGGCTGAAAATTTATGCCAGAGATTTATACTGATGTTTTAAACCCGAACATGTAAATTTATTCCTACTTAACCAATGCCTTAAATATAATCGTTGTAATTCTCATTTAAAAAGCTGCTTTAATATTGGAGTATTATATTGAAGAAGATGTTAAATATTTTACTACATAAATATTTAAAGAATGAATATCTGGATTGCCTCTTCGAAGAATGATCAATGAACTTTATGTTTCAACATTCATCATCATTTTATTTCGTCTAAGGAGGGATATAAAACCGTATTCTTTCTCGTCTTGGATTACTGCATTGTATAATTTAAGAACTCTTAAACTTTATTTCCTTTGTGGATAATTATATTTACTTAGAAAAATTACTTCTTATATTAAAGTGGAAAACTGATAAGATGAACACTTTATTTTTTTTTTCATTTATTTAATAAAATTTAGATATTGATGTTTTGATATTATACTCTGATGGAAATGACAGCTGACTAAGGTAAACGTTTTTAAATTATTTCAATTTGGAAGTAAGTTTTATTATATTCCAAATTGAATCTTACATGACAATTAACATAATATATTTTTAAACATACATAACTGATATCAGAATACATTCTATTATTAATCTAGTGTGAATGGATGTTGTCGTATATAAACATACAACACACACTGAATTATTTTAATGACACAATATGTAGATTTATAATGTGTCATGTGTATTTATTATACGCATGATTTTAAATTATATATATATGTAAATGATTATATTATTATTATTTTTTTTTTGGATATTAAATAATTTATTATTGTATATAAGCACAGATTATAATTCTAAATTTTAATGTTTTTATGTGATAATATTTTGTTTTTTATTACTGATTAAAATGTGTTAAACTTGATTTCAAAATTAAACAGGTCTCGTTTGTTTATTTTATTTAGTCGTTTTATAAAACCAATAATTATAAATATACATACTCACGCATATATATGTTAAATCAACTTAATGATTTAATATTTATAAAGAAGTTATATATAGCTTATACTAAATTTATCATTACTATGGGATACTTATGGAAATGCCTGAAGAGAGTCGATTGCAAATTTCTACTCTGAGCTCGAATTCCGAGAGTAACGAGGTTATTAATAGAGGAGTGAATTGGATTATATTTTAAATAACATCATCCATGGCATTCCATAAGAAGACTCAAAGTCCGACTATAGTTAGATGTGATTTCCTCGAGTCCTGAAAAGGATCGTCCCGTTATAATATAAAGTATCTTTTATAATTCTCCAAAAAGAATAGAAAAGAAAAATGCTATATTCTTCAGGCTAACCTATTGCCAGATGATGAAGGTTACAGTTTTTTGTTTTGTTTTTTTTTTTTTTTACCTTTTAGCTATGAATAGTTAGACACTTGTTTTCTGGACAATAATTTGGTTTACAAACTAAGGTAAGCTACTGAAAGAGGATACATTAAAAAAAAAAAAAAGAACTGCCAAGCTTACTACTAGACAGTGAAAAAAAAAAAGTTTCATCCAGCCTGGATTTAACACCAGTTTATGGATTGGCAAGCATAGACGAAACACTACACTAATAGCTTATTTTCAAATGTTTTTCATTATATGAATTAATTTTTACTTTAATATATTTGACTTCATTTTTCCTATTGAGATGACTGTACTATAAAATGTTGCAAAGTAACTACATGCATAGAAGCATTGTAAAACAGTAATAAAGAGCATAGATGATTTAGTGTTATTTATTATTATTTCTATATATATATTTCTTTATCACATTTTCTGTAATGGTTTTTAATTAATTTTTATTTGTTATCATGACAAAGTTATTAAAACAGTTTGGCAAAGTAAAACTTATAAGCTAAAACAATTAATTATACTGTATTTAAATTACTATGTTTAAAAAAACTTTAGTTTGTAACTTATGAAATTCAGTATTTGATTAAACAAATTATTATTTGAATTTTGATTGAATGTTTCAACAATTAAAATTATATACTGTATATATTTTGTGATCTTTTAAGTTTGAAAGAAAGAAAGGAAGGAGTATTTTGCAGAATTTGATATTTTTAAACAAAAACCGTGAAATTATATTTTAAATAAATAAATTATTGTCTAGGTTAGTGTAAAATATAAATAACAAAGTTTTATTTGTATAATAAAATATCAGATATTTATTTTTTAATGGTGTAATAGTGGTAGTGAAGAGAACATTTGATGGGATTTGGTAAAATAAAAATCCAACTTCTGCAAATTAATGATACATATATATTTATAATTGCTAATCTTCAAATCTTGTTTTAAAAAAAATCCTTTTCAACTGCCCCCTTTTCCTCTAAATACCAGCTACAATTTAGACAAACTTAGAATGTGGATATTATTTATGTGAGACATATTTTTCATGTTTTTAAGAAAAATAATTGACATTCTTCTTGCATAAATACAATTTTGCTAATAACTGATTTATGAAAGATGAAATTGAGAGGTTTTTCAAAACTAAAACTTTTAGAACTGTACCTTTGTGTTTCATTACATTTATTTGAAGATTATTTTGAAAATCTATATTGCATTTTAGATGCAATGTAGGTTTTTTTAAAGGAGTTTTTTTAAAATTTGAACTTATTAGATGTAAAACAAGAACTTCATTTTCTTGACTTCTAGATTTATATACTAATGATTGTGCTATTTTTACCAAATCCAATGATACATGAAATGTTCTTCATTTATTGAATGCAATATGTAAGGCTTTAATATTGTTTGAAATATTCAAATGCTTTTCTTGTTGATAAATATTGGAAGAAAAATTTTCAGCAACTTTCATCTTGGAATATTATCCAGCTTGAGAATGTGAATTAATTTAAATATTTTGATAGCTTTTTAGATAAAAAGATTGACTTGTATGATGTGGTGGTGCAACATTTTTTTTTCATTTAAGTTATAATACAGGATAGTAAAACATATGTCTGTCTTCTATTGATGTAACACAAACACACTGTGAAAATTTCATTTAAGAATGTGCTATAATATTCTGCAAATGCAATTACAAGATCAAAAGATTAATAATTATGCTTTTCAGCTCACTAGATGCAAATGATATTAAATCTCCTATTTAAAAAGAATGTATCTTCCCTGGATTGAGCATATGATGTTAATTTTATCAGATTTCATAAAAAATATGTTTTGCTGAATTTCAGCATGTTTTATGTTAGAATGTTAGATCCTGTTTATATTATAAAAGTTATTTAAAAATATGCTAAAGTTATGTGAAATTCTTGTCTCTTATTGACAGAATGTAGTTGAGGATAGAATGTAATGTTGAATTACAATTAGGCAAAATATATAAAGGCTCTGCAGAAATACCTATGAAACAGCATCACAAAATGTCTAATAAAACATCAGCAATAAATATACCTTTAATCATGATATTGCATTGCTATAAATCTTTCCATATTCATTGCTGACTTTTGGACCACAACCATGTAATGTAACAAATTCACTTAATGATGTTTATAATACAAGTGATTCACTCCAAGTCTATTGAAGATACTTCGAATGAGCTTTCATCAATATATCATATAAATGGAAATAAAATCCTGAATAATTTGCAATTTTCTTCTCCTAGAGATACTTAAATTTATTCTTTTTTAAAATATTTTGTATTAATTTTTTAAATATATTGTAAAAAAAAAAAAAAAAGGTTATATTTAAAATGATAAAAATTAGAACAATTTTCTGCCATTTATTTTTAATATTTTTTTCTTTTCTTCTCAAATGTACTTTTCATTTTCCACTCCCCATCCCATTTTTTCTTTCAAATTGCTTTATTTATTTTTTTTAAAAATTATCTTGATTTTGCCTGACTTTTTTTTTTTCAGAGCATTGTTATCAACATTTATCTACTTAATGACTTGTAGATTACTTACATATGTTTTTTGGCATATTATTTATATCAAGAATAAATTCTTCATTGAATGATAATCCAGAATAATTCAAATTAATATGTATACTAATTAGTGAGATATTTAAAGTCGATTCAGATATAATCAAATTTTTATCATTCATTACACTCAAGTTTTTTTTTTTTGTATGTGTGTGTATATATATATTTTCTTATTGGCTTTTTTTTACTTATACTACTAAAATTGTATGTTTGTAATACATTCTTCTAAAATTGATCATTTTATTTATCAACAATTTGTGACTAATTTGGAGGATATAGAATAAATTTTGATTGAATTGGAAAAAAAAATTGTTTTGATGCTAATGGTCTATCCTCTTGATGGAACTACATAATACTTAGCAATGAGTGAAAAAACAATCAATAAAAAATGAAAGTACAGTATATTAAATAAAGTCAAGAAAGTTATATATTTTGCAGTACAAATAATAATTAATTTCCAAAAGAATATTAATTATTTAACAAAAGAATATTTTAATGTCAAAGAAAATTTACCCAAAAATGCAATCCATAAGAAATGGTCAAACATTCATTCTTGAATTTATGGCTACAAATGTGTATATTAAATAAAATAAAGAAAATATTTCATTTTGGACTTAGATCTCAGTGATAGATGTTTTATATCAAGATGTGAGACCAAATGCAAATTCATAAGAAATGAAATTTCAAAAGTAAAACTACTGAATAAAAACATTAAATTGCATTAGTTACAGAAAGCAAAAGAAAAAAAGTAGTCACTGAAATCAGAACATGACTCTGGAGTAAATGTTTTTCTCATGTATCACAGATCTGCATTTTACATTTTGTCATTTGATGCATTTTTTATTTTTTTTTTGGTTAAATAATTAATATTTTTTTTGTAAATTAATTATTATTTTTATTGAAAAATACATTACTTTCATTTTATTTAGTATACACTTGTAGATATAAATTCAAAAATATTTGCAAGTATTTTTTATGGATTAGTTTTTTTTTTCACTCATTGTTAAGTAATATAACATTGTAACTTCATTAAGCAGATAGATTGTATATTATATTAGTACTAATTTTTTATATTAATTTTTAATTTTTTAAATATATATATATATTATAGTATATAATTATGGAAATAATCTTCAAAAGAGACTAAACATTAATGTTTGCTGTGATGGATTATTAGTTTTATTTATTTGTATATACGTTTTGACATTATTTAACCATTTGTGTAAAATGTTATGAATATCAGAAAAGTTTGTGTAGATTCTGATATTATTTTAAACTAATAATTAGAATTATTATTTTTTTATGTGGAATAATAGTTTGATATATATATATATTTAGCATTATTTATAAATTAAATTGAGGATTTCATTATTGGCTTATAAATAGGAAGTTTAATAATAGATATCTGTAGTATATGCAATGAAAAATATGCATTTAAATATATTATGCACTTTTCATTACTGCATTGTTATTCTTGCCATTTTCTAAAATAATATTTGCAACTATAATATTTTAGGTACTTTTATATTAGACCTGCTGCCTGTGTTTGTGATGTCAAAATGCTGTACCTTGCTTCAGTGGGAAGGGGAGGATGTTTGCGATGGCAGAACCACAACTTTGACATTCTGCTATTGCAAACACTACCCCTCTAGAGAAAGGTATGGTATTCTGCCATCACAAACACAGGCAGCCAGTCGAATATGTAACTACCAATTTTAATTAGCCATTTCAAACAAAGGTTAATTACCATATGATTCATATGTGGACTTCCAAATTAGAGAAACATTTTTCAATAATGTTAAATCTGAAGATTTAAATTTATAAACATAATATGTTTTTCTGTTATTCTAAGTGTATGTATTTTCAAGTAATTCATATCCTGACTTATTCTTCCCCACAATCATAATCTTTTGTAGTAAATCTATAATTCCTGATATCAAGTTTAAAAGAATATTTTTTTCAACAACAAAAAAAAATTAGATGTCAAGAATTGTAAACTTATAATGGGAAAAAATGTAGTTGTGATTCTAAGTGGATGGTATTTTGAATTGTGGCTCTGGTAAAGATTTTTGAAAATATTATAAATTGCATAAGTAATGAGGTTAAAAATGTTCAATTTTGGTCTTATGAGATTATCTAATTCATTATAAAATATATAATACTCGCACATATTAATATAGTAAAATAAGAGAAAAACCAATAATAAAATGATTAAACTATATTATTATTATAATGACTATGCCTTTGAGGAATCTGAAAAACAAAACAGTTAATAGGTCATTCTTAAAAATACTATTTTTATGATAACTAGAAACTACTATCAACTTGACATTTTACAATAATATTAATAATTTAAGTATGGAAAATCTTAAAACAAAGTTGACTAGACTATAAATATAAGTTCAATTCATATAAAAAAAATTTAAATTAAAACCTGACTAAAGCTTGGATAAACAGTTGAATCTATAGTTTAGTACAGATGGTATTACAATTTTCATAATACTAATGGCCGAAGTAAAAGACTTTCATAGGTTGATAATGATACAAACTCAGCTTTTCTAAAGCTGTGATTAGATATCATAATAAATCAAAGTTTATTTTTAGAATTAATATGACAAAATTCAGTGATATATAGTTAATATTTCTATATATATCAGTTACACGTTAATCATATCTGGGTAAAAGAAACAGCCAGAATATGAATTAACTTAAAAAATGTGTATATTGCAAATAATGAATAAACACTTTATATTAATAATATTATACTATATATTTATTTCAAAAATTTTATTCAAAGGGAAGAGGGTAGAAACAGAAAACAGTTTTTTTCTGATTTGATAAATCAGTTTAGAAAAATATGACAAGTTTCATCAAAAAAGTTTTCCAGATTTTATAATTTTAAATAAAAAATACAAAGAAATGGTTAATTGTTTGAAAAGTCATGTGACATTTGAGCTCTTAAATGTGACAAATTGAATTTTGATTCAGGAATCTTATTTTCATGCATTGGAAAAGTGATAATTCAACTGGCACTCACACATGCATAAAGGCATTTATAGCAGAATTTTATTATATTCCAATTTATGATTTTTAAAAAAGCTATTAAATTTCATATTTTAGTTTAAAATGTCCATTTATTTTGAAATATTTTTTTTTAATGGGATGATACATGGTTTGCATTACTTATGCATTCTCACCCACATATGAATGTTTGTGATTTAGTAAATATATACTGTTAATTTTATTTTGCAGTATATTACAACTTTAATTGGTTTTAACGTATCAAGTTTAAAAATATATTAACAAAAAAGGAAAAAAAGTAAGCAGGATAACAAAGATATGTACCTTCTATATGCTTTTTATTTAATCACATATATCTATAGGTTTAAATAAAATTTTCAGTTCATTTTATGCCACAGCTGATTTACAACAATGATAGTATTGAACTCTAAAGTTCAAAGTCTATAGATAGTAGTTCAATCCTGTTATTTCCATTGCTCAAATTTCATGTGAATCTTTATGTGAATTCTTGAGCATCAAACCATTTAATTGTCTTTGGTTCTACCTGGTTTAGTACAGTGATAGAATAATGGATTCTGGAGGTTAAGGTTCATGATCATTGCTTCAGTTTTGTTATTTCCTGTGTTTAAATTTCTTATGAATTCCCATCTAATAAATCATCCCAATTATTTTTTGTCCTGCTTGATTTAATATAGTTGTAGATTGTCATAATTTAGAGTTCAAGATTCTCTGTCACTTGATTTCTTGAGAATCTCTGAGCAATGAATCGTTTTTTTTTTTTTTTAGTTTATATTATTATGATTCTGTTATCTATTAGTTTTAGAATATTTCAGTTGGGTCTCCTATTAATCAAACTGATTTTTTTCCCAATTTAAAAATTATTTAATAAAGAATCACAATGATTTATGATTTAAGACAATTTTGTGTGCAGATGAACATTATTATTAAATTTGTTCTTCATTTTTCTTACTATAACAAAGTTTGGGAATTCATTTAAACTTTATTTTTAACATTCTACTTTGTTTTAATTTTTTTTTTTAGAAAAAGTTAAATTGTAATAAGAATTACATGTATATATATTTGAAAATATTCGATCAAATATTACATCATTTCAAACAAATTAATAAAGATATCACAAGGCAAGTGATCCCCAAGATGTATTTCTGCTGAATCAATTTCATCATTTGATGCAGATCTTTATATCTTCTCAATTGTTTTCATGAAAGTTTGTTATTTATTCATTATATTTTGTTACATAATGAAGATAGAATTTTCAAATACAATTAAAGAGTATGCTTGTGTTGAAAAATGAAATTGAAATAATAACACCTGTGATTGGAGCTTATAAAATATACACTTTTTGCTGAGTATAAAGTCTATATCTAGACTAATATTAATATAGTATAATAATCTTTAAGCTAATAAGTAATTATTAATAACATTAATATATTTATCTAAAAGTCTGTAAACTATTGTAATTATTATAAGAATTTTATACTTGTAGATTAAATGTAGCCAAGGCATAATCATTACAGTCAAATGTCTATGTAATAGTTTAATTTCTATTAAAAATATTTTTATTTTGCTTAAATCCCCTTATCATTCTCAAAAGAAAACTCTTTATGTGAAGAAATATTACGTGTTATTTTTGTAAAATTAACACAGCAGCAATTAAAAATGACCTGCAAGTTTGATGTTATGATAAGTTTAAATTTTGTTATGAACGTTAAACATTATATCTCAGAAAAGTACACACAAGCACATATGTATGTTGTATGGTGAGTAATCTACATGCAATATATAAAAATTATCAAGTTTTCTCCTAATTTTCCAGACTCAATATACTGTATTTTGCTTATGGGTATAAAAAGTAAGAATTATTTGTACGAAATTTAGTTTTTAATAAGTTTTATTAAAAATTAAAAAGAAAGTCTAACAAATGAAACATAATAATTAAACTTTTAGCTAATGGTTTAACTTTTTAATTAAGAAGAAAAAAAATAGCATCGGTAAATACATTTTTCCTTGCTATTTTATCATCTATTATATTTAAAAATAGTGGTCTGAATATTTTTTTTTTTTTGTTAAAAAGTGTTAATTTGATTAAATATATACCGAAAGAGATAAGAATTGCAAGTTTTAAAGGTGTTAAATGAGTTTTGAACTTTAGCTAGCAATTTTAAATGCAGATTTTTTTTTTTTTAAATCTACATTTAAGGATAAAGTAACTCCTTGTAAAGTTCATAGTGCAATTATAGTAAGAGTGTCATAGCATCGTGGCTAGTGCATCTGCCTACCCTGCCCATAACCTAGAGTTGGAAGCCATTCATATTAATTTTTGAAAAAAAAAAAAAAAATCATAAACAAACAGGTTTAGGATTTTTAATTCAGATAGAAGATTTATAGCTAATTCAGATAGTTATCTAATAGTGGTCAGTAAATAGGTATTTATTTAACTATTATTAGCTAGATGATAACAATTGTAGATTAATTTGGCTTAGTTAAATGAGTGTTGATATATTGACTGTAAAAACAACAACAACAACAACATATTTTACGACCTTTCTGAGGAGAGAATTTTTGATTATTGTGAGTACATATCAAACCCAAACACATTTTTTATAAATCAGCCTACTTACAATTTATTATTAAAGTACAAACTGCTTAAGTCACTCTAATTTTTGGCAAATGTTCCAGTTGGTAAAAATAATCTTCAAATTTATATATCTCTGTTTGCAAATAAATATAGATGTGTATAAATATTTAAATTGGGAAAAAAATTACTAAAAATATTTAGGCATTGTTTTCTCTCTCATCTAAGTTTTAATACTCACTTTCATAAGTTACTATGATTTAACTCTTATACATTAATATTTAATGTATTTTAAACATATTATTTGGCTTATAATCACTCACATGTGCACAGCCATTC
Source organism: Epiperipatus broadwayi (assembly GCA_028023455.1). Lineage (NCBI taxonomy): Eukaryota > Metazoa > Onychophora > Udeonychophora > Euonychophora > Peripatidae > Epiperipatus > Epiperipatus broadwayi. The sequence goes on from JAQFVV010006199.1 coordinate 16,633,686, forward strand.
ACCACACATATCGATATATATATATAATGAGAAATGATTGGGCAGGAGGTGATTAATCTGAATTAGATATGTGGTGGTACCTAATTTTTTTAGTTGGATATCAACTTGCAATCTTTTAGATTTATATTTGTTTAGTTGCTTGTTAAAACCCCACATTTCTGATTTGTCATATTTATAAATAAAAATTTTATCATGATTTATTACCATTGGTTTACTTACTCGAATTTTTCACCATTTTAGTCTTGTGCAACATCATTTTTGACAGTGTATTAGAAATGTAGGGGCAAACTAGAAAAAAAAATTAAAAAATCAAATTATTGCATAATTAAATTAAAAAAAATCTTTAAGCCAATGGTGATCATCTGTTTTAGAGATTATGCATTGAACTGTCAAGCTAAATTTAATTTACTAATGTAAATATTCATCTAAAAGAAATTTATTTTAAAAAAAGTAGATATCATTTATTAATGTTAAGTAATAATCTAATAAATTGGTAGCATTCTAGAATAAAAATGAAATATTACATTATTATTTATTTCACAACTTTGGTATCACTGCATGTATAATGTAAATTAGCAGAAGATTATTGTTGTTATATAGTTGTAAATATATTAAAGTTTTTATGTTTATTAAAATTTATACTTAAATGTATATATATGTATATAACAATATAATGTAAATATAAGTTTTGTAAATATAATATTCATATACTTCATTAATCTATATTAAACTCTCCATGTTGATGTTACATTTTTTAAAAAGTTTTATTTTTCAGTTACTAAAAAGATTAGAAAATTTTATTTTTCAGTTACTGAAGAGATTAGAAAGTTTTATAGTTTAGATTTTTATAAATGTTATTATCCAGAAAAAGATATAAGTAATTTATGTATATGTGAAATTAACTTCCCACTATCTCTTCATTGAAAAACACTAAACGAAAAAGTAAGATTCACCAAGTTAGTCAGATGCTGATTAGTAAAATTTATGGTTTTCTTATATTATTTTCCCTTCTAGCAAAGAATAGTTAGATATCAATATATTGACTAATAATTAGATGGGTAACTGAATTGGCTACGTTCCAATTATCTGAAAAAAGTATTGACCTACTTGAGGTCTGGAAAAATTATATTCATGGGTATGAATCTTAGCCCAGTGAGTATGGTATGTAAGTGCACTCATTGTTATGTAATGAGGCAGATATACACAGGCATATATATAATAAATTCAGTAATAATTTTGTTAACAAGGTTTAAAGGATGTTATGAATTTTCTCGGATTATGTTGAAAATACATAATTAACTAGCTTACAATGTAAGTGCTAATATCTGTATATATATATTTTCAAATCTTAGGGGAAAAAATATTTTTTTGTAGTGAATTAAGTATATGATTGTCAGAAAGTTTGTGTTTTACTTTTAGTTTGTTGGAATATTTCCATCATGTAGTTTAATCGTTAAATGATTTTAGAGAAAATCAAACTTTATTTTTTCTTATGCATAGTTTAGTATGGAACATTAGTATTTCAAATGATATTATTCTTTTCTCTTAGATTTATGATTATTGAATTTAAACTGATATTTATTCTAACAAATTGCTATTCAATCAAAGGCAACAATCAATAGAAATTTTATTTAATAATTATTTAAGACACTTCTCTTGATTTCTCTAAATTTTTTTTTTAAGGACAAAGTTAACAGGTGGTTTCCAAATATTATGAAATATCTTACTTGGTTGAATTATGGGCTTATTTACAATTGTCATGTGAGCAGATTTTTTTAGTAATTTTTTTTTATACTTTTTCTTCTGTGCTCCTTTTTTCATTTGAACACATCATGATCATTGGTCTAATATTTTTAATACATCTGTTTTTTTCACTCATCTTTTTTTAATGTTTTTTTAATCATGTCTAAACTAACAGATTGTGCATGTATCAGTGAATATATTCTATTGGGAGCAAGAATATTGGGCAGAGAGGAAAAAGTAAAAAGAAGAGAATTTAAGAAACTGTTTTTTTGACAATGACAAATAATGTCATAAGTCAATCTAGTATTCTGAAACTTCTCATTAATTTTACCCTTAAAAGAAAAAAAATGAAGAAATCAAAAGAAATTTCTTAAATAAATATGTAAAATTTCTATAGGCAGTTATCTTTGACAGAATAGCTTAGTAATAGTCATCACTTGAGTTTTTGTGCTAAATTATCTTTGGTCAGACTATTAACACCTGAATCAAAGAAAAATAATACCACTCTAAACATTATGTTCCATATTAATCTATATGTTATTACTAAGAATTGAATGTGTTTAGAAAAGTATAAATTAAATTTGAATTTTTTAAAAAAAGCATTCAACTATTTAATAACTGAAACACACAAGCTTATTATATACTTGTGTCTATATATGTAATATATAGGGTATATATAACTATTTAAATAGATAATATGTACATGTGTACATGTACAATATAAAGAAAATCAATTCCCACTCTTCCTTTTTTTAAAACTAAAACTGGAAGTTAATTATTGTCCATTTCCAATATATATATTGTGCAATATTTGTAACCGGATCTGGTTATAAATTGTCATTTTTTAATATATATTTGCCAAAATGAAAAAATATGTTTATCCTAATAGTAATTTTAAATAAGAATAGATATGGTGGAAGACAGAATTTTTGATAATATTCATAAAAGAAAAACAATAGTTTACTCATTTATAATAAAGTTTTAGATGTGAATACATTTTATGAAAATTTCTGAATTCATTTTTCAATAACTATTATTCTCAACATGCTTTTATTTATGATGTGAATGAATTATGAGCCTGAAAATTATTTGTTAATTTTTGTTTGATTACATAAATCTTGTTTAATGTAATATAGCAGTAGATTATTACCATCAGTTATTGATCTTTTAAATGTAAAACAAACTTTTTTAACTTGCAAAGAAAAAAGTTTCAAATATTAAATTCAAAAGTCCAAAATGTAAACGATGTGACAAATTAAAAACTTAAAATATTGGCCATAATAACTAAATATTGCTTTTATCATTTAAAAAAAAATCTCACTAGCAAGCCAATGATAATAACTGATAATTTAATGTTTATAACATGAAAAGAAAAATAGTACCTGCATATTACGTAGCTAGCACATATATCTGTATTTGCATTTTCAATAATAGGTTTAGAAAACTGGAATAAAAATTTTAAACAAATAATGTGAGTAATCTTTATTTACTTCCAAACAGAGAGTGATTAATGCTTTAAACAACAAAAATTAAAATTTTTAAAGACTAAGATCATCATCAGATTGACAGCCATTACTTTTCTAATATTACAAGAGGTCTCATAAAAGTCTTTCTTATCCATGATGTGAGAAAACTTTTTTTTGACTCATCATCAACTGCAATTAGAGGACATGATCTAGCTATCAGATAGAATCACCTACTAATAATCATTCAAGTTTGACATTTTGTGTAAAAATTCAAAAATATGAAAATATATATTTAGAAAACAACCCTGAAAATAATATTTTTAGCAACTAAACCACCACACAATAAATATAAAATTCAATAATATTTTAGCAATGGCTTCAAAAGCAAATATATAAGAAATTATAAACATTTTAATCTGAAAACAAACTTGAAAATTTTATATTTAGCAGTGTAACCAAAGTTCAATAAATATCTTTAATGTATAAGAAATTAATTTACAGTAATAAATGTGATTAAATATAAGCAATTCACAA